>JAJJMB010001752.1:2424805-2566876 GCA_023531105.1 Papaver atlanticum | reverse complement strand
ACAAGTCTCAACGAACCTTTTACTACAACAAAGTTGAAATCACATCAGATACGGAGGTTGATGACGATGGACAGATGATGTTTTGTCTTTTCCTTAATCCTCTAGGAAGCGTTCCAGGTCTTCACGAGTGATGAAACCTGCAGAATCCTTCGCTGGTGTGTTTTCTGCAGCTTTACGGGCTTTATCATCATCCACCACGTGAATTGGAAAGATTTCGGGATCAGCAGCTGAAGATGTTTCTTTGGCTTTTCCTTTCTCCCGAGCTTTCTCTGACATCTTGTCTGTGAGAGTCTTGAGATAAGTGGATAATTCCTTCTAAGTGGTAGCCATATCAGTCTGATTTTTGGCGAGAGTCTCTTGCACCTTCATGAGATCAGCTATGGTAGGCGGATTTTCTCTGATTTCCTCGGGAGATCGTCCGAAGAGAGGATTGTTTCCAATGTTGGCTTGAGGTGGAGTGATACTGCCAGTACCGTTGTTGGAAGCAGGAGTGGTCTCTGGAGTACCACCATTATTGGCAGTGCTAGCATTGTTCGGATTAGGATTTGTAACTGAACCTGACCTAAGATTAACCATTTTGTGAAAGTTTTAGATTGCAACCGAGAGATTAATCTCCCACTGTGGTCGCCAATCTGTAGATGGGGGAAAACGATTTGATGGTTTTTTAGGGAAGGGAGAGACGACCGTGCGGATGAAGGCTCCTCAACCGAGAAAACTGCCTAACCTCACACAGATGTACTGCACGAGAGTGCTTTGAGTTCGAGAGATCAATATGCAGGACTCCAACCTAAACCAATTCAATGGCCGTTCCAGAGTCAATTCGGTCACAAAGAGGGAAGAGGGTTGATCTGCAGGAGGGAATCTTAGAAGTGTGTTTAACATTTCTGCAATTTTTCTGTGAACTGTTGAGTTCGAATAAGTTCTGGTCGATTGATTGAATTCTGGAGAGTGATTGCTTGGATTAGAATTCTTCTTGTTGTTCAATCGTGGATTCAAAGACTTATTTATATTGACAGAATAGTAGACACATTGATCTCCAGTAAGTGTGACGGTTGTTCGAGTGAAAGAGTGGGAAAGTGGGAAATCGTGGTATAACCAGTTCCAGGTCGTGCGGAGACTCGGTTGATTGTCCACCCACTACTTTGCTATCTCCCTCAACTGCTTGCACGACTTACTCACATTTCTCATCGTGGATGAACACACATGCTGTAGGACGCCAGACCAAAACCCTAATTAATATCCCCCCATGTGACATGATTGATGTCTCATGATTTATGGAATCTGCAAGGCAGACGTGTATTTGATTAGTCATTCGTTGACTTGATTAGACGATGAGTCTAAGTATTGTTCAGTCGAGCATGATTGCTGAATGCTCTTTGCTTCATGAATTGAACATGTCTGCTGGGATGTATAGTTCTCGAATGAATGATGTTGATAATTGAATCAACATAATAAATATTGATATTCTGAGCAAATATTGCTCGTATGATGAATTGTTGAATATTGATAGTTGAATCAATATTCGGGCATCTGAGCAAGTATTGCTCATTCGATAAATTACTGAATATTGATAGTTGAATCACGAGCATTTGAGCAAGTATTACTCATTCGATAAATTATTGAATATTGATAGTTGAATCAATATTCAAGCATCTGAGCAAGTATTGCTCATTCGGTGAATTATTGGTAGCATGACCAAATAAAATATTAATTAAAATATTGGTAGCCGGACCGAATATTGTATAATTAATCCAGATGTTGATTGCTGAATCAACATAAACTATTAGTGTTTGAACTTGCTCAGAATTATGATTTGCAGAGCATTTATTCGAAACCCTAATTTTGGTCAATTGCTGATTTACTGAAAGTAAGTCAATGAAGGAGGGACCGTCTACATGGGATGATGGCCGACCATGTAGCGCTCAAGTTCTCGATTGAGCATACACCAAAGTTCTTTGTTGACCAATTGATGAAAGAATGATCAAATGATGGTTTAATCATTTATTAAAATAGTGCTCGTGTGAGCGTTAGGTAGTAAAACCTAATTATGGAGAGATGAGGGACCGACCAAGGGGTAATGGGACCGTCCCTTGGTGGTCTTGGGACAAGCTGATGGTCAATTGATAAATTCCAAGTTGGTTGGAGAGAGTTTGGACCCAATACGAACAATTGGTAGAAAATTAGGTCAAAATTATGAAGATGTGTGGGACCGTCTCATTGCAAGCCTTAGGGACGTCCTTGGTCGGACAAGGTAGCATGCCCGTGTCACCACGGTGTCCGTGTCTCAGTCCTGAGAGTTTTGGTATTTTTTGGTGCGCGTTTGAGCAATATTTCGGATTTTCAGAAGAGTTTGATCTTGACTGAAACTCTGGATTTTGCTCGAATGAGCAAGTAGAACTTTGCTTGTGCGACCAATATTTTTATAATTGGCGTGAGTATCCTAGTCGGTCATGTGACCATTTTGACTTTTTGGCTTTTTCATGGTTTGAGCAATATTTGAGAAAATATTGAAAAACTAGGGTTTTCGCTCAAACGATGGAGTTCCATGAGATGATGGAAATAATAATATGAGAAAATAAGGGATTATAAGGTGTGGGACCGGCCACGGCTAGGGCATGGCCGGCCGGCAAGGTGGCCCGGTCCCATGATACCTTTCCCTATTTTTGTTTGATAAAAGCACGGAGAAACTAAGAGTTTCACTCAAACGAGGGAGTTTGCTCAAATGATGGAGTCTCCATGAGATGAGGGAAATAAATTAAAATAAAATAAAATAATAAAAGAGGGGGGACCGGCCACGTCTAGGGCATGACCGTCCGGCCGGTGGGCCCGGTCCCACACCTCTTGTTTATTTTATTTAATATTATTTTTCACTCATAAGTTCCTCGTTTGTCTATATTCCGAACGTTTGTTCATGCGTTCGGGTGCTTGTTCGTGCATTATTTTCAAGTACACTTGCACCATTTTCTTGGGACTTACTCGGTGATGGCCAAAACGTTTTTTCGAATTTTTATTACTAATTCATGAAATTCAGCTGAGAATGATTCATGAAACGGAGTAATAAAATGAGTTGAATATCTATTACTAATCCCTGGAGTCCAGCTGGGGATTCAGGGAACGGAGTAATGAGATTAAGTGGTTATCTATTACTAATCCATGGAATCTAGCAGAGGATCAGCCATGGGACAGAATAATGAGATATAATAGATTATTTTCTAGGAATTCAGTTGGTGAATGACACGCTAGAATTAATCTATTTACAGAATCGAGATATGAGATAATTGGAGCATCATACTCGTTCTGAGGGGTGTATAGTCAGGGAACAACGAACGACATGACGTCCTGAAGGCGTTAAGCTCTCTAACAAACATTATGTCTAGGGAACCGCCCAATCATCAAGAGATTCTATACACGGTCTCTCTACGTAGTAAGGGAACAACGTGCGGCGTGACGTTCTGAAAGCGTTAAGCTCTCTAACAAACATTATGTCTAGGGAACCGCCCAATCATTAAGATTCTATGTAGAGGTGATGATGAAATGTGTGAAGCATCGAACGCTTAGCTTGGAGGCCTTTCAAGAAACATATTAATCATAGCTCTGAAAGGAAAGTTCGCTCAGTCAGAGATTGTGAAATGGTTCACGTATCGTAAAATATGAATCGTCACATACATTCCTGAAGTCGGGTCCGAAACATGCAGTATCATGATTTTATGATTTTAGCCCTTGCCGAAAATCCATCATCAACAATAGTTATACGACTTTCGTCTCAAATAGGAGATAGAGTAGATAGACTTTTGAGTGATAAATGAGTTCAAGTCTCCTCATACCTTTTGTTGATGAAGTTCCACAAACTCCCCTTAGTAGTTCTTCATCTTCAATCGATGAACGCCGTGAAGTCTAATGCTCAACTACACTTTCTATCCTAATCCGAGACTTAGCTATAAGTAGACTAGAAATCAAGACTTATAGTTTTGGAAACTAAACTTGACAAACAAGCTTGAGACTGGAACGCTTGCGAGTACAACCGAGCAGTGCTCTAACACTTCCTTTAAACAAATGTAAAACATTGTTTCCTAGGATGAAATCTTCACCATAACCCATTCACATAATCATAACAATATATACAAGATTATGTCGATGTCATATCTAAGAAGTTCAAAAGATAAGCGTTATATTTCGTAGTATAATTCCCTAATAATATGATCATATAAATATGACCATGTCACATCACTAGAGTATTATACAATATGTACAGTGTATACTGCTTCGAAGTTATGTTTTCAATATAGCACGACTTGAAAGATACGTTAGGAATGAAACAGTTCAAGTCAATATTACTAACCTCAAGAGGAAGGTTGATATTGTCGTTGTAGTTCGCTTTTTATTCACTTTCTTAAGGTCTTCGGAGTAATACTTGTATGTCTCAACATTCCTAAACCTTCTAGTTGTTTTGGGGTAAAAACTGATTCTACTGTTTTGGTAAATTGGGTAGGTGATGAGAAACGAATTCAAACCCTAAACAAATGTACTTCACATGAGTACTTTTAGATCGAGAGATCAATCTTTAAGACTATGGCCTAAACTAAGAAATGTCCATTCCAGATTCAATTCGGTCACAAAATGAAGAAGAAGGATTGTTCTTAGGGAGGGAAGCGAAGAAGGTGTTGAGATCAGAATGTTGAATTATGAAGGTGTGGATGTTTATGACTTGTATCAAAATGTGGAACTTGCTTGCAAAATGTAAGCTATCAGTTCTTGATGTTTTATGGATACTTGTGTTGATAATACTTGTCCTTTTGTCGAAATAGGTTGAAAACCTATTTATACAAGTCATGATTGAGCGCACCTGATCTCATAGGAAGTGGAGATAGTTAAGTAGTGTAGAAGTGGGATTGTGTAAAAGTGGTGACCGTCACGTTTCTATCATGAGGGAAAACTGATCAGCCTTACACCCACTACTCTTTTACCGCTATAACCGTCCGCCTTTCCTGTCACTTTCTCATAATGGGCGTGTTGCACGTCGCACGCTGTAAACCGCCAGACCAATACCCTGGTGAGCATCCCCCAGTTTATGACATGTTTGATATCTCGAGTATTTTTATAGAAAAATATATGCAGCAGGCAAGACAACATATAATGCTTTTAGGTCAAATAATTAAATTATTTGTGAAATCGATGTTGATAGAACATCGTTTATAATCAATGCATATAAAGCATCGCTTTTAAGCAAGCATTTCAAAATAATCGATGCTCATGAAGCATCGTTGTGTAAAGATCAAACAAGATAGTCGCGGGGCTTAATGTCGTAAAAAGAGCATGGCCAGCCATTTTCAGGGAGATGCTAGGAGATATGCATGCATGCCAAAGGTAGGACAGTCGATCCCTATGGAAGAGTGGAGGCAGGCTGGTAGCCATTATAACATCCTATCGGTCGGCCCAAGTTAGGTCTAGGACGGTTAAATTAGCTAGCCAAGTTGAGTGGCTGAGATGATTTACGGCAGTTAATGGCTGCCGTTGAATCTATTAAAATTCTTATAGGCAGCGTGACTATCCACCTTTGTGCAACTGTTTGGGAGCCATATTTGCAAGTCGCGGCTTGGACGATCGTTCATCATAGAAGAGGGATAGCCGGTGATCACGATGACATCTTATTGGTCGCCTAAAATAAGATCTAGGTCGGTCAATTCGGCTAGCGAAGTTGGATGGCCGAGATGATTTGCAGCAGTTGCATACTGCCGTTGATTCAATTTAGGGTTTTTAAAGCCGTGTGGCCAACCCACTTTGGGCTAATCGATTTGAGGCGCTAGTTTCTAGCTTGAGCAAGTCGATTAGCCAGGGATGCAGGAAGGCCGCCGGCAAGCATGCCGACACTTCATTGGCCAGTTAAAATCGGATCTGGGCCCGTCGACTTGGCTAGCCAAGTTGGACGTCCGAGATCGTTTTGCGACAGTAATATGCTGCCACTAACATCAATTTGGTTTTGAACGCTGTGCGGCCAATCTTCTTTGGGATTATTGATTTGATGTGCTTCATGCAGGTTGGGAGGGATCGATCGGCCAGGGCTGAAGGCGAGCCGCCGGTGAGCATATTGGCACCTCATTGGTCGCCCGAAACAAAATCTAAGCCATCCAACTAAGCTGGCTAAGTTGGACGTCCAAGATGAATTTGAGACTGTCACGGCCGTTCTTAGCTCATTAAGCCCTTTTCTCAATGGCACGACTAGCCTTCTTCTAGCTAGCGATCGGGGATGCCACCTGCGGGCTAGATGAGTTCAGATTGGTTGGGAAGGAAGTGGGCCCACCGATAGACATTGCGAAGCTCATTTGCCACGCAAGGAGGTGGCTAATTGTAATTAATCAGCCGGCGAAATCGTGCGGCTGTGATCGTTTTTAGACTGGCGTTGGCAGCCTATATTCGATTCCTTAAGGAATTAGGTGTGTCGACCAAATTCCAACTTTAATTAAAAGTGTGTGCGGCGCTTTTGGAGCGATTTGATTGGTCGATGGGGAAAGGTGTAAGCAAGCAGTATTTGGGGCGTGGCCGGTCAGCCATGGTTAGCGCCTGCTAGGGAAAACCTGCCGGCCAAGTGGCATGGCCGCGCCTCCTCTTGCTGCTGCTTTTATTTTCCGTAGTTTTTCTTTATTTCTTGTTTTCTACTTTTGGTAGGATTTATCTCCTACTAGTCCATGGCGGATCAATTTCCTAGCTTGCCTAGGTTTAGTTTCGACCAATGGGGTTCGAGATATTGCGCAGGCCGCAAAAGGCCTAATTCTTGTAAATTAATAAATTAGGTTAGAAAGATTGAATTTTGTAGGATGACACAAAATCAATTAATTTCTGGTGAATTCTGTGCGTTCATACAAAATCACTAATTATGTTTCAGAGAGCAGCATAACGTTGTGTGCTTCTGATTGAGTACTTCTGTGCACGTCTTAATCCTGACACTTCGAGAAATTCATGCTACTTAGCTGTGAGCGAACATTAATTGACATGTCATGTCATGTCAACATTAAGAGTTCGGCTGGGGAATGGCGTAGAATAAGTACTCGATAGGCCATGCATTAGTGAATAATGCAGGCAGGAGATAAAATTTATAGAATATCTGGGATTGTTGCTACACGCACCATTCTGGATAAATTTTATATATAAATATACTGAATTTCTCAATACATATGTGAGTAAAAAGGCCTAGGCACTCATCACTTTTAAATGGCTCAGTTTCTTTGCAGAACGATGGCGCATTAAACACAATGTGTTATAATTTTATCCCTGAACTAAAAACCACCATCAACATGAAGTCCCCTGCTTAGTACGTAACAGTGACATTATTGCGGGGTAAGCACTAGATAGTGACAGTCAATAGATAAAATGATCAACTCAAAGTGAATAAATATTACCAGGGAAGTGGCAGTTGTCTTGAATTCAAAACAGTAAGCCAGGCCGCTAGATCACGATCGTATCCTTTGGGTATGTTGATTTCAATCTAGTCACACCAACGAGCATGTCCTGCTAGGATTTTGAGTTGGACTGAAAGCAATCTTCTTTTGACTATCTGACGGTTTTCTCCCGGCTTTAATTAGGGTTTCAACGAGAAACATGACTTGGTGGGCATTGAATCCTCACCTATCAGATAAGTCCCGTTGCGGTTGTTCAGCATCACCTTCTCTTTGGGTTTCTGCAGCGTATATACATATACAGGTAAAACTAGATCATTCTTCTCAATTTGGAATTGAGATTCTCCTGTTGAACCCTTATCTTTTCATCATGTCAGAGAGGAGTAAATCATCTTCGACCCAGCCAGGCTCTTCTACCAAACGCAGGCGGCTTGTATCCAGAGTATGACTTTAATTATCTCTTGATTTTGAAGTAGTAATCCCCTTTCTCTTTTTGACGCTAACATCGTTCTTTCAGAGTGGGCGAATCTATGGGTCACGTGACAACTCCCCTGTCCGGATCATCCGAGTCAAGAAGATAATACCGGTACACTTTTTCACGGGTACATAGTTACTCGTTTGTCATGGCCATGAGTAATTAAAAAAAAATTGTGTAGAGGTACCCTGCTGGAACATGTGTAATAGTGGTTGACGACGATGATCTAGCAACTCCTTCTTCTTCGAGCTCAAACACGCCTACTGCTGCGAACTTGGAAGACGCTGATCTTGGTATCTCCTCCTACGAGTACCCCAAAGCAAGCTTGCCTTTTGATATTCACATGAAGTGTTTATCTTCTAGTTACCGGACTGTTGGTAAGTTCTTAGTGCGGAAGGAGTTTTTTCCTTTGTACACAAAAATATGGAGAAGATACGCCCATATTGCCACCAGCAACGTGGTGCGACATTGTTCATCTGCTTTGGTTATTATGGTGAACTTCCTTCTACCCATGGTCGCGGAGATGGAAGGTACATCAATTCGTAATGTTTCTAAACCGACTGTTGAAAAGTGGGACAACATGATATCTACCTGCGAATCCATGGAGTTCAACGTGAGCTGGCTGTGGAAGCGCCTTGACATTATTAAAGTTGATCACGCTGGCATCATCGCCAATGTCATCCCTGCTGCAAATGCTATCTTGGAGGAAGAAAAGGCTCTGGCTGCAGAATATGAGAATGTGGAGCAGGCAATTAAAAACTTGAAGAGTAGGACCGAAAGGTATCAGAATAGACTGAAGATAAGGATCTCAAGGGACTATAACTTGCTAGACGGCCTTCTCTGAGCCATGCTATTATTTTATTGTTTTCTGAATAAGTAGGGAAGAGAACGTTTGGTTGTTCTCTTTTGTATTGGGTTTATTTTGGGGTAAAAACTGATTCTGCTGTTTTTGGTAAATTTGGGTGTGTTGATGAGAAATGAATTCAAACCTTAAACAAATGCACTGCATGGGAGTACTTTTAGATTCGAGAGATCAATCTGTAAGACTCTGGCCTAAACCAAGAAATGGTCGTTCCAGATTCAATTCGGTCACAAAGTGAAGAAGAAGGGTTGATCTTAGGGAGGGAAGCGAAGAAGGTGTTTGAGATCAGAATGTTGAATTATGAAGGTGTGGTTGTTTTATGACTTGTATCATAATATGGTTTATGGATACTTGTGTTGATAACACTTCTGTTTTTTGTTGAAATAGGTTGAAATCCTATTTATACAAGTCATTGAGCGCACCCCTGATCTCGTAGGAAGTGGAAGCAGTTAAGTAGTGGAGAAGTGGGGTTGTGTAAAAAGTGGTGATTACCATGTTTCCATTACGAGGGAAAACCTTGTCACACTTTCACCCACTACTCTCATTGTTGTTAACCGTCCGTCCTCTCTTGACACTTTCTCGTAATGGGCGCGTTGCACGCCGCATGCTGTAAACCGCCAGACCAATACCCCAGTGAGCATCCCCCAGTTTGTGACATGTTTGATGTCTCGAGTAAATGGGTGAAGTCATGAGACTCGTCGCTAAAAGCAGCACATAGTGCTTTTAGGTCAAATAATAAATTATTTGTGAAATCAATATTTATAAAACATCGCTTATGATCGATGTATATAAAGCATCGCTTTTAAACAAGCAGCTAAAAATAATCGATGTACAGGAAACATCGTTGTTTTAGAGCTCGTTCAAATTAGTTGCGAATTGAACGTCTTAAAAAAGTAGCATGACCGGCCACCTTTGGGCGATCGTTTGGGAGCCCTATGGGTGAGCTACCACCTGGTCGATCGCTCCCTATGGAAGAGGGGTGGCCGATGATCACAGCGTTACCTTGTTTGCCTCCTGAAAATAAATCTAAACCATCCAACTAGGCTAGCGAAGTATGATGGACGAGATGATTTGCGTAAGTTGCGTACTGCCGTTGGATTATGCAAACAGCGCGACCAGCTTCTTTTGGGTGATCGTTCGGAGACAATATGAGCAAGCCGTGGCTTGGCCGATCGCTCCTCATGGAAGAGGGGTGGACGGTGATCATAGTGCCACGCTGTTGTCCATCTAGAATCCGATCTAAGATGTTTGACCAAGATGGCGAAGATGGACGGATACGATCAATTTGCGGCAGTTGCATAATGTCACTGACTTAATTTAGGGTTTAAAGAGCGCACGATCGCCCTACTTTAGGCAAACGCTTTGACGCGCTCTTGGATTGGTATGTATAGTTCGATCAACCAGGTATGGAGATGGGTCGTCGGTGAACGCGTCAGCACCTCCTTGATCATTCGAAGGAATATCTAAGCCGTCCAACTAGGCTAGCTAAGTTGGGCGGTCGTGATGTTTTTGAGATCGTTTTTGCCGGTCTTAACCTTTTTGAGCTCATCTTTCAACAACGCGATCACCCATGTTAGGGTTAGCGTTCAAAGGCGTTACGGGTGTACTAGATGGAATCCGATCAGTCGGGATGTTAGTGGGCCCGCCGGTGGTCATTATGATGATCGCCTAGTTTCGCTAGGAGTAGGCTAGGCATGTTGAATCATGTGGCCGTGATCGTTTTTTAATACTGATATGGACAGTCTAGATTTTCCTTAAGGAATTCAAACGCGTTCGATCACGCTAACTTGTAATTAAAAAGAGTGTAAACATGCTAATCTCTTTATCAGAGAGTGGTGAAGCTTACGTGAGTGTTTTCATGCAGGTCTCAATACTGACATTTCGGGAGATTTATGCTACTCCGCTGCAAGTGAACATTAATCGTCATGTCCTGCCAATATTGAGAGTTCGGCTCGGAACATAGCATAGGAAAATACCAGGCAGGTCATGCATTAGTGAATAATGCAATAGATTAAAATATACAGAATATCTGGGATTGTTGCTTCACGCACCATTCTGGATAAATTTCATAAATATGTTGAATTGCTCAATACATATGTAAGTGAAGAGGTTTATGCACTCATCACTTTCAAATGGCTTTTTTTCCTTTGCAGAATGACAGCGTATTAAATATAGGGTTTCACGATTTTAGCCCTGAACTAAAAACTACCATCAACATTAAGTCCCCTGCTTAGCACGTAACAATGACATTGTTGCGGGGTAAGTACTAGATGGTAACAGTCAGGAAATAAATGATCAAGTCAAACTGAATAAACGTTACCAGGGAAGTGGTAGCTATCTCGAAACAGTAACTCAGGACGCCATACCACGATTGTACCTCCTGGGTATGTTGATTACGGTCCATCCACACTAGCGAGCATGTTCTGTTAGGATTTCGAGTCTAACAGTCTTCTCCCGGCTTTAACTAGGGTTTCAACAAGAAGCACGACTTGGTTGGCATTGAATCCTTGTTTATCGGATAAGTCCTGTTGAGATTGTTCAGCGTCCGCCTCTTCTTAGGGTTTATGCAGCGTATATACATATGCAGGTGAAATTAGACCATCCTTCTCGATTTGGAATAAAATTCCCTTGTTGAATCCCCATCATTTTCACCATGTCAGACAGAAGTGGGTCATCTTCTTCGTATCGGTCAAATCTTTCTACCAAACGCAGGCGGCTTGTATCAAGAGTATGACTTTAAATATCTCCTGATTTTGAAGTGGTGATTTTTCCTTTTCTTTTGACGTCTAATCATCGTTTTTTTTAGAGTGGACGAATCCCTGAGCCTCGTGACAATTCTCCTGTCCGGATCCTCCGAGTCAAGAAGATCATACCGGTATACTTTTTAACTGGTGAACAGGTATTCATTTTCCATGGCCCGTAAGTAATAAAATTTTTTTGTAGAGGTACCCGGTTGGAACATGTGTAACAGTGGTTGACGATGATGATCTGGACACTCCTCTTCCTTCAAGTTCAAACACGCCTACTGGTGCAGACCTGGAAGACGCTGACTTGGGTGTCTTTTCCTACGAGTACCCAAATGCAGGTTTGCCGTTTGATATTCACATGAAGTGTTTATCTTCTAGTTACCATACTTTTGGTGAATTCCTAGTACGGAAGGAGTTTGTGCCCTTGTACATGAAAATATGGAAGAAGTACGTCCACATCGCTACCAGGAATGTAGTGCGACATTGTTTGTCGGCTTTGGTCACTACGGTGAATTGTCTTCTGCCCATGGTTGCAGAGATGGAAAGTACATCCATCCGTGATGTTGCTGAATCAACTGTTGAAAAGTGGGAGAACATGGTATCTGCATGTGAATCCATGGAGTTCAAAGTGAGCTGGTTGGGGCAGTGCATTGATATTATCAAAGTTGATCGAGCTGGTATCGTCGCCAATGTTGTTCCTGCTGCGAAAGCTATCTTGGAAGAGGAAAAGGCCTTGGATGCGGAATCTGAGAAGGTGGAACAAGCTATCCAAAATTTGAAGGGTAGGACTGAAAGGTATCAGGATAGGCTAAAAATGATGCTTTCAAGGAAATATAACTTGTTGGATGGCCTTTGCTGAGCCGTACTTTTTTTTTTTGAATAAGTAGGCATGAGAACGTTTGATCGCTCTCCTTTTGTTTTAGGTCTTAAACATTGTTTTTTTTTTTTTTGAAAAATGAATTGCATTGGGTTTTGGTAAACGAATGGAGTTTACATTAATAGGCTTTAACTAATGAAGAACTTGATAAATCAGATATGAGAAGAACGAAAAATGCCTGATTGCTGTGTCGTGAGGCAGCGAGGGGTGGAATAATGGTTAGGCGTAGTATGCTTTGAGCCACTTTCCATTGATGACCGCTTCCAATTTACCTCCATCCTCTTTGACGATCTTGTAGTAGCCACTGTCATACGCCTCGGTGATCACGTAAGGACCTTCCCATTTTGGAGAAAACTTTGGTGCGGATATGTCTTGCTGAATGTGCTTAGCAGTCTTCAACACCAGATCTCCCATTTTAAAAACTCGTGGTTTTACAGCTTTATCGTACGCTCTGGAGATCCTTTTTCTGTACGCTTGAGCGTGTTCTTCCGCTTTAACTCTCATGGAGTCCATAGTATCTAATTTCATAATTCAGGAACTCGATGCTTCGGCCTCATTCCATTAGACTCCACTTGCTGCTGCAATCCTAGCTGATGGGATTTTAATCTCTGCTGGGAGAATTGCGTCTGCGCCATAGACAAGCGAATAAGGAGAAACGCCAGTAGAGCTCCTAGGCGCCGCCCGATATCCCCACAGCGCCATTAGCAGTTGTTCGTGCCACGTCCTGGGATTATCGTGCATTGTTCAACTGAGAATTCGAATTAGAGTTTTATTGGTGCTCTCGGCTTTCCCATTCCCCTGAGGGTAATAAGGAGTGGAGAAGACTTGCTTAATTTCGTATTCCTCGAGCAATTCTTGTACTTGCTTGTTAGCAAAGAGAATGCTGTTATCAGTAATGATGTGTTTAGGAACACCAAACCGAGAGATGATGTATTCCTTAATAAATGCTGCGATTGTCGCCCCAGTGGTTCCCCGAAGAGGAATAGCTTCAACCCATTTGGTAAAGTATTCCGTCGTGGTTATGATATACTCATGCTGTTTTGATGATGGTGGATTGATTTTCCCAACAATATCAAGTCCCCAGCTGTAGAAAGGCCATGGACTACTCACTGAATGAAGCGGGGTGTAAGGAACGTGGATGAGATTCCCATGGGTCTGACATTCATGGAATTTTTGAACGAACGCTGCTGCGTCATCCTCCATAGTTGGCCAGTAATACTTTTCGTGTACTTGGAGGAACATCTTCTTGTTTCCTTGGTGTCCGCCTTCATGCGTTTCTCTTAACATAATTGTGATTTCAGATTTTGCCAAACATCGTAGCAGATTGCCTCCAAAACTCTTGCGGTACAGGATTCCTTCATGGAATACGAATATTTTGGCCTTTTGCTTCGTCTTAGCTGCATCCTTCTTGTTGGCAGGTAGCACACCATCACGAAGATAGTTGATGTATGGTTCTCGCCAGTCCCCAGCATAGCCAACGTTAAAGACTTCTAATTGATGTGGTGGTGCTTGACAACTGGAGCAAGAATCTTGGAGTGATCAAGATTGGGTCTCCATATCTGGCCAGTAATAGCCAAGGCGTTGAAGACGTCAGTAAAGAGTCACCACCAGTGTTTGTCCACAGATCTCGCCGTGAATACGATTAAGTTATAGTTGTGCTTCTTTGTCTCAGAGACATCTTGACAGGGATCCATTTGGGTTTCTGTGGTATAGCACAACGTGGAGCATGAAGAAGTTTTGTAGGATTTTGAGACTAACCTTTCCCTTGGAAAGCGAACTATTAAGTTCTTGAATAATCAGAGTTCTCCAATCGTTGGCTTCAGCATCTTTGGACTGTAAAAGCCACGTAGATACCACGGTACGCCTCCTCACTGTCAATGTTTCCTTCAGACCTTCGAATTGCAGTTTTGAGGCTAATGTAGCTAAGAAATCGGCGTGTTTGTTGTTATTGCGGCCGATATGAGTTATAGTTGCATCAGCAAAGTAGTTTAATAGTTTTTACGCCTCAGATCTATAGGGGGCCAGTGTTACCTCTTTGAGCGAGTATACTCCATCATCTGATTGACTAGTAGTTTAGAGTTGCCTCTTACTTCTAGATGTGTGGCTCCTTCTTGTTTGGCTAGCAACAATCCTATGAGGAAAGCTTCGTATTCTACTGAATTGTTGGTGCACTGAAAGTCCAGCTTGAAAGAATGCGAAAAGACTTCACCAGTTGGAGATACTAGAACTACACCTGCTCCTCCAGTATTACTGCTAGGGGTAGCAGATCCATCAAAATACAGTAGCCACGCTTCTTCTTTGACAAAAGTGATTTCAGGAAACTCCCCAGGGATATCTTCATGTAGTTCCGTAGTACCTTCTCCCGGGAATGCTGCTAGTAGATATGCTACTGTTTTCCTTTAATAGCCCACAAAGGAGTGCATGTTATATCGAGCTCCGACATTTGGAGTAACCACTTGGCCGGCCTGCCTATCAAGGCCGGTTTTGAGAGCAATAACTTGACGGGATCAGCTTTAGCTATTAGCACTACTTTGTTTGACAGCAAATAGTGTCTGCATTTCTGAATAGCGTGAATTAGAGCTAGACACGCTTTTTCTGCCTTAGGATACCTGAGTTTAGCATCTCTTAAAGTACGACTGAAGTAGTATATAGGGTGTTCAATCCCTTCATCATCTTCTTGAGCAAGGAGGGCACCAACAGCAGTATCGCTTGAAGCAGTGTAGAGGCACAACGGTCTCCCTTGTATGGGAGATTTCATAATGGCCGGTGATGACAATATTTGTTGAATCTTCCGAAAGGCTTCTTGTTGTTGCGTGGCCCAAACAAAGCTTGCTCCTTTTTTCTGCAAGGGGGTGAATGAAGCGATAAGCTGGGCTAATCCAGGTATAAAACGCCGAATGTAGTTTACCTTGCCCATGAAGCTCTGGAGCTCTTTCACAGTTCGTGGAGGAGGCATCGTGAGGATGGCTTGAGTCTTGGCCGGATCTACCTTGATTCCTTTAGCAGTTACTTGAAATCCCAGAAATTTGTCTGAAGAGACCCCAAAAGAACATTTCAAAGGGTTCATCTTCAGCTTGTATTCACGGCACCTTTCGAACACTTGCCGAAAAACGTCTGTGTGAGCCGCTCGAGTTTTTTATTTGACTACTATGTCATCTACGTAATCTTCAACTCGCGGTCATGGCGCGTTGGTAGGTAGCACTAGCATATTTTAAACCAAAGGGCATCACAGTATAATAAAAGTTTCCGAGATTTATCTGGTTGTAGCCGTTGTATCCATCCATGAAGGAGAACATGCCATGTCCGCTGGTAGCGTCTACTAGCATGTCGATGTTGGGAAGGGGAAAATCGTATTTGGGGCAGCATTTGTTCAGATCTCTGAAATCAACGCAGCACCTAATTTGACCGTTCTTCTTCTTGACAGGAACCACATTGGCTAACCAGGTAGGATGATGAATGGGTTTGATGAAACCTGCTGCCAGCAGCTCCTGTATCTCAATCTTGATTTGTTCCTCCACATCGTGTCTGAACTTCCTTGGAGATTGTTTGACTGGCTTGGATTCAGGTATTATATGTAGATGATGAGTGACAAGTTTTTCGTCTAAACCGGGCATTTCCTCATATGTCCATGCGAATATGTCTTGATACTCCTTAAGAAATTCACAAGTTTTGTGCGTTCGTCTGCACATAGAGCCGAACTGATGGAGATAGGCCTTGGAGAGTCTTCATTCCCGATGTTGACGATTTCGAGTTCATCGGTTGTGGAGTCGGTGCCAACCTGCAACTTCCGTGGAGAATCTGGTACTTCTTCTTGCGGCTGGTTGTTATTGTTGCATTCCATTGGGCGGAGATACTGGGCAACAGTCCCCCCTGTTAATTGCTAATAGCGGCGCCGGTATACAGTTTTCCCTTTCTGGTCACGACTCACCACAAAAGTCCGTTCCCTCTTAGTATGAAGATGAGCTGAGCTTTCGCTTGATGAAGAAGAATTAGCACGTCCTGTCAGCATAGGAGCGTCACGAGACTTGGTCTCTCTGTTCAGTGATGTGAGCTGGTCTTCCTCCTCGATCGACGCCCACGTGGGGAGTGGAGTACAGTAAACCTTGCTTGATGAATCTCGTGAACTTTCCTTTGGCTCAAACAGTTCCACGCCACAGATTGGTGCATAAGGAGACAATGACGCTGGAATGCGAACAACTTCTTCATTCAGCATAGTTTTCAGGCATTGGTGATACGTCGAGGGGATGATCTTATTATCATGAAGCCACGGTCTTCCCAGTATCATGTGGTAGTCTGGCTCTTTCTCTATTACTTCGAATTTTTCCTTCGACTGGTGATAGGTGCAATATTTTCACTAGTTAGGTACTCAAATACTTTGCTTTCTTGATAGTTTTTATATCATTATGCTTTGATTTTGTTTGTTTTTGAGTTTCTTAGGTGTTTGAGGTCATCTTATCCAAAAGGAAGTGGAACTAGCTAAAATCCAAGATTTCTTCACATCACCTTGAAGAGGACGAAAATACGAAAGCAATGGCGAAAGAATGAGGTCATTCCGACCTTGTATGAAGAAGTTAGAAGCAGTTGAACCAAGTCAAAGTTGTCGCAAAAGTGAGACAGCACAGAACTGTTAAAGGCAGGCGGCACAATTACTCAGGGCAGACACCTGCTTGAAGCTATTAAGGGTTCGGGTGATCACGACTGAGAGCTTGGCAGTAGTGTGTGGATGTTGCTGCCATTAATGGGGTTCGATAGCAAAGTCAGTGGAGACTCGAGCATTGGAGTTGGATGACAAAATAGAGGAGAAAGTTTGTTGCTGCCAGTGAGAGTACAGGTGATGACGAGACGTTGTAGATGCTCGTGGTTATGGAGTCTTTGTTGCAGTCGACGTTGAACAGGGAGAAGCTGCTCGGAAAGGTTGCTTCCATTGTTAGGAATATGGAGATAGACTGAGATGAAGAAGATAGCTCGCTGTGAACTGGCAGTTGAGGAACGTGAGCTGTGAAATCGGTGATGGAATAGAGCTGGATATGGTTCCTTAAATAGGAAGAAGAGAAACAGCAATGACTTGATTCTTTTATGAAGACCATTGATGGAGTTCGAGTCTGGTGGAGAAATAAATGATGGTTGCTGACATTAAACTCGAGTCAGAGTTGGGTTTTCGTTGATGGCAGTAATGGTGATTGATATCGGTGATGATGGATTGATAATGCTGTTCTGTTCTCCAACTCGGGATTGAGTAATGGCGCTGTGCTGCTGATGATGACGGGAGTACGAACTCAAGCTGATATGGGAAGAAGTAACAAGAAAGGTACAGCTCGAGTTCGAGTATGGAAGCAGAAGAGAATTTAAGGGGGAAACCTACGTTTGGGATATTCTCACCGTAGCAAATATCAGGGAAGCTTACGGTGGGGCTTCCAACCGAATCTAAACTCAGATGGACTTACGGTGTAAATACATTTCCGTAGAATATCTCAGGAGAAGATACGGCTGGTTATTCCAACCGTACGTAAATACAGGGAGAAAAAGAATTTTGCCGTGGAGAAAATATAATGATGCACTGTCAGTCACCTGTAACTGACAGGCCATGTGACAGAAGAATGATTTGAACGGGCTGGGCTTCTGTCCATCTGTGCTGCCCATTGCTTATTTGGAAGAATTCTACTCACGGCCACGCTTTGGACGTGATGTATTTTGGGAAGTTGCGACTCTTTGGCAACCGGTGTTGCACAGGATTGATGACACGGGCACTCCAATTTTCGGATACCTGTTAAAGAAAGATTTTATTAGGATCTTTTAATCATTCGTTTTACACACAAAAGAGGAGAAAGAGGAGAGCTTTGGAGTTGGAGATTCTACAACCTAGGGTTTGATTTATTTTCTTCTTTATTATTTTACATGGGTTTTAAGAAATCCATGAGTAACTAATCCTTTCTTATTGGTTAGAGATGTAGTCCTAAGTTGGAAAACATGTTATTCAATTGAGTATTCATTCTTATTCATTCATAATTTGTTAGTATCATTTATGTTCTACCGTTTATAACTCCATGTATGATTGATTGCTAGTTTGTTTAAGTTGCAAATTAAATGAGCATGCATTCATATCTATTGCTAAACTAGGGTTTGAGATCCGGAATTGTCGAATAACCCTTGTTAAAAGTAGCATAATATAGTTGTTAACGACGGGATGTTGCCATACAATTATATGTAGAAGCGTAACCTAGGTTAAATCCGTGTTGCTCTTGCGCCGGATTGCTTAGAATAACCTCAACTCATAAATATTAGTGCTTTCATTGGGTTAAACTTGAGTGACTCTTGCGCCAAGTTATTTAGTGAAAAGGATTCAAAGAGTAGCTCTTGCGCCTTTGATGATAATAGGAGTTTTGCCGGAGTAAGCCTGCGATAGGACGTTCTAGGGTTATTGATATCGATAGAAAATGAATGTTGAGATTGATTCAGTTGATAACATGTTGGAAGATGGAAGATGAAAACTCTAACCAGTACTTTTTATCTATGATATTCGTTTTATTCTATTTTCTTTATTCTTATTTAGTTATAATCACAAACAAAACCCCCCAGTTTCTATAAGTAATCAAAACAATTTGACAACCCATATCTCCCTGTGGAACGAATCTGCTCTTATAACTATACTATTATATATAATTGTGAAGTGAAAGAACTTAAATTATTTTTGCGTCGGCTGACAACCGACCAACTGGACAGGTCCTACTGATAGATTCAGATTGATGTACCCATACGTGCTGGTTTGGTTTCCTTCGAAATCTGTCATCATGGTAGGCTGTCGCACGACTTTGCTTGGTCGAACCTTGGCTGTCTTGAGAGTCTCAAAAGTAATAACATTCGAGGACGCTTCGGTATCGATGAGAGCCCTTTTGAATTCTGAATCTTTGATGCGTGCAGTAACATGTAGGGCTCTGTTATGGCCCTCCTCTGCCATCATGTCTTCTTTAGTAAACGTAACATTGTTCACGGACATCTCTGGTGTTTTTGAGATTTATGGATGCGAAGGAGCCAAACGCGTATCTAGAGCTACCTGATTAATTGCAGCAAATGTCTTTGCTCGCTGATCCTTTGAGAGGTGTAGAAGCTCACATAAACTTTCTACTAGAGAAGCTGCTTCCTGGCCTACCGGCCTCTGGCTTGTAGTAAAACTGTTGACTTGAGGACGATCATCGTTTAAGGGGTTAGTTCGCAGCGCTGGAATTTCTAGAGCAGGGGAACCGCCCAAATCTGATGTCAACCTGACGAGAAAATTGAGTATATTGTTTATCGTCTCTTTCATCAGATCCATATTCCTCGTGTGGAGCTCCTGCACTCGCGCCAACTCGACCAAGGTTGGAATTTCCCCATTGGCAGTACGATCAGATATAGTGTTGAGAGGTGAAACATCGTCATTTGTAAGATTATGACCGGCGTTTTCAGTTGTTGAATTAGTCCTAAGACCAACCATCTTTGTGAAAATTGGGATTGCAACCAAGAGATTAATCTCCCACTGTGGTCGCCAGTTGTTTTGGGATAAAAACTGATTCTACTGTTTTTGGTAAATTTGGGTGTGTTGATGAGAAACAAATTCAAACCCTAAACAAATGCACTGCACGGGAGTACTTTTAGATTCGAGAGATCAATCTGTAAGACTCTGGCCTAAACCAAGAAATGGTCGTTCCAGATTCAATTCGGTCACAAAGTGAAGAAGAAGGGTTGATCTTAGGGAGGGAAGCGAAGAAGGTGTTTGAGATCAGAATGTTGAATTATGAAGGTGTGGTTGTTTTATGACTTGTATCAGAATATGGTTTATGGATACTTGTGTTGATAACACTTCTGTTTTTTGTTGAAATAGGTTGAAATCCTATTTATACAAGTCATTGAGCGCACCCCTGATCTCGTAGGAAGTGGAAGCAGTTAAGTAGTAGAGAAGTGGGGTTGTGTAAAAAGTGGTGATTACCATGTTTCCATTACGAGGGAAAACCTTGTCACACTTTCACCCACTACTCTCATTGTTGTTAACCGTCCGTCCTCTCTTGACACTTTCTCGTAATGGGCGCGTTGCACGCCGCATGCTGTAAACCGCCAGACCAATACCCTAGTAAGCATCCCCCAGTGTGTGACATGTTTGATGTCTCGAGTAAATGGGTGAAGTCATGAGACTCGCCTCTAAAAGTAGCGCATAGTGCTTTTAGGTCAAATAATAAATTATTTGTGAAATCAATATTTATAAAACATCGCTTATGATCGATGTATATAAAGCATCGCTGTTAAACAAGCAGCTGAAAATAATCGATGTACAGGAAACATCGTTGTTTTAGAGATCGTTCAAATTAGTCGCGAATTGAACGTCTTAAAAAAGTAGCATGACCGGCCACCTTTGGGCGATCGTTTGGGAGCCTTATGTGTGAGCTACCACTTGGTCGATCGCTCCCTGTGGAAGAGGGGTTGCCGATGATAATAGCGTTACCTTGTTGGCCTCCTGAAAATAAATCTAAACCATCCGACTAGGCAAGAGAAGTTGGATGGACGAGATTATTTGCGGCAGTTGCGTACTGCCGTTGGATTATGTAAACATCGCGACTAGCCTCTTTTGGGTGATCGTTCATAGGCCATATGAGCAAGCCGTGGCTTGGCCGATCGCTCCTCATGGAAGATGGGTGGCCGATGATCATAGTGCCACGCTGTTGTCCATCTAGAATCTGATCTAAGCTGTTCGACCAAGCTGGCGAAGATGGACGGATACGATCAATTTGCGGCAGTTGCATAACGCCGCTGACTTAATTTAGGGTTTCAAGAGCGCGCGATCGCCCTACTTTAGGAAAATGGTTTGACGCGATCTTGGATTGCTATGTGTAGTTCGATCAACCAGGTATAGAGACGGGTCGCCGGTGAACGCGTCAGCACCTCCATGATCATTCGAAGGAATATCTAAGACGTCCAACTAGGCTGGCTAAGTTGTGCGATCGTGATGTTTTTGAGATCGTTTTTGCCGGTCTTAACTCGTTTGATCTCATCTTTCAACAGCGCGATCACTCATGTTAGGGTTAGCGTTCAAAGGCGTTGCGGGTGTGCTAGATGGAATCCGATCGGTCGGGATGTTAGTGGGCCCGCCGGTGGTCATTATGATGATCGCCTAGTTCCGCTAGGAGTAGGCTAGGCCTGTTGAATCGTGTGGCCAAATCGTGTGGCCGTGATCGTTTTTTTAGACTGATATGGACAGTCCAGATTTTCCTTAAGGAATTTAAACGCGTTCGATCACGCTAACTTTTAATTAAAAAGTGTGTAAACACGTTAATCTCTTTATCAGAGAGTGGTGAAGCCTACGTGAGTGTTTTCATGCATGTCTCAATACTGACATTTCGGGAGATTCATGCTACTCCGATGCGAGTGAACATTAATCGTCATGTCATGCCAATATTGAGAGTTTGGCTTGGAACATAGCATAGTAAAATACCAGGCAGGTCATGCATTAGTGAATAATGTAATAGATTAAAATATACCGAATATCCGGGATTGTTGCTTCACGCACCATTCTGGATAAATTTTGTAAATATGTTGAATTCCTCAATACATATGTAAATGAAGAGGTTTATGCACTCATCACTTTCAAATGGCTTTTGTTCCTTTGCAGAATGACAGCGTATTAAATACAGGGTTTCACGATTTTAGCCCTGAACTAAAAACCACCATCAACAGGGTTTTGAACATTGTTTCGGAAAATAAATTGTATTGGGTTTTGACAAGTAAATGGACTTTACATTAATACGTCTTGACTAATGAAAACTTTGATAACTCAGATATGAGAGGAATGAAAAAATGCCTGATTGACCGTGTCATGAGACTGTGAGGGATAAAATAATGAATAGGCGTAGTATGCCTTAATCTCTGGTGATCACGTAAGGACCTTCCCATTTTGGGGAAAACTTTGGTGCGGACATGTCTTGTTGAATATGCTTGGCTGTCTTTAATAACAGATCTCTTATTTGAAAAACCCGAGGTTTTAAAGATTTATCGTATGCTCTGGAGATCCTTCTTCTGTACGCCTGAGCATGCTCTTCTGCCTTAATTCTCCTGGATTCCAGAGTGTCTAACCCCGCTATTATGGAGCTCGATGCTTCGGTCTCATTCCATTGAACTCCACTTGCTTCTGCAATCCTAGCTGATGGAATTTTGATCTATGCTGGGAGAATTGCGTCTACGTCATAGACAAGTGAATAAGGAGAAACTACGGTGGAGCTCCTAGGTGCCGCCCGATATGCCCACAATGCCATAGGCAATTGTTCGTGCCACGTCCTTGGGTTATCATGCACCGTTCGACTGAGAATCCGAATCAAAGTCTTGTTGGTGCTTTCGGCCTACCCATTCCCTTGAGGGTAGTAAGGAGTAGAGAAGACTTTCCTAACTCCATATTCTTCAAGCAGGTCTCGTACTTGCTTGTTGGAAAAGGGAGACCATTATCAGTAATGATGTGCTAAGGTATGCCGAACCGACAAATGATGTATTCCTTAATGAATGCTGCAATAGTCACTCCAGTAGTTCCTCGGAGAGGAATATCTTCAACCCATTTGGTAAAGTACTCCGTCGTGGTTATTATATACTCGTGTTGTTTCGACGATGGTGGATTGATTTTTCCAATAATATCAAGTCCCCAGTTGTAGAAAGGCCACGGACTACTTACTGAATGAAGGGATGTACAAGGCGTGTGAATGAGATTACCGTGGGTTTGACATTCGTGGCATTTCTGCACAAATGCTGCTGCATCATCCTCCATGGTCGGCCAGTAATACCTTTCATGCACCTGGAGGAATAACTTCTTTTTCCCTTGGTGTTCACCTTCATGTGTCTCTTTCAATATAGTCGGGATTTCAGACTTTGCCAAACATCGTAACAGGTCCCCTCCAAAGCTCTTGCGATATAGGATTCCTCATGAAATACGAATCTTTTGGCTCTTTGCTTCATCTTAGTTGCATCTTTCTTGTTAGCATGCAGCACACCGTCGCGGAGGTAGTTGACGTACGGTTCTCGCCAGTCCCCAGCATAACCAACTTTAAGAACTTCTAATTGATATGGTGGCGCTTGACAATTGGAGCAAAACCCTTGGAGCGTTCGATATTAGGTCTCCATATTCGGCCAGTAGTATCCGAGGCGTTGAAGACGTCGATAAAGAGTCACCACTAAGGTTTGCCCGCAGATTTCACCATGAACGCGGTGAAGTTGTAGTTGTGCTTCTTCATCTCCAAGACACCTCGAAATGGATCCGTATGAGTTTCTGTGGTATAACACTCCATGGAGCATGAAGAAGTTTTTTAGGGTTTTAAGACTGACCTTTCCTTGAGAAAGCGAACTGTTAAGTTCTTGAATAATCGGAGTTCTCCAATCGTCAATTTCCGTATCTTTGGGTTGTGAAAGCCATGTTGATGCCATGGTCCGTATCTTCACCGTCAAAGACTTTTCCAAACCCTCGAATTGTAATTTCTAAGCTAATGTAGCTAGGAAATCAGCGTACTTGTTTTTGTTTCGGCCAATTTGAATTATGGTTGCATCAGCGAAATAATTCAATAGCTTTTGCGCCTCAGCTCTATAAAGGGCTAGTGTTACCTCTTTAAGTGAGTATACTCCGTTCATCTGGTTGACCAGCAGTTTCGAGTCGCCTCTTACTTCCAGGTGTGTAGCTCCTGCTTGTTTGTCTAGTGACAGTCCTATGAGGAAAGCTTCGTATTCCGCTGAATTGTTAGTGCACTGGAAGTCCAGCTTGAACGAATGCGAAAGGACTTCACCAGTTGGAGACACCAGAACTACACTCGCTCCTACGGTATTACTGCTAGGGGTAGCAGAACCGTCAAAATACAATATCCATGCCTCCTCTTTGACAAAAGAGATTTATGGAAACTCCCCAGGAAGGTCTTCGTGCAGTGCGGTAGTTCCTTCTCCCGGGAACGCTGCTAGCAAGTCTACTACTGCTTGTCCTTTAATAGCCCTCGGAGGAGTGCATGTTATGTCGAGCTCCGATATTTGGAGTAGCCATTTAGCCGGTCTGCCTATCAAGGCCGGTTTTGAGAGAAAGAACTTGACAGGATCGGCTTTAGCTATTAGTACCACTTTGTTCGACAGCAGGTAGTGTCTAAACTTCTGAATAGCGTGAACTAAGGCTAGACATTCTTTTTCCGCCTTAGGATACCTGAGTTCAGCGTCTCTCAATGTACGACTGAAGTAGTATATAGGGTGTTCAATCCCTTCATCGTCTTTTTGAGCGAGGAGGGCCCCAATAGCAGCATCGCTGAAAGCAGTGTAGAGAAATAACGGTCTTCCTTGTATGGGAGACTTCATAACAGCTGGTGATGCGAATATTTGTTGGATCTTATGAAAGGCTTCTTGCTGCAGCGTGGTCCAAGTGAAGCTTGCTCCTTTTTTCAGCAAGGGGGTGAATGAAGCGATAAGCTGGGCTAAACAAGGTATAAAACGCCGAATGTAGTTTACCTTACCCATAAAGCTCTAGAGTTCTTTCACAGTTCGCGGAGGAGGCATTGTGAGGATAGCTTGGGTCTTGGTTGGGTCGACCTTGATTCCTTCAGCAGTTACTTGGAATCCCAGAAATTTGCCAGAAGAGACCCCAAAAGCACATTTAAAAGGGTTCATTTTCAGTTTGTATTCACGAGACCTTTCGAACACTTGCCGTAACATGTCTGTATGGGCTACTCGAGTTTTTGATTTGACTACTATGTCATCTACATAATCTTCAACTTGCATGTGCATCATGTCATGGAAAATTACAGTCATGGCACGATGATAGGTAGCACTAGTATTTTTCAAACCGAAAGGCATCACAGTATAATAAAAGTTTCCAAGAGGAGTTTGAAAAGTCTTACTTGCGTCGTGCTCGTACATCTTTATCTGGTTGTAGCCGTTGTACCCATCCATGAAGAAGAACATACCGTGTCCGCTAGTAGCGTCTGCTAACATGTCAATGTTGGGAAGGGGAAAGTCATCCTTGGGGCAGCATTTGTTCAGATCTCTGAAATCGACGCAACACCTAATTTGACCGCTTTTCTTCTTTATGGGAACCACATTGGCTAGCCAGGTAGGATGGTGAATGGGCTTGATGAAGTCGGCGGCTAGTAGCTTCTAAATCCCAGTCTTGATTTGTTCCTTCACATCATGCCTGAACTGTCTTAGAGATTGCTTGACTGGCTTGGATTCAGGTATTATATGTAGATGATGAGTGACCAATTTTTCATCCAGGCCGGGCATTTCCTCGTATGTCCACGCGAATATGTCTTGATACTCTTTAAGAAGATTCACAAGTTTCATGTGTTCATCTGCACGTAGAGCTTAACTGATGGAGACAGGCCTTGGAGATTTTTCATTTCCGATGTTGACAATTTCGAGTTCATATGTAGTGGAGTCCGTGCCATCTTGCAACTGCCGTGGAGCATCTGGTACTTCTTCTTATTGTAGTTTTTCATTATGGTTTCATTATGTTGGGCGGAGAGACTCGTCGGTAGTCTCCCCTATTAATTGCTAACAGCAACGCCGGTATACAGTTTTCCCTTTTCCATCACGACTTGCCACAAAAGTGCACTTCCTCTTGGTATGAAGATGAACAAAGTTTTTGTTCGATGAAGTAGGATTGGTGTGTCCTGTCAGCATAGGCGCGCCACGGGATTATGTCTCTTTGTTCAGTGATGCTAACCGGTCTTCCTCCTCGATCGACGTCCATATAGGGAGTGGAGTGCAATAAACCTTGCTTAACGAGTTTTGTGAGTTTTCCTTTGGCTCAAATAGTTCCACGCCACAAATTGGAACATAAGGAGACAGTGATGCAGGAATGTGAAGGACTTCTTCATTCAGCATAGTTTTCAGGCATTGGTGATATGTTAAGGGGATAATCTTATTATCATGATGCCACGGTCTTCCCAGTATCATGTGGTAGTCTAGCTCCTTCCCTATCACCTCGAATTTTATCTTCGACTAGACAGGCCCTACTGATAGATTCAGATAGATGTATCCATACATGCTAGTTTGGTTTGCTTCGAAATATGTCATCACAGTAGGCTGTCGTACAATCTTGTTTGGCCGAACCTTGGCTGTTCTGAGAAATTTAAGAGGAACAACATTTGAGGATGCTCCCGTATCGATGAGAGCTCTTTTGAACTCTGAATCCTTGATGCTGCAGTAACATGCATGGTTTTATTATGACCCTCTTCTACCATCATGTCATCCTCGGTAAACGTAACATTGTTTATGGACATCTCGGATATTCTTGAGGCTTTGGGACGCGAAGGAGCCAAGCGCGTGTATAGAGCTATCTGATTGATTGCAGCAAACATCTCCCCTCGTTGGTTCTTTGAGAGGTGTAGAAGCTCACATAAACTCTCCATTAGAGAAGCTTCTTCTTGGTCTACCGGCTTCTGGTTAGTAGTGAAACTATTGACTTGAGGATGATCATCAGTTGAGGGGTTAGCCCTCAGTGCTGGAATTTCTGGAGCGGAGGCGCCGCTCAAATATGATGTCAACCTGACGAGGAGATTTAGTATGTTGTTTATCGTATCTTTCATCAGGTCCATGTTCCTTATGTGGATCTCCTGTACTCGTGCCAACTCGATCAAAGTTGGAATTTATCCATCGGCCGTGCGATCAGATAGAGAGTTGGGAGGAGAAACATTGTTATTTGAAGGATTCTGACTGGAGTTTGGAGTTGTTGAATTAGTCCTAAGACCAACCATCTTTGTGAAAATTGGGATTAAAACCGAGAGATTAATCTCCCACTGTGGTCGCCAGTTGTTTTGGGGTATAAACTGATTCTGCTGAAAATGGTAAATTGGGTGTGGTGATGAGAAATGAATTCAAACACTAAACAAATGTATTGCATAGGAGCACTTTTAGATTCGAGAGATCAATCTGTAATACTCTGGCCTAAACTAAGAAATGGCCGTTCCAAATTCATTTCAATCACAAAATGAAGGAGAAGGGTTGATCTTAGGGTGGGAAGCGAAAAAGGTGTTGAGATCAGAATGTTGAATTATGAAGTTGTGGATGTTTATGACTTGTATTAGAATGTGGAACTTGCTTGCAAAATGTAAGCTATCAGTTCTTGATGTTTTGTGGATACTTATGTTGATAGCACTTGTCATTTTGTCGAAATAGGTTAAAAGACTATTTATACAAGTCATGATTGAGCGCACCTGATCTCATAGGAAGTGGAGATAGTTAAGTAGTGGAGAAGTGGGATTGTGTAAAAGTGGTGACTGTCACGTCTCTATCATGAGGGAAGACTGGTCAGCATTACACCCACTACTCTTTTACAGCTATAACCGTCCGCCTTTCCTGTCACTTTCTCATAATGGGCGTGTTGCACGTCGCACTCTGTAAACCGCCAGAACAATACCCTGGTGAGCATCCCCCAAGTTTATGACATGTTTGATGTCTCGAGTATTTTTATAGAAAAGTATATGCAGTAGGCAAGACAGCATATAATGCTTTTAGGTAAAATGATTAAATTATTTGTGAAATCGATGTTGATAGAACATCGTTTATAATCGATGCATATAAAGCATCGCTTTTAAGCAAGCATCTCAAAATAATCTATGCTCATGAAGCATCGTTGTGTAAATCTCAAACAAGTTAGTCGCGGGGCTTAATGTCTTAAAAAGAGTATGACCAGCCATTTTCAAGGAGCTTATAGGAGCTATGCATGCATGCCAAAGGTAGGGCGGTCGATCCATATGGGAGAGTGGAGGCTGGTAGCCATTATAACATCCTATTGGTCGGCCCGAGTTAGATCTAGGCCGGTTAAATTAGCTAGCCAAGTTGAGTGGCTGAGATGATTTGCGGCAGTTAATGGCTGCCGTTGAATCTATTAAAATTCCTGTAGGCAGCGTTACTAGCCACCTTTGTGCAACCGTTTGGGAGCCATATAGGAAAGTCGCGGCTTGGACGATCGTTCCTCATGGAAGAGGGGTGGCCGGTGATCACGGCTACATCTTATTGGTCGCCTAAAATTAGATCTAGGTCGGTCAATTCGGCTAGCGAAGTTGGACGACCGAGATGATTTGCTGCAGTTGCATACTGTCGTTGATTCAATTTAGGGTTTTTAAAGCCGTGTGGCCAACCTACTTTGGGCTAATCGATTGAGGTGCTAGTTGTTGGCTTGAGCAAGTCGATTGGCCAGGGATGCAGGAAGGCCTCCGGCGAGCATGCCGGCACTTCATTGGCCGGCTAAAATCGGATTTGGGCCCATCGACTTGGCTAGCCAAGTTTGACGGACGATATCGTTTTGCGACAGTAATATGCTGCCACTAACATCAGTTTGGTTTTGAACGCTGCGCGGCCAACCTTCTTTGGGATAATTGATTTGATGTGCTTCATGCAGGTTGGGAGGGCTCGATCGGCCAGGGATGAAGGCGAGCCGCCGGTGAGCATATTGGCACCTCATTGGTCGCCCGAAACAAAATCTAAGCCATCCAACTAGGCTGGCTAAGTTGGACGGCTATGATGAATTTGAGACTGTCACGGCCGATCTTAGCTCGTTAATCCCTTTTCTCAATGACACGACTAATCTTCTTCTAGCTAGCAATCGGGGATGCCACCTGAGGGATAGATGAGTTCCGATTGGTTGGGAAGGAAGCGGGCCCACTAGTAGACGTTGTGAAGCTCGTTTGGCCACGCGAGGAGGTGGTTAAGTGTAATTAATCAGCCAGCGAAATTGTGCGGCTGTGATCGTTTTGAGACTGGCGTGGGTAGCATATATTCGATTCCTTAAGGAATTAGGTGTGTCGACCAACCAACTTCCAACTTTAATTAAAAGTGTGTGCGGCGCTTTTGGAGCGATTTGATTGGTCGATGGGGAAAGGTGTCAGCAAGCAGTATGTGGGGCGTGGCCGATCGGCCATGGTTAGAGCCTGCTAGGGAAAACTTGCCGGCCAAGTGGCGTGGCCGCGCCTCCTCTTGCTGCTGCTTTTATTTTCCGTAGTTTTTCTTTGTTTCTTGTTTTCTACTTTTGGTAGGATTTATCTCCTACTAGTCCATAGCGGATCAATTTCCTAGCTTGCCTAGGTTTAGTTTCGACCAATGGGGTTCGAGATATTGTGCAGGCCGCAAAAGACCTAATTATTGTAAATTAATAAAATTAGGTTAGAAAGATTGAATTTTGTAGGCTGACACAAAATCAATTAATTTCTGGTGAATTCTGTGCGTTCATACAAAATCACTAATTATGTTTCAGAGAGCAGCATAACGTTGTGTGCTTCTGATTGAGTACTTCTGTGCACGTTTAATCCTGACACTTCGGGAAATTCATGCTACTCAGCTGTGAGCGAACATTAATTGACATGTCATGTCATGTCAACATTAAGAGTTCGGCTGGGGAAATGGCGTAGAATAAGTACTCGATAGGCCATGCATTAGTGAATAATGCAGGCAGAAGATAAAATTTATAGAATATCTGGGATTGTTGCTGCACGCACCATTTTGTATAAATTTTATATATAAATATACTGAATTTCTCAATACATATGTGAGTAAAAAGGCCTAGGCACTCATCACTTTTAAATGGCTCCGTTTCTTTGCAGAACGATGGCGCATTAAACACAGGGTTTTACAATTTTATCCCTGAACTAAAAACCACCATCAACACTAGTTTAACCTAAACGAAGTTGACTCTAGTTTACAATCAAGCGACTTTAGATGAGTTTTGAGACACTAAAATATGACAACCAAACTTGACATACCAATGCTTGGTGAGTTCAACCGAGCTATGCTCTAACAATCTCCCCCTTTGTCAATTTGAGTGACAAAACTCTTAGTATATATGGATAAACAAATTACAAGAATCCATTTTACATACGCTTGATTCCAAGTTTAAACAGCACAATAACCTGCATATATTCAATCAATAAATGTCGTTGTTTACATTTGAATAACAAAGCTTATACTCCGCCTAAATATATATTTAATCCGAACATCTTTGTTATTCCCCTTTTGTAGTTAGAAATACTACATAGCAATATGATATGTTTCTCCCCCTTAGTCAATGATTTACTCTTTCGTTAGATATAACGTTTAAGCACAATTGTCCTTTTCTAGTGATTAAAATCATATATTTCTCCCCCTTTTTGTCACAACATGACAAAGGTTCGAGCAAATAAAGGACAAACCGAAAGGATCTTACAAATATAAAAGACTTGTAAACAACCTATAAGAGTTAAGCACGAAGGTTTAACATACCACTTTAGATAACCAATATTAAAACCGAAACTACAAGTAATTTAGTTTTAATATGTTATCAAGGAAACAATTGCCCGAAGCAATTTTCCCTGATAATTTAACAAATCGACTAAGAAACTTAATTCCCTTGTTAAACCGATTGCAAACATACAATCACTTATTTCGATAAGACCAAAATAAAGATCAGAATTAACTTTATTTCTCTCATCGGGCTCTAATTATTCAGACAATAACTTAGACCTTTCCCTTTAGACAAGACAAACGCTAGGTTAGTTAACTAGTTTTTCTTGTCAAAGCATTTTGTTAGACTTGAATAACCGAATCCTCCAAATTGATAAATCTAACTAAGATCAGAATTATCCGGAATCGATTTGGACTAAACAAATGATCCCTTATTTTGTTAAGCCATAAACATTACATACAAACCAAAATAATTTGACTTGGACAATTATTTTCTTAACCGGAAGCAATTGAAACAAACATAGATATTATAACACCGCAATTGCACCGAATTTCGTTAAGCAAAAACACTTTATATCCAACAATAAAGAAGATACCAAACAATAAGTCAAATAAATTGACACAGTTTTTCTTAACCGGAAACAATTGAATCATACACACACATATCCATACACAATAATGGAATATATCAATTGTCCCGAAATTTTGTTAAGCAAAAGAAAAATATATGCAATATAAACAGGCTTTTCTTAAACAGGAAAATGATTAGCTAACAAATTCATTACCTCAAATTCCGCATCATCTTCTCCTCAGAAAGATATATCATTAAGCGTAAGTTCAAGTAAGAACTCTCCCCCAGTATGTTGTCATCCTCTCGTAAGAACAAAATAACAACAACAAAAGCAACCTTTACCAGAGAAAGGTTGAAACGGTTTTAACTAATGATTGCCAATAACAAAAGTTGAAAACCCGAAACACATATGTTATGCTAAACACAACTCATGTAAACATAAATTGATTCAACATATTGTGACTTTTCACATATGAGTTTCAATCGGAACACCTTATGATTCTTTGATAAAGCCTACCAATATGGGATAGAACTTAATCCCGCTAAATCAAAAAGTCACACAAACCATAAGGGTTACATCATATGAGATCGAATATTAAGGTTATGAAAACCGAAATCAGACATCCCCTAAACCTAATACACATAGAAAAAATATAAACATTCATTCACAGGTTATGTAATTGGTAACTATCACAAGAAAAATTATAAAGAAATAATTGTATTCATAAATAAGATAGTTTGATTCAAAAATAGACCTTATACAATAATTGAAGCAAATCAGACATTGATGTCTATTTTTCTGGATTAAGTATTACAACATAGAACTTAATCCCTAAAAGTGTTATGATTGTTCACTGAGCTTTCTTCAGTATTCAAGTTCTTGAGTCTTCTCTTTTCTTTTAGATGATTGAGTCTCCTTTTCAAAATATTTACCTCCACAATCAACTTCAAAAGATTTGACTCTCGCCACTTTTCATCCTTTTCAGACGCTTCCAATTGTTCACGAGCAATTTCAAAATATCGCATCAGGAAAAGCATTAGTTCCAAAGATATTTGATTCTCCTTATGCTCCTGTGAGAAGTAGTACTTAATCTCAGCAGGAAGACAAGTTTCAAGCTTCTGTAATTGAGAATCAATATCAATAGTATTTTCACCCATCTTAAACCGCAGACAAATTGTGGAGGAAGGAATCGGTTCTCAAGATGTTTTATAAATCAAATAAAACTAGGTTTCCAAGTTTTAAAGAACCTAGCAAGGTATTTATATTTGATTAAAAAGTCGTGAAAATATACAAATTCGGAAATAAAATCAAGAAGGATTTTCCGAAATATTATTGTTAAGAGAGTCCTAATATATCTTGCACAATTTTATCATGAACTTTCCTCAGATCGAAAGTAATTTTCTAAAACAGAAAAAAATTCCAAATTTAGAAAGATACTTTAGATGCTCATGATGCAAGTAGATCAAGTATAGTTTTTATACTTTTCTCACATTCCTAGTGCTCTTTTAAGAACTTCCCATTTATTTAAATCGAGCTCACAAATTAGGAAATTCTGATCAACATAATTAATTGTTGAGGTGAGCACTTGATGGCTCAGCATTAGAGGAACAAGACCTATCTTGATGTTTTCGGACATCTTCATTTTTGGAACAATTCCAGGGATAGGTTTCACACATCTGTAAGTCACAATCTGAATTTCCTGATTCAACAGATAAGTCTATTCGAGTATAAATAGGATTATAAGTGTGACTAGAAACCTTTTGAGTCATGAGTTGATCAGACTTCTTATATAGACCCAGATATTCCTTGGAATATGACAACATCTTTTAATGAGATTGTTTTTTAGATTCTGATTTGGACAGAAGATCATCAACAAAATAGCATGATCTGAAACTATTTGTTAGAGTGCATTTAAGTTGATCTTTGTCCCTTTCAGAGAGATAATCCTCGTCACAATAAATGACAGTTTTTCTTGTCTGGATATTATTCAAAGGAATATCCTTTGAAACACATCTCTTCCGATTCTTGCAAGTGGTTAAACTATTAGAATCCATATGTTGTTTATTAGTTAAGAGATTCTAAGAGATAGAATCACATATCCTTGTCTTAACTAATAAATCTTTTCTAACTTTAGGATCATTGTCAGAATTTTCAGATTCAATTTCAAGAGAAAATGGAACTGTATTTTCACCTTGACATAGACTAGATGTGATTATCATCATGTCAGGAGGTTCATGAATTTCAAGATTTTCTTGAGATACAGCATGAGACCTGATTTTTATCAAAGAATCTTTGATAATCCTCTTGACATATGGATAATATATATTATCTTTTAGATTATATTTTTCAGCAAGCTTTATGAAAAATTAATCTCATTACTGTCATCTGAATCTGACTTGTGCGTCACAGGTGTTGTTTTCTTATTAACACATCATGGTTAATATTTCCTTGGTTGTGTTCAACCAGTGAAAACAGTGTTGAGCTGTTTATCAGGATCTGAAAACAAATTGCCTTTCTGAAGCATATCATCTTCTTTCTTACGTTAACAGAATCATCCATTAGATTCAATTCTTATAGGTTGGATTGCAGCAAACACAGATTATTAGATCTTTACGTGTTTGCCTGCTTTGATACCAATTGAAAAGACGAGGGTACCCAAATACACCACAATATTTTAACTATCCACCTATAAGTCCTCTTACCGAAAGTGATCGTCTATGGACAAAGTCGAGACTATGCAACAAATCGGTATTCACACTTTGTGTGATTTTCTATGGATACGAGATCGAGACAATACGACTACCAAACTCCGATACTTGATAATCGGTTCGGATTTAACCAAACTCTATAGGATCACTATCAAGTATATCGGCGTTAATGTTTGTATATTTTACTTTTTAATTATAATAACAATTATAATTGCGGAAATAGAAAAGTAAAACACACAGTAAGATTTTGTTAACGAGGAAAACTACAAATGCAGAAAACTCCCGGGACCTAGTCCATAATTGAATACTCTAAAAATTAAGACGGTATACAAAATCTAAACCAACTTCGTATAGTTGAGACTAAGCAACTACTCCTAGTTCACTTAGTTTCCTCAGTATCCCTGCGCTTCCAACTTCGATGAGTGCACGCATGATAGGATTTCGGGAAAACCCTATATGTAAATAACCGCAATCGCACAGCGTCTACAATGTAGACAACGGCAAGAACGAGTCGAACCCATAGGGAGCGGTGTAAATACCGTAATCAATATCTCTAATAAAACTGACCGGAAACGATATTTTGGATTTTTGAAAGGAATAAATACGAAGAAAATAAATTTAAAGTAACAAAATGAATCCAATGGGAAAGACTGTAACCAGGGTTTAATGAATCCACCACTATTTCTTTTCAATTACTGAAATGAAACATAATTCAAGAATTATTTATCGTTCGTTCTATCGACATCACCTATTATATGTATTAGAGTCGGAAATATCACTGGGACACCCTAAGCATGGCACATCAAAAGACTAAACAAAAGCATGCACCATCAAATTGTGTTAGCGAGCAAATTATACGAAACTAATTTAGGTCCTCAAATAATACATGGCTATTCTAAGCATACCCCATCAAAGGATTTAACCCAAGCATGAAATATCAAATAAGTTGACAAATATATTTTCGATCCTACCAATTATGCACAAAGGTTATACGAAACCAGTGAAGCAACAACTCATTTTTCGATAAATCGATAAACAAATATCAAGAAATTAATTAATTCAAATCATAATGGTGTATTGCCATATTAATCAAAATCAAAGTAGCCTAACACCCAAAGTGGTTTCAAACGTTAAACCCTAGTTATGAAAATCTAGCAATACCTGACAATGAATTTCTCAAAATCCATTAAAACCAATAAGACAAGATAGAGAGATTAAACCCAAAAGATAGTCCTCGTCTTCTCTCCTCTTTGCTATGCTCTGCAATCTTGCTCAATGCCTCCAATCCACGGCCACCAAAACTAGAAATGAAAAGCCTATTCTCTGTATTTGGCTACAGCCGCAACCGGTTCCGGTGTCGGCCTCCAAAAAAGAACTCCAAACCGCCGCCTCCTTTTCTTCCTATCGATCAAACTCCCTATATGCTTTGCAAAAGTCTAATTAAGACCTAGCAGTTTTCCAAGGCCCAGTCCAGTTCAAACTCTCACATTCCAGATCCAAACTCACCTTCTCGACCGGTACCAACAGCTCACCCAATTAATAATCACCACACCAGTTCAGGCTACCCCTTCAAACACGTACAGCACTAGACCGTACTTGTTCTCCGACCAACTGAACTTCAACTGGTCCATCCGCCTGCATTCAGCCAACGCCATCGATATACCAGGACTTTCTAACACAACTTCCTAATCAACTCAAGCCTCCTCACTTGCTGGTGTCTCGTAAGCATCTTTAGCTACAGAAGGATCCAAAACTCCGTATCTTCCTCATACTCGAATCTTCTTTGAACAAAACACAAGCTGCAAAGTCCAGCCACACCACCAGTTCTCACTTCTCGTCTTCAGATCCGCCTAACAGCCACCAACAGTTAGAAGCAAAACTTGTTGCCATCGTCTTTATGCATACACGATCTTCCTTTGGAAAGACATCAAAACAGCACCAATTTTCCTGTCCGTCTGTTGGCCTTCCTGCCTGGTTCACAGTACCAGCTTCTTGTCTCATCACTGAACTCTTATCTGTTCATGTTCCTCCCTAGTTCGAACCTGGTAGAAATACGAGAATAACCACCGCTGCAATTTCACAGCTTAGCCACGTACTTCCTTCCCAGACTGAACACAAAACCAGCTCAACCAAATTCAGGCGATCAGTAAACTCCGGCCACGGCAAACAGTTCATCCCGGTTCATCTAGTGTTCCAAAACCCTTCTCGTTATACCGGCATAGAAAACCCATCATCACTGGCAGCTTCAAACCTTGACTGTTGCCCTATCTTCAATTAATTGTTCCGTCAAGATCAACCAACTCCATGAACAAATCAGGGACGGACTCCGAAATTAGCCTAGGGTAGGGTTATTTATACATACAAGTTATGGCGGCCTTCGATTAAGATGGTAAAAGATACGATTAAGATGATGATCTATTTATTTTCTGTATAGTGTATACTATTAAGGAAATCTTTTTAATTCTTTTAAAAACAAAGGGTTAAATGGACCAATCAAATGAAATCATGGGCCTAAAAAACTTGCCAAGTTCAAGTGACTGTCTATGTTTAAGTGACTATGCTTTGACAACTCATAATAGAAAACACAATTTTAAACTATTTATCTGCTGGGCTAACGATCAAAATCTACTGATTGTATGTGCTAAAAAAAAATCCTACCAAATCAAGGGACGGGCTATAGCCCGGGTTAGCCCCTTGCTAGGCCCGTCCGTGGAACAAATAGTATTGCAACAAACCTTCTCCATTTCCCTTTTGTTCTGACACAAACAAGAGATGTTGCGCAGTGCATGGGATATCTCATGGTTCGATAAGAATATGTGGTGTAGAACAAGACACGTCATCCACTATTTTCTTAACTCACAACACCACATCACAATATCATTAATTTAACCACCATCTCTGGCCGTATGGTGACTTATGTGTCGCAACACATACACTGTTGGCTTGACAGTCCACAATCTCCTTCATTAAGTTCAGCCCGGGTGCCGTGAAATGCCTAAGACATTTTCGTGCACGAACACATTCATTTTTCTTTGATTTAGCTTTTTCTTTTTCAACGATCGAATTCGCTCGTACTTTCTAAAAAAGCACTAAAATATTATTATTAGTCAAAAGATCGAGTCCTAGCTAATATAAATATGGGTATAAATTGTAGCACTTACGTGCTTATGAACATCCCCACACTTATATTTTGCTAGTCCTCGAGAAAAAAAAAATATATATATCCGCTAAACAGCTGGATATAGAGTGATGTCTGCTAAACAGTGGTAGGGAAATGTCTGCTAAACAGCTAGACGGATCCACTAAACAGTGAAATAGAAATGTATGCTAAACATCTAGACGGATCCACTAAACAGCGGATAGAGATGTCTGCTAAACAGCTAGACAGAAAGACCCGCTAAACAGCTGATCATATCATGCAATATTTATTTATTTATTTATTTTAAGACCCGCTAAACAGCTGGTCATATCATGTAATTTTTTAATGAAAAATCCTAACGAAAATGCCACTCCCTCACACTTAAACATTACATTGTCCTCAATGTAATTGAGTCATCCAACGTAGAAATTAAGATGGGAAATTTCTAAAATGAAGTGCAAAAAGTAACCAAATAAAAATAAAACAAGAACATAGACGTACCTACTGGAATATACAAACAAGATTCTCCATATATCAATAACCTAAATATTTGGGGATCAACCCAGAGCACAATATATACAACCGATGACAACCTCAAATCCTCGCTGAAGCAACGCAAAGATATAGAGATTATCAAAAGGAAAGAGTTACCCCCAAACCTGGTTTTTGCAAAGGATGTATCATTTTGATCAAAAATAACCGAGTTAAAGGGTTCGCTAGAGCTAAGAACTGAAAAGGTCTGGGAGTCATGCACAGGCAAAGAGAAGTCACGAGATGCAAAATAATCTAGTAATACTAGAGAAGCACGCAACTCTAATCCAAAATTAGGAATCTTCTGAAAAGTTGTGCTAACAATTCTAGGTATATTAACTTCTCCATTGGGTTTGTGACCCTATACTAAATCATCATCAACCAAGGAATCAATAGGAATATCACAATAAAGATGATTAAAAGAAAGCTTAGAGATAGAGTGTAATGTCTCTAAGTCGTTAGACTTAACTACGGTTTCCTCGGAATTAACACATTCTTCATAAGCATCATTGTTATAGCACTGATATGTCACACCATCTAAAAGAATGGTGTCCTCAATCCTCAACTCATCCTTTTGAATAGGCGAGTGATCATTAACATGATCAGGAGTTGGACTAAATACACCACCTTCACTTGGTATGACAATATCTCTATTCCTATGATCACAACTATCAAGTTCATCATCATTCTCCATACACATTGATTCATTAGCTAAAGCGGTTTCATCATAAATATCAAGAGTATTAGAAAAATTAAAACTTGTCTCCTCGATAAGACCACAATCTTTTACCGATTGCGTTAGTTGAGCAATCGATAAAGCATTTTGTTCAGCAAGTTGAGCAATATAATCATGGCTTTTACTAAACTCGGCAAAAAAATAACTCATTAGCTTTGGTCTGTTCAGCAATGTCAATATTGAGGCGTTCTAACAAAGATAGTTGTGATGCAGATGGGTCACAGTAAGATTGATCATCTCTCTCATACTGTGACGGAGAAATGTGTGAATAATAATTGGAATCAACACATTGTGGCTCATAATCATGGTAAGGTTGGTAATGATCATAACCTTCACAAGGTCCGGTATGATCATACCTATGAGAATAATTCCAATCATTATTTACACACTCGGCAGGTTCTTGATAATGAGAAGGTGCATATGCATACTCCTCATGTGAAATATCAGATGACTCCTCTGTCTCAGCTCTTTTGGTAAGATTCCAAAAGGCTATAAAAGAAGTCAACTCGCTAGAAACCATTATATAAAGTAATTCTCAATAACTCACCTTGCAAAAGCTTTGCGAGAATATCAAGTACTTACTTTAGGCCAGTTGTTGACTCCAATCGCCGCTCTTCAGACTAAGGTACCTAAGAAAAATCAAATAAGCTACGTAAAAAGAACTAAAAGAAAATATAAAAATAAAAGCAAAACTAAGCTATGTACAGAGAAAAAAAAATAACTTTGTACAAAATACCAATTACAATATTCCACAACCGTTCCCCGGCAGCGGCGCCAAAAATTGATAGGATTTCGGGAAAACCCTATATGTAAATAAACATCAATCGCACGGCGTCTATAATGTAGACAACGGGTAGAACGAGTCGAACCCACAGGGATCGGTGTAAATACCGTAATCAATATCTCTAATAAAACTGACCGGAAATAATATTTTTTGATTTTTGAAAGGAATAAATATGAAGAAAATAAATATAAAGTAACAAAATGAATCCAATGGGAAAGACGGTAACCAGGGTTTAATGAATCCACCACTATTTTTGTTCAATTACTGAAATGAAACATAATTCAAGAATTATTTATCGTTCGTTCTATCGACATCACCTATTATATGTATTAGAGTCGCAAATATCACTGGGACACCCTAAGCATGGCATATCAAAAGACTAAACCAAAGCATGCACCATTAAATTGTGTTAGCGAGAAAATTATACGAAACTAATTTAGGTCCTCAAATAATACCTGGCTATTCTAAGCATACCCCATCAAAGGATTTAACCCAAGCATGAAATATCAAATAAGTAGACAAATATATTTTCGATCCTAACAATTATGCACAAAGGTTATACAAAACCGGTGGAGCAACAACTCATTTTTCGATAAATCGATAAACAAATATCAAGAAATTAATTAATTCAAATCATAATGGTCTATTGCCTTATTAATCAAAATCAAAGTAGCCTAATACCCAAAGTGGTTTCAAACGTTAAACCCTAGTTATGAAAATCTAGCAATACATGACAATGAATTTCTCAAAATCCATTAAAACCAATAAGACAAGATAGAGAGATTAAACCCAAAGGATAGTCCTCGTCTTCTCTTCTCTGTGCTATGCTCTGCAGTCTTATTCAATGCCTCCAATCCACGGACACCAAAACTAGAAATGAAAACCCTATTCTCTGTATTCGGTTACAGCAGCAGCCTGTTCCGGTGTCGGCCTCCAGAAAAGAACTCCAAACCGCCTCCTTCTTTTCTTCCTATGGATCAAACTCCCTATATGCTTTGCAAAAGTATAATTAAGACCTAGCAGTTTGCCAAGGCCCAGTCCAGTTCAAACTCTCACATTCCAGATCCAAACTCACCTTCTCGACCGGTACCAGCAGCTCACCCAATTAATCATCACCACACCAGTTCAGGATACCCCTTCAAACACGTACAGCACTAGGACCGTACTTGTTCTCCGACCAACTGAACGTCAACTGGTCCATCCGCCTGCATTCAGCCAACGCCATCGCTATAGCAGGACTTTCTAACACAACTTCATAATCAACTCAAGCCTCCTCACTTGATGGTGTCTCGTAAGCATCTTTAGCTACAGAAGGATCCAAAACTCCGTATCTTCCTCATACTCGAATCTTCTTTGAACAAAACACAAGCTGCAAAGTCCAGCCACACCACCAGTTCTCACTTCTCGTCTTCAGATCCACCTAACAGCCACCAACAGTTAGAAGCAAAACTTGTTGCCATCGTCTTTATGCATACACGATCTTCCTTTGGAAAGACATCAAAACAGCACCAATTTTCCTGTCCGTCTGTTGGCCTTCCTGCCTGGTTCACAGTACCAGCTTCTTGTCTCATCACTGAACTCTTATCTGTTCATGTTCCTCCCTAGTTCGAACCTGGTAGAAATACGAGAATAACCACCGCTGCAATTTCACAGCTTAGCCACGTACTTCCTTCCCAGACCGAACACAAAACCAGCTCAACCAAATTCAGGCGATCAGTAAACTCCGGCCACGGCAAACAGTTCATCCCGGTTCATCTAGTGTTCCAAAACCCTTCTCGTTATACCGGCATAGAAAACCCATCATCACTGGCAGCTTCAAACCTTGACTGTTGCTCTATCTTCAATTAATTGTTCCGTCAAGATCAACCAACTCCATGAACAAATAGTATTGCAGCAAACCTTCTCCATTTTCCTTTTGTTCTGACACAAACAAGATATGTTGCGCAGTGCATGGGATATCTCATGGTTTCATAAGAAGATGTGGTGTAAAACAAGACACGTCATCCACTATTTTCTTAACTCACAGCACCACATCACAATATTATTAATTTAACCACCATCTCTTGCCGTAGGGTGACTTATGTGTCGCAACACATACACTGTTGGCTTGACAGTCCACAATCTCCTTCATTAAGTTTAGCCCGGGTGCCGTGAAATGCCTATGACATTTTCGTGCACGAACACATTCATTTTGTTTTGATTTAGCTTTTTCTTTTTCAACGATCGAATTCGCTCGTACTTTCTACAAAAGCACTAAAATATTATTATTAGTCAAAAGATCGAGTCCTAGCTAATATAAATATGGGTATAAAATGTAGCACTTACGTGCTTATCAATGCACTGGAACTATTCCTTTGGATCGTATTCCAAACAGTAAAGGAACGATAAATCTGTTTGGTAACAACTCTTTCGATTCTTTCAAGATAAAGATATCTCAAGTCATACGCAAAGGCTCTTTCGTTTAATCTAATAAACTCCTTTGCCTGGTTAGATCAATCTATCCAATAACTACCAAAGTAGTCAAGTTTAGATTCGCACTGAATCCAAATAAATCTCAAAGAGATATATTGAGAAGGACGATCTCTCGTAACTAATCAATCGAATAAATCCGATATTAGTTGGATCCCAGCCGATCAAGGTTTGTGCACACCTAAGGTATGAGAACTAATCTTCTTCGTCTTCAAATCTTCTTAGATCTTCAATAAACACCTGAACAACAACACTTGAATCTCTTGTGATCAATCACACACAAAACGGAGTCTGTTCACAATGGATTTTCACAAGATGTCTTTAGATCTACAAACAGTTCTAAAGATCCCGTCGATACTTCGATCTAGTTTGAGTGAATCTTATTGTTAATACCCAAGAATCCATCCTAGGTAAAACAATGCACTGTCAAAGTACTTTCTTTAGGTTCAAAAATCAAAATCATACAAAACGATCCTAAACCAAGAAGTTAGTCGTTCAAGTTTTCTTCGGTTACAAAGAGAGAAAATGGGTTGATCTTAGGGGAGGGAAAGCAAAGAAAATTGAGGAAATCAGTGATGATTGAATTGGGTGTGAGGTTATTGAACTATGGAAGAAGAAGAGCTTGGGAATGATAAGCTTATTCTATCTTCTAAATAGACAAGGTAGTCTATTTATAGTTGTAGGGAACACTCACTGTTTCTGTGAGGGTAAATTACCCGATGGCCACGTGTCAACATCTCACGGGATGGTCTCATGACAAGTTGATGAGATAAGAGCATTGAATCATATTCTAAAAAGGTGATTTCGTCTGAATTGAGACACCTGCTACAACGTTACATGAATGATGCGTGTAAGGAGTGGTCTAATCAACTCAGACGGTCAAGTCTAAAATGAAGGACTGCATTTAATAAAGGATCAGAAGAGGCGTTGAAGAATCTACATCGTATCAGAAGGCTCGGGCGATCTATACTATAACCCAAGGATGATACGGTACAAGGTTCCCCAAGGAAGAGCGACGCGATGACGCACGGAGCGAGACGACTCGGAAGGAGAACCAAGCAGGCCATCACGAGGGATAGTATAGAGCTCGTCCGAAGTAATGAGAAGATGTACGATAACTCCACCAGCTCGGCGTGACCAGGCCTTCACGAGTCTAATTTTCCTATAAATACCAGTCCATGTAGAAGGAAATGGATATGTAATATTAGATGGTCTTTCTACAGAGAATTCCTGAGAGAGATTTAGAGAAAGAGAAAGCAAGAAATCTAAGTGATATTTGTAACTCTTTCAAGGGTAAGACCTTAATCAATAAAGAAAACATCTTCTTTCCCGTGGACGTATGTCTTCATGGCCGAACCATGTTATATGCTTGTGTCAATCTTTACTTTTCATGTTCTTTATATGTTGTTTATCTTTGAATCTTGCATTTCAAGTAGTTTATAGCCTTTAGATCTATTTGGGTGTAGCCATCAGAAAAAATGCAACTACATTTTGGCGCTAGAAACAGGGAGGTATGAAGATCTAATCTACCTCCCTAGTAGCAACTTTATAGTTTTTTTATAATCTCCTTGAGAGAAGTGGTTTTCATACCACTGTGTAGAATTCTGTTAAAGTTCATGAGTAGATCTCGGACTCAGCACGATCCACACGATCAGTGAAGTCCTGAAGAGCCTCAGAATCATCAGATCTGCATCTTTTTCATTGATTTTCTTTAAGATTTTCGTTCTTTTAAGATTTCCTGTACCTTCCTCAAGATGCTTAGGAGAGTTGAAGATCGGAGTAAAAATGAAGCTTTAAGCACTTTAAAACAGCACTCAAATGATCTCCTTCATGAAAGAGATGGGAAGAAGTTTAAGTCAGTAAACTTCACAAGAGAAAACATCATCCTATGAAAGTTTAAAAGACAAGTTGTTCATGATGTTCTTCATCTTTTAAGAAACTCAAGATAATCCATAATCTTCTTCTTCGAAATATAACTCTAAGTCAAGGGGAAGGGTTAATAAGTACATAATTATTCATAAAACTCAAAGTTTGTTCAAAATCAACAGTTTAAAGATGATGAGAAATGTTTCCTAAAATGGGAAAACTTGCTCAATCGTCATAACTTGGTTTTTTCCCAGTAGACGTAAGACGTGTAGAAGGAGGTAGTTTTCTCGAAAAAAAAGGAAAACAAAACACCTTTATCCATCACTAAAACTTTATGCAAGTAGGGAATGTTTTGACATCTTCACATGTCTCCAAAATTTACTGAAAAGTCTTCTTGTACTAAACTGTCCCGTCTGAACTATGACTTAGTAATTGCACATGACCTGCAAATTTGGGGTCCCACTTTTCTAGAAGAAAAGACAAATTAAGCATTATTGCATATATCGCAGGTAAGGAGATGGTGACGATACGATCCGATCGCACGAGCCAAGGTGAAACTGGTGGAGTCCAACCTGAAGGACTAAACGAGATGGTGTTAGGCGAAACTATGCACAACGGTGTACTCCCAGGAGAGGGACAGCCCGATAACCAATATCGGGAAGGGTTAACAGATAAATCTAGCTCTGACGAAGAGGGGGATCCCTTCGAAAGACACGATGATATTCATCTAACTCAACCAGAAGGGTTGAATCCTTTGCCAAGGAAAACAGTAATCAACGAGGGAAAGAAGGACGATCCTTCCAACCTCGGAGACACTATTGCAGCTATTCTGAAAGCGCAAAAAGCGCTGGAGGAAAGAATGATAAAGTTAGAAAGGCGTAATAGGAGGATAGAACGGAAAAACCGTAAGCTAAAACGCAAAACGAAGAAGAAGGTGCCACTCACTACCATAGAGGAAGCCCCCGAGGAGGAGAATCCTTTTGAGAACTTAACAGACGATGAGCGAGTCCATATCCCTGACACCTCGAACGAGGAGACAGTGGATCGCTTTCCCAAGGGAAGCAGAGGGGTCCAAAACGAGGAGGAGAGTCCGTCCGAGGGATCGTTCAATGTCGATCCCAAGCATATACGAGAAAAGAAGAAGGAAGACGAAGTAAAAACCAACTGTGTGGCCGAGAACCACGCAGTCATAAATCCCAAATGAGGGGAGACTTCGAAGTCAACTCTCTCTAAGATAGTGATGTATGTCGAGCAATCGGATGAGGACTCAGGACGATAAAGATATCGCCGCCCAGAAGCTTCCTTCTCGCCGGAAAGAGCGTAAGGACGAAGAAATAAGGCCGAAATGAGGCACAATGACGACCAATTACAAGTCCAACTCTGTCAGCTAGAAGCGATGTGCAGAGAGGCTACAGGAAAACAAGAAGGGAAAAAATTGGCGGAAGTAATGCAAGAAGCTGGACAATCTCCCTTATCGGAGAGTCTAGTGGCCCAACCATTTCCAAGGAAATGCTCGCTCCCAACGTTTGCAACTCCCTTCAATGGTACCGGCGATGCAATCGAACATCTCAGATCCTACCGCATGACACTGACACAGTGGAATCATTACGACGTAGTGATATGTAGGTTCTTTCCAACCAGTCTACAAGACGAGGCCCTAATGTGGTTCAATAACCTGCCGAAAGCATCGGTTAAATCGATATGTTATTCGAATGAGCTCGAGAACCAAATAAGTCGTTCCGTTCTCTGGTAACTCGCTGGAGAAAATTATGCACCTAGATCGGAAGAGTCCCAGAGGATTACGCGATCTTGGGCTTCAAAAACAGTCTAAGGAAGACAAACCCCATATTCGTCCGCATGTACGAAACCATGCCACCTTGTCTAGGAAAATTGAGAGAGATTCAAGAGGACTACATAGACCTTGAAGAGCTCCAAGATGGGACCTATGATAAATTGGTAAGAGGAACCAACACAGGAGCAAATGTTGTAGAACCACAGAACCCTCAGGCTCTAGCCCAAGGAGCAGGGCGACCCAACAACGGGTCAACTCAGTTCGACAAACATCGAAGTAGAGGATGGAAAGGGAGAGACCAAACCCAACAAAAGAACTTTGTAGACCCAGTCTACACAAAGCTAAACGCTCATATTCCCGAGATCTTCAAGAAGATCGACGGAATATGTAAGATCACTTACCCATGGAATAGAGGACAGCAGCCCGAGCGCGCTAAAAATAGAACAGATTTCCGTGGATTCCACCAATTCTATGGCCACACGACGGACTCGTGCAAAGACCTAAATAAGATGGTCCAAGACATGATTGATGAGGGTAAACTCCAGGAGTACATCGCGCAACCAGCGATCCAACCAGTGGCACGACCACCTGTACACAATATTTGGGATGTAACACGATATCGCACTCGGTTATCGTTGTCCACACACCTGAAGGAAATATCACAGGACAAATTCACAAGTGAAACTTTAAAGGTGGCGAAGTTTTCAGTGTGGCAAAGGAACCTCCTATGGAGGATTGGATAAAACAACCCATCAGGTTTTCAGCCACTGAAGCACCTGATGGAGGACGAAACCACAACGACCCACTAGTGGTCACGATAGCTATTATACTCCCTGATCCTGAGGGAGAGGAAGAAAAACCAAGGGCACTGCCATGGGCAATGCCTAAGATATTGATAGACAGAGGAAGTTTCGTCGAGATCTTATTTTACAAGACGTTCAAATAAATGGGTCTTAGAGACGAATGCCTAATACCATCTACCTACAATATATTTGGTTTCAATGGCTCGTCGACCCCCCCCCCCAAAAGGCGAAGTTACTCTAGAAATCCATGTAGGAAAAATCCTCACGCTAACTACGTTCTATGTAGTAGATGTACTTTCACCCTACACAGCTATTGTCGGGCGATCCTGGGTCCATGGGATCAAAGGAGTCGCTTCAACTTACCACCAAAGGCTAAGGTTTCCAACTACTAATGGGATCTCAGAGATCATCGGAAACTCAGGAGAAGCAAAGTACTGCTATAACATGGACGTACAAAATGGCGAGGGCAGAGTAAACTCCCCAAGAAATAAGAAGAAAGGGGCTACGAACGCCAAAAACCAGGATGAAATCGATGCCTACATAGCAGTAACAAACAAAACGAGGCGCTCGAATAACATACCAGTCTCGGATAATGCATCAAACTCGGACTCATCCATGGATTCCTTGCAATGATTGCATCCTTTCCGATATCGGAGAGCTTTGGTCAAACTTGTCGGCCTCAGAACCTAAAAAGGAAGTAAATATTAGAACACCCGAAAACCCGGGTATGGTTAAGATTGGAACTCTCCTCGACAAAGAGGAGGAAGAAAAACTAGTGCGAGTGCTGAAAGAATATTCTGATGTCTTTGCATGGCTGTTAGAGTATAGCTCGGTTGAACCCACCAAGCGTTGGTATGTCAAGTTTGGTTGTCATATTTTAGTGAATCAAAACTCATTTAAAGAGTCGCTTGATCATATACTAGAGTCAACTTCGTATAGGTTAGCTTGAAAGTGTTAGGATATGAGACTTACAAGTATTACATGAAGACTTGAAGAATGTAAAGAAGTATGGAGCTACAACGACAACATCATCCTTCTTCTTGAGGTTAGTAATATTTGACTTGAACTGTTTCATTCCCTAACGTATCTTTCAAGTCGTGCATATTTAAAACATAACTGCGAAGCTATGTATGATACTCTAGTTAGACATAGTATTAAGGAATACAATACGAGGTTTATTGCTTAACCGTTAAACTTTGTATATAAGACATCGACATGATCATATGAATGCTATTGTGATAATGTATGGGTATGAGTGAAGATTTCATCCTAGGAAACAATGTTTTACATTCGTTTAAAGGAAGTAAGTTCATAAACTCGTTTTGTGAATCGAAAGGGAAATCGCTAGGCTTATTGGTATTGTTATTAATTACAAATATATTTTTAATTACCAATATGTGTGTTTAGTATAACCGCTCATAAACTTGTTTATGTATCTTGGTAAAACTACTCACAAGGCCTGACTTATGTATTGGTATGACTTTTATTAGTGAAACCGATCTTAAGTAATCACTCAAGATGGTATGATCGATGCCTTGTAAATAACAACTTTTATCTAGTCATTGGGGAATCGATCCTAGTAAGAGGTGCACCAAATTTGCAAGAGGGAATCGATCCTTGTAAGGGTGCAACACGTTTTTAGTAGATGGGGGAACCGATCCTATGAACATGTGCAAAAAGTTTGTAGTTTTGGGGGAACCGATCCTATGGACATGTGCAACAGAATACAGGTAGTTACCATAAGTTATGGGGAACCGATTCTAGTACCTAGTCAATCGAATTTTGGTAACTAGCGTGACTATGCACAGTACTCACATGGAGGTAGAACCGAACTTGTTTTGGTAGAACCGTGAAACCCATGATTGGTGATTTGATAGGATAATCAATCGTGTAGTTCTTGGAATTCAGACGAACCAATTTTAAACTTGTTTGGAAGTGTGGCAAATCGTTTCCAAGATTGTAAGTATGAAAAAGACTTGAAAAGTAAAGATGTCGACATACTTTAAACATGTGCAGTAACTCTTATCATTAATTGTTCAAAGATATTCCTTAATAGCTAAAGGAGAATCCCAGGATCGAAATAAATTGAGAATCTTTTATTTAAGGTTTCTTAGTTTTTATATGCTATTTAATCTCCAGCAATTAAATGCATATCTTTAGAAAATAATAATTAGTAATGTGCATTTAATGATTATAGATTTTTCTATTGGGATTTCGGTCAATATTTGGACAGTGCATTTCCAGGAGTTATGAAAACCGATTCTGTGTTTATTGCATATCTTTGAGAATATTCGGTTTTGGAAATTCTTTGGTGTCCAAACTTCCTTGTCTATAAATATTTGAAGTTTGAATTTCTAGAAAACTAATCCTCAGAGCCAGCAAAACTACCTCAGTTCTGTTGTTACTGGTGGAGCCGCCTATCGGAGAGGAGAGCACCCTAATTAGGAGAAATCTCTTACGGTCGCTCAGTTTAAGACTTCTTTGGGATTGAGAAACTCTATTAGTACCGTTGGTGGGAAACTAGATAATTGCAGTTTATTATTAGTTTTCGATTGATTTGATTGACTAACGGTTGTTGAACTTTGATTGCACCTAGTTTGTTTATGCTTGAGAATTTTCTCTTCTGATATAAGATTCACTCAAACTATATCAAAGTTTCGACGGGGATCTTTAGACTGTTTTTAGATCTCAAGATGTCTTTTCATAATCCAACGTTAACAGACTCCGTTCTATGTGTGATTGATCACAAGAGATTCAAGTTGATTGTGTGCAGGTGCTGATTGAAGATTAAAGAAGATTTGAAGACAAGAAGACTTTTTGGGTTCATAATCTTTGGTGTGCACAATACTTGTTTCGGCTAGAAAGGGATCCAACTATAATCGGTTTATCTTTGTGACAGATTGGATTGATCAGTTGAGTAGATCGGCATCAATACACTTCTTTGTGATTAATAGTTTTGATTGCATAGTCAAACAATTACTTCGGTAGTTGTTGAGAGATTGATCTAAGGACCCGATAAAGGAGTTTATTGGTTAAACGGAAGAGCCTTTGTCAGACTCATATCACATTGTTTAAAAAAAGTTATTACCGAACAGATTTGTTGTTCCTTTACTGTTTGGAATACGAACCAAAGGAATTGTTCCAAGTGCGTGACTTATTTACAAGTTGGAGGCGCAGGGATACTGAGGGAACTAGGTGAACTATAGGTTTAGTTTCTTGGTTTCAACTATACGAAGTTGGTTTGATTTTGTATAGCGGCTTAATTCTTAGAGTATTCAATTTTGGACTAGGTCCCGAGTTTTTTCTGCATTTGCAGTTTCCTCGTTAACAAAATCTTGCTGTGTCATTTACTTTTATTTTCCGCAATTATAATTGTGTTTACTATAATTTAAATTAAATCACACAAACGTTAATTCCTATTTTTACTTGATAGAAAATCCCTAGAGTTTGGTTAAGTCCGAACCTATTATCAAGTAAACATACTTCGTTGTTGTATTGTCTCGATCTCGTATCCATAGACAATCACACGAAGTGTGAACCGATTAGTTGTATTGTCTCAACTCAGTCCATAGACAATCACTTTCGGAAAAGGACTTATAGGTGGAAAAGTTTTAGATTGAGGTATATTTGGGTACCCTCGTCTTTTCAATTGGGATCAGAGCGGACAAACACGAAAATATCTAACAATCGGTGTTTGGTGCGATCCAACCTATAAGAATCGAATCTAATGGATGATTCAGTTAACGTAACGACAGGATTTGACTACTTCAAGAACTCGTGGTGGAAAACACGTATGAAGTATGTAATACTCTTATTCCTAAACCTGTTAGGAATTATGCATATGTATGTCTTGAGTGACTTACATAATCCTTTGGCTGTCATAGGATTGTATATCATTGTGTTAAGTAACAATGATACAATGGCCTATGAGACACGTCGTATCTTGAAAATGCATAAAATTCTACTTAAAAAATTTATGAACCTCTGCTATTGTGTTCTGGAAAAATAAGGAATCTTAAATATATTTTGGATGGCCTACCAAAGTATATACATGTACATTTTCAGATCAAAGACTGTCAATGTTTCGCTTTCTAGGATGCGTTTTTGGAAACCGTGTAATCCTTCATGGGATGATTTTTCGGTTAATATTTCTATTAACAATGGTTTTCTTCATACACCTCACAACTGTTTTAATGAAGCAAGTGATCTCTTGAAATATTACTGGATTTATGATTCGAATGGTATTTGTAACAAATATCATATTTTGTTCAAATTGCTCACTGCATACTCTATTGGAAAATTCTTGAGTGAATTTCATGGGATATTATCAAAACTTGATAATAATAGAGTATACAGATATTTGGAAAAAAATATAGAATTAATCCAACATAGAGATCTAGTCCATGAAAAATCGGTTTTCCAAAAGAAGAACCTAGACACAAAATCGGAATTGTTTCCCCACAAGTCTCGATTTCCGATTTTGATAGTATTTCCTAAAACTAGTTATTTCCAGTTTTTGATATATACTCTCCCTATAAAAGGTAACCTCTTGCTAGGTTTACAAACAAATTGGGGAAGATTGTTCGAAACCGTAACTAGGGTTTTTCACACTTTCACAAGTATGAGAAAGAGGAAATCAAGAGAAGAAAACTCTGAAACAGACAAGTTTGTCTTGAATCCATTTATTCCTCCCGAAGATGTTGAGAAAATCAAGTATCCTCACTTGATCAAAGGGAAGCATGATCTTTCGAATTTTGTCAATAACACATGTTTTGAAAGATATCAAGCTTTGAAGGGAGTAAGCTTCACTGAAGAGAAGAGATTCGATCCAGATGTTTCAGAAATCAGCTATGTGAAGTTTGTTCAAGACCGAATCTGGGGAAATATGTTCGGATTTGAAAAATATTCATCTGATATAGTAATAATTTTTTATGGTAATATTTACAATATTAATCATGAAAAGCTTACTTTAGCACTTTGGTTGGAAGTACTTTTCTTCATGTCAACAGAAAGATGATATCAGAAATCATCAACTACAATGTGAAAGGGCATATGATTACAGGTTCTGAAACTGAGCATGATAACATTTCAAAACTCATCACTGGTAAAACTGTTGAATGGAAAAAGGGAAAGATGTTAACCAAAGACGTACCCTTAAACTTAAGGATTTTCGGTAAACTTGCTGTGGCAACCCTTTTTGCTTGCACGAGAGATTCTTCTCTATGGAATAGAGAATTTGCTGAACTTATATACTACCTTCTTGAAGGCAAAAAACGAATTGATATTTGTGGAATAATTATCAATCAAATGATTAAAATCATTGAATCTCTCAATACCACAGGATTTCATAGAAATCTTGGATATCCCTGTCTCATCACCAAGCTGTGTGAAAGTGCAGATAGAGATGAGAAAGATACTAAGACTGTCTCACAGGGAATTATCAACCGAATGAGTGGAACTCAAAAGGGATCTAGTATCTCATATAATCAAATGTATAGCAATGAAGATCTCATGTTCCATATTTTACGTCTTGGGAGACAATTGGACTGTATTCAGAAACAGTTAGCATTTGCCTATAGAAATGATCCGGAAACCCTTGAAGGAATCCTAACGATCAATAATGAGTTTCTAAAAGGAGAAGAAGAAGAAGACTCTGAAGAAGATTCTGATGAGCAACCAAATGAAGATTGATCTGTCTTCAAGCAATTAAAATAGACAATAGTTTTTGATTTCTTTCATTAATTGTTTTAGGTCTATTTTATGAATAAAACTATCTTATTATTATGAATAAATTATTATTTTATAATATTTCTTGTGATAGTTTTCGGTTACATAGCCTATGCTTGAATGCTTTATTTTATTGCTATGTATATTTATGGGATGTTTGATTTCGGTTTTATTACCTTGATATTCGATCTCATAATGCATGAACCCTTATGGTTTGGGTGACTTTTTGATTTAGCGGGATTAAGTTCTATCCCATGTTAGTAGGCTTTATCAAAGGATCATGAGGGGTTCTTGTAGAAACAATATGTGAAAAAGTCACAATATGTTGAATCTTTTGGTTTAGCATAAAAGCATATGTGTTTCGAGGTTTCAACTTTTGCATCGCATAGTTAAAACCGGTTTTCAACCTTTCTCTGGTAAAGGTTGCTCTTTGTTGTTGTTCTTTTGTTTTGGCGGGAGGATGACAACTTCAATGGGGGAGAGTTCTAAGTTAACTTGCGCTTAATGACATATCTTAAGGGGAGAAGAGGATGCGGAATTTGAGGTAACAATCTTGTTAGTTAATTGTTTTCCTATTTAAGAAAAGCATGATTTTATTTCATATCCTTATTGCTTTTGCTTAACAAAATTTCAGTACAATTGATGTTGATTCCATTATTTGTGTATGGATGTTTGATTGTGATTCAATTGTTTCCGATTAAGAAAAACTATTGTTATATTTCGTTATTGTTTGGTATCAATTGTTTAGGCTTAAAAATTTCGGTGCAATTGCAGTGCTATAATGTCTATGTTTCTTTCAATTGCTTTCGGTTAAGATAAATGATCATACAAGTTGATTTATTTGGTTTGTATGAATTGTTTATGGCTTAACAAAAGTGTTTTGGGGTCACTTGTTTAGTCCAACTGATTTCCGGATAAGAGAAACTAATTTTTTCGAATCTTAGTTAGACTTATCAAATGTGATGGTTTCGGTTATTCAAGTCTAACCGAATGCCTTAACAAGAATTACTAGTTAACTAACCTAGTATTTGTCTTGTTTAAAAGTGAAAGGTCTGAGTTATTTTTGAGAATAATTAGAGCCTGATGAGAAAAATAAAGTTAATTCTGATCTTTATTTTGGTCTTATCGAACAAGCGATTGTATTTGTACAATCGGTTTAGCAAAAGAACTAAGTTGCTTAGTCGATTTTTGATGTGCTAAACTATTAGGGAAAATTGCTTCGGGAAATTGTTTCCTAGATAACATGTTAACCAAATTATTCGGTTTTGATATTGGTTATCTAAAATGGTGTGTAAAACCCTCGTTCTCAACTCTTATAGGTTTGCAAATTCTCTTTGTGAGATTTGTAAGATCCTTTCGGTTTGTCCTTTATTTTTTTGTTTCTTTGTCATTTTGTGACAAAAAGGGGGAGAAATATATGGTGTAAACAAGTGATATTGACTTCTTGTGAGTGGGTATCACTAAGGGAAAGGACATTTGTGCTAAAACATTTATTCTAACGAAAAGAGTGAAAGCATAAACTAAGAGGGAGTTGCATACCATATGATATGTAGTTATGGGGAACTACATGGAAATAACAAAGATGTGCGGATTGAAAATCTACCTATCTTACCTTTAGGGGGAGTATTAGCTTTGTTATTATAATGTCAGCAGCGGCATTTAAGGATTGAATTTAATGCAGGTTTTGTGTTGTTGAACTTGGAATCAAGCGTATGTGTATAATGAATTTTTGTAATTTGTTTATCCATATGATGTAAGAGTTTTGTCACTAAAATTGACAAAGGGGGAGATTGTTAGAGCATAGCTCGGTTGAACCCACCATGCGTTGGTATGTCAAGTTTGGTTGTCATATTTTAGTAAATCAAAACTCATTTAAAGAGTCGCTTGATTATATACTAGAGTCAACTTCGTATAGGTTAGCTTGAAAGTGTTAGGATATGAGACTTACAAGTATTACATGAAGACTTGAAGAATGTGAAGAAGTATAGAGCTACAACGACAACATCATCCTTCCTCTTGAGGTCATTAATATTTGACTTGAACTGTTTCATTCCCTAATGTATCTTTCAAGTCGTGCATATTAAAAACATAACTGCGAAGCTGTGTATGATACTCTAGTTAGACATAGTATTAAGGAATATAATAAGAGGTTTATTGCTTAACCATTAAACTTTGTATATAAGACATCGACATGATCATATGAATGCTATTGTGATTATGTATAGGTATGAATGAAGATTTCATCATAGGAAACAATGTTTTACATTCGTTTAAAGGAAGTAAGTTCATAAACTCGTTTTGTGAATCGAAAGGGATATCGCTAGGCTTATTGGTATTGTTATTCATTGCAAATCTATTTTGAATTACCAATATGTGTGTTTAGTATAACCGCTCATAAACTTGTTTATGTATCTTGGTAAAACTATTCACAAGGCCTGACTTATGTACTGGTATGACTTTTATTAGTGAAACCGATCTTAAGTAATCACTCAAAATGGTATGATCGATGCCTTGTAAATAACAACTTTTATCTAGTCATTGTGGAACCGATCCTAGTAAGAGGTGCACCAAATTTGCAAGAGGTAATCGATCCTTGTAAGGGGTGCAACACGTTTTTAGTAGATGGGGGAACCGATCCTATGAACATGTGCAACAAGTTTGTAGTTTTGGGGGAACCGATCCTATGGACATGTGCAACCGAATACAGGTAGTTACCATAAGTTGTGGGGAACCGGTCCTAGTACCTAGTCAACCAAATTTTGGTAACTAGCGTGACTATGCACAGTACTCACATGGAGGTAGAACCGAACTTGTTTTGGTAGAACCGTGAAACCCATGATTGGTGATTTGATAGGATAATCAATCACGTAGTTCTTGGAATTCAGACGAACCAATTATAAACTTGTTTGGAAGTGTGGCAAATCGTTTCAAAGATTGTAAGTATGAAAAAATACTTGCAAAGTAAAGATGTCGACATACTTTGAACATGTGCAGTAACTCTTATCATTAATTGTTCAAAGATATTCCTTAATAGCTAAAGGAGAATCCCAGGATTGAAATAAATTGAGAATCTTTTATTTAAGGTTTCTTAGTTTTTATATGCTATTTAATCTCCAGCAATTAAATGCATATCTTTAGAAAATAATAATTAGTAATGTGCATTTACTGATTATAGATTTTTCTATTGGGATTTCGGTCAATATTTGGACAGTGCATTTCCAGGAGTTATGAAAACTGATTTGTGTTTATTGCATATCTTTGAGAATATTCGGTTTTGGAAATTCCTTGGTGTCCAAACTTCCATGTCTATAAATATTTGAAGTTTGCATTTCTAGCAAACTAATCCTCAGAGCCAGAAAAACTACCTTAGTTGTGTTGTTACTGGTGGAGGCACCTATCAGAGAGGAGAGTACCCTAATTAGGAGAAATCTCTTACGGCCACTTAGTTTAAAGACTTCTTTTGGATTGAGAAGCTCTATCAGTACCGTTGGTGAGAAACTAGATAATTGCAGTTTATTATTAGTTTTCGATTGATTTGATTGACTAACGGTTGTCGAACTTTGATTGCACCTTGTTTGTTTATGCTTGAGAATCTTCTCTTCTGATATAAGATTCACTCAAACTAGATCGAAGTTTCGACGGGGATCTTTAGACTGTTTGTAGATCTAAAGACGTCTTGTGATAATCCAACGTTAACAGACTCCGTTCTGTGTGTGATTGATCAAAAGAGAATCAAGTTGATTGTGTGCAGGTGCTGATTGAAGATTAAAGAAGATTTGAAGACAAGAAGACTTTTTGGGTTCATAATCTTTGGTATGCACAATACTTGTTTCGGCTGGAAAGGGATCCAACTATAATCGGTTTATCTTTGTGATAGATTGGATTGATTAGTTGAGTAGATCGGCATCAATACACTTCTTTGTGATTAATAGTATTGATTGCATAGTCTAACAATTACTTCGGTAGTTGTTGAGAGATTTATCTAAGGACCCGACAAAGGAGTTTATTGGTTAAACGTAAGAGCCTTTGTCAGACTCATATCACATTGTTTGAAAAGAGTTGTTACCGAACAGATTTGTTGTTCCTTTACTGTTTGGAATACGAACCAAAGGAATTGTTCCAAGTGCGTGACTTATTTACAAGTTGGAGGCGTAGGGATACTGAGGGAACTAGGTGAACTATAGGTTTTGTTGCTTGGTCTCAACTATACGAAGTTGGTTTGATTTTGTATAGCGGCTTAATTCTTAGAGTATTCAATTATGGACTAGGTCCCGGGGTTTTTCTGCCTTTGTAGTTTCCTCGTTAACAAAATCTTGCTGTGTCATTTACTTTTATTTTACGCAATTATAATTGTGTTTATTATAATTTAAAGTAAATCACACAAACGTTAATTCCTATTTTTACTTGATAGACAATCCCTAGAGTTTGGTTAAGTCCGAACCTATTATCAAGTAAACATACTTCGTTGTTGTATTGTCTCGATCTCGTATCCATAGACAATCACACGAAGTGTGAACCGATTAGTTGTATTGTCTCAACTCATTCCATAGACAATCACTTTCGGAAAAGGACTTATAGGTGGAAAAGTTTAAGGTTGAGGTATATTTGGGTACCCTCGTCTTTTCAATGGCGCATGGAAGATATGCCTGGGATAGATCCAGAAGTTTGTTGCCATCACTTGAAAATAAACCCGAAGCATAAGCCTATGAGGCAAAAAGTGCGAAAGGTGGCACCAGAATATCACGAGGCAATACAAAAAGAACTAAAAAATATGGAGGCATCAGGAGTCATCCGAGAAGTGCAGTATCCGATATGAAAGTTTAACATTGTAATAGTACCAAAGAAAATTGGAGGAGTACGAATCTGCGTTGATCGTAACGATCTTAGTAAAGCCTGCCTAAAGGACGACTTTCCATTCCCCAATATTAACCATCTCGTAGAAGCAATATCTGGATAAGAACAGTTATCCTTCATGGACGGTATTCGGGTTATACCTAAATCCCCATCGCCGAGGAAGATCAAGAGCACATTTCCTTCTTCACTCCCCGAAGTTTATACTGTTATACTAAGATGCCATTCTAACTAAAAAACGCTGGCATGACTTACCAGAGAATGGTGGAGAAAATGCCCGACGACTGGACATGTAAAACCCTAGAGGTATATATAGACGACACGCTCGTCAGGAGTATACTTCCACAAGACTATGCAAATGAGCTACTTCGATAGAATACCAAAAATTTGGTAAACGAAGGCATGCCCCTTCCCTGGAGTTCAAATCTGTACTAAGCCCTTGGCCATTATCCAAGTGGGGAGTCGACATCGTTGGACCCCTACAAGCTGATACAGGACAACAAAAATATTTAATCGTGACCACAGGTTACTTCACCAAATGGGTGAAAGCATCAGCCCTCAGGAACACCATAGACTGTGACGTCTTTAAAATCCTTTTTGAGCGCGTCATATGACGCTCCGATATCCTAACCTCCATCGTATCAAATAATGGGGGCCAAATACGAGGGAAAGATACTGACCTCCTATTTAACTGCTTCAAGGTCACTAACAAAACCATCGCTAACACGCTCAAAACGAAGCTGGATGGACATGGGACTAGCTGGTGCAAATAATTATGCAACGTTCTGTGGGTTCATCGAACCACCCAAAGAGAAGCAACAGGGACGACTCCCTTCGCTCTCACCTGCGGCACAGAAGCGATCATACCAACGAAAGCGATGATCCCAACAACTAAGACCGAGGCTTGGGAAAAGAACCTAACCTCGGACATGATACTCTCTAATCTAGACGATCTCGAGGAAAACCGATAAATAGCCCTTCAAAGAATAGAAAACTATTATCGGAGGTTAGCTCGAGAATACAACAAACATGTTCATCAAAGGCAATTTAGCCCAGGCGATAAAGTCTGGCGCGAGATTCCGCCATACCAGCGTGAGTCATAAATATTTTATCCCATCTAGGAAGGACCACTTACAGTCATCGCCAAGGCAGGTGATGGAGCATACAGATTGCTCAAACCCAATGGGGAAGAATTAGAACGCCCATGGAATATTAAGTATCTCAAGCAATACAATGCTTAAACAACCTAATGCTTAGAAGGTCAAACTATGAAAATAGGGTTTAAATCCCTACTTGTAAAAAGGTCATAGAACCTTACTCGAATGTACTAAGGGCTTATAAACCCTCTTTTGAGAATAATAAAATTACTCCTTTTGCACACTTGTTTCCTTTGATTATTTCTTTTATTTTTGTTTATTTATTTGTTCCTTTTACTTGTTTGCTTGCAAATTTTTGCTTTAATTTTTTGCCTTATTTTTCTTGCATTTACATATAGAATAATCATGCCATATTTGCATTATAACAAAATCCCATCAAGATTATGGAACGGTGCTAGCCACACCTTCCATTCTACAATGAATGATGCGAGTAAAATACCCAAGCTGCCCAAGACGGACACAAACCTAAGGCAATGCCATCTAGCCAAATGAAGCAAGATGAAGCGGGGGACACCCTAAGCTACCTAACACGGAATTAGACCTAAGGTAATGCCATCACGATCACGATATCGGATGATGTCCTGCCATAACATGAGATATCCAGAATCAAGGTACTTACCTTTGGCTAAGGCAAAAATCACTTGACCGAGATATTGCCCTCCAAGCAATGGTTAATAACCAAGTGACTCAAATAACTGATCACTTAACCCAGGGGCAAGTGTAACCTAAACTGGACACTATTAAAAAACCAAGCCCATGAAGGCATCAGACTAAGGCCAAAGAGGAAATGTGCTATACTCAAAGTCCAACACCGTAAGAGATGCCCTATCCGATTAAGGAATTGATTACTCATTGGCTTTGTCACCCATGGTTGGACCGATAGCATACACAAAACCTTCCCTCAGAGCCACAAGAATAAACACATCATATGATGTAATTTAACAAAACAAATTATCATCCATATAAACAACTACTTCAAAAGAAAGTATCATTGCCTCCCACTTATGAGTACTTACCAAAATATGAGTAGCAAAATAATGCCTCCAATACAGAAGAGGACTTGGTTAGCATACTGACTAATCAAACCAATTAAACGTCGCCTCGCACGAAGCACGAGGACTTACCAAGAAAATAATGTTTTCAAACATTCCCTCGAAAACAGTACGAGGCTTAAACACAAAAAGAAGAAAATAAAAAATTCTTAAAAGGCAAGGCCTATACGAGCAGGAGAACTGACGAACTTAATCTTGTCCATCGCCAGGAGCACCCTAATCCGTATCCATCTGATCCTCGCCCTCGGCAGCATCAGGATCAGCTTGCTCGAACTCGGGCTCAGCAGGTTGAGGTGGAATCACAACATTGGCAGCAGCGGCTGCAGCGAGTCTTTGGCGCTCATGAAGGATGGCAGCCTTGCATGCGTTTGTCATCTTGACCTTGTACTCAGCATGAAGATTGCTCATCTTTTGACGCCTATCAGCACGTTCATCCTCCAGCTCTTCCTCATGGTGACTCACCAATTCATTAAGATCTTCATCAAGACTCTGCTTTGCTGCTTTCACTTCTTCCAATTTCCTATCCAACTCTGCATTACGCTTACGAGCCTTTGCAAGATAAACAAAATGGAGACAGTTAGTCTGAAGAAAACTTCGCAAAGAACAAAAGTATGAAATAAAAGTTGCTTATAAAAGTATGAACAAAAAGTATGTTCAATTAGAACAGAGGCTAAGGTCTGTTCCACTTGGGATTTTTTATTATCTAAAGCACTAATCTGTGCTTCAACAGGAGTTATGGCAGCATCCCCAGCCGGACAAGATAACATATGCCTATCACGCTCTTTCTCAAGATGGATAAACTCTCGCTTGAGTCGAGCAAGCTCTTCTCTATCATCCTCTGCCTGTGATAGCAGGGGAAGATGATCGGACTTCCATTCGATAAGCCCATCCTTTTGAGTTCGGAACAGCTTGATCTCATCCGAACGAGCTACAGCCACCTGCTTAGCATTATCTAGCATCGCACGAAGCTCCACAATGCGATCTCTGTGAACATCCATATCAGTTTGAAGATGAGTGTTCTCATACTCCAAGGCATCTATCTTGCACTGACGAGAGCTCACATCGAGCTTTAAATCGCAAAGTTCTTTAGCATGCTTACGACCAATTATATCTAGCCTCCCCTCCAAATGTTTGACAGTGGCTACCAATAGAGGGACTCATTCAGAAATCTAGAACCTATTATGGAGTTGAAAAACTTAGGCAAGGAAGAGAATAAATACCTTCTAACTCTCTCTTATCTTGACGAAAAGACAAGGCTTCTTGCTTAGACATCTCCACAGCGAGACGCAATTGTTCATTCTCATGCTCCACAGCTCTAGCTCGCCTCCTGGCAATGCGAGTCTCGGACAGCATCCCAACTCTTAGATTGTTGCTCTAGAAAATCGGACAACATCACCGATTAGATTGGGGCACTACTAAATACATACTATTAAAAGTATAGTCAAGCTTTAATACATACCGCATGCACAAGCTGATTCTGAGAGGGCTTATTCAAAGAAGTTAAGATACGAGCTTGGTCGTCCTCGCTCAACCAAGCATACTGATCCGAGAACAACATTCTCATCGCCTCGGACCCTCCACCAAAAACGGTGGAAGACGAACTAGAATGAACTGTTGGAGCAGAAGGAAAACCACCAGCAAAAGTACTTGGTACGCCAGTACCACACGGAACCACATGAATAATATCACCACCACCACCCCCAACCCGAGCACCTACATCGGGAATAACACCCTTATCAGCGAGATTACTCACCTGGGGCATCCTCACATCCGATAAGATAACAGTGCCATCGGGATTGATGGGATTATCCAACAAAGCTTGGTAAACACCATCAAAAAATGCATCACCAAGGTCCACTATCTCATTCTCACTAAATAAAGCACCAATATCAACATCCAAAGCATGTTCTGCAACCTCCACAGGAGCAGTAGATGTCCCAGAACCATCAGCAACCCTCCTCCTCTGCCAACACAATTAAGCAAAATCAGATGCTAAGGCATAAAACAGGGGCAAGGTATATATACGTTAAAAAATTAAGACAGTATTTTCTAACTTAGCATCCTCAATAGCTCGAGCAGTTTGTGATGAACGCCTACGAGGAGGGACCCATTTAAGCTCCCATGGCCTTTAAGGTGGTAGATGACTATGCATCTCGGGAATCCCAGGAAGAACATTGCCAATCTCATCCCAGCCAAAAATGTAAGGCCCCACGATGCGAAGAGGAACTAAAAATCACTTGGGATCATGATTCTTACGAAGTGTAAGATTACTGGGATTGGGAGGATCCAAATAGGTCATAAGAGGAGGACCTCGGAGAGGTCACCGAGATCGATAAATTCCAATTCCAATTCCCTCAAATGTATCGGAATGTTGACACCAATAGTTCTCCATAAAAGTCGCAGGAGTATACAAATCCATCTGAGAAGGAACAAACTCGTTCTGCTCATGCTCAGTAATCTTTCCTTCGCTTCGCCTAGCACATTCTCGGGCGATCCTATAAAAGTTTCCATTGGGTTGAAATATACCTCGCTAGGCACTAAGACGGCAAAGTACCTCGTACTGGAAGGAATCTAGTGGGCAATACAAAAGAAGACGAAGCCCAGCATCGAGCTGACCTACCACCACGATAATCTCGTTGGGGTCGCAGGGATTATCCTCAAGGATCTTCTTTGTCAATACGCCGACTTGACCCTCCGGAATGGCAAAAGTGACTTGAAATCTCTAGAGACGATGTTTAGTCTTCACTATCTCTAAGAAATCGGCATCAGACATGCCGGAAGAACAACTAGTGCCCGGAGTTCTCATAATCTCTTCTCAGCACTATAAAGAACGAACAAAAGAAAAGAATCGAAACTTATACCGGTAAAAAACCGACGAAAACAATAAAAAGAAGGCGGAGACGACAATGGCGATCCCAAATAAACTTCACAGTTGAAAAACAATGGCGAGAACCATTGATTAAAATAACCTCAAAGAGGAAAAAAGAAGTAACCATGATGATCACATAAGAACTATACAGTTCAAAATAACGGCGTAAACCACCAATGAAAACAAAAATAAAAACAAATAAGAAGGACCATACCGTCTTGGATGTCGAGATGGAGAATTTCTCCCAGACATAATGAACTTCTTTATAGGAGACAAGAAGTTAAGAAGGAACAACAAAAGACAGAGGAGAGAAAGAATGAAAAAGTTCTGAACTATGAAAACAGAAAATAAAGACATCATTCTCTTCCCCCAAAAGATTTTATAAGAAACCTGTGGATAACCAACCGGCACCTCAAGTCCAACAGGTAAAAACGCACTAAAAGTGCAGACGTAGCGAAAATCACGAACGTGGCAATAAAGACGGGACGGTTACGAAGTTTTCTTCCCATCATGCCCTTGGAAAGTTGCAAAGAAAAGGAGCAAAATGTGAGGGTAAATTACCCGATGACCACGTGTCAACATCTCAAGGGATGGTCTCATGACAAGGTGATAAGATAAGAGCATTGAATCATATTCTAAAAAAGTGATTTCGTCTGAATCGAGAAACCTGCTACAACGTTACATGAATGACGCATGTAAGGAGTGGTCTAATCAACTCAGACGGTCAAGTCTAAAAAGAAGGATTGCATTTAATGAAGGATCAGAAGAGGCATGGACGAATCTACATCGTATCAGAAGGATCGGGCGATCTATACTATAACCCAAGGATGATACAACACGAGGTTCCCCAAGAAAGAGCGACACGATGATGTACGGAGCGAGACGACTTGGAAGGAGAACCAAGCAGGCCATCACGAGGGATGGTATATAACTCGTCCGAAGTAAAGAGAAGATGTACGATAGCTCCACCAGCTCGGCGAGACCAGGCCTTCACGAGTCTAATTTTCCTATAAATACCAGTCCATGTAGAAGGAAATGGACATGTAATATTAGATGGTCTTTCTACAGAGAATTCCTGAGAGAGATTTAGAGAAAGAGAAAGCAAGAAATCTAAGTGATATTTGTAACTCTTTCAAGGGTAAGACCCTAATCAATAAAGAAAACATCTTCTTTCCCGTAGACGTATGTCTTCATGGCCGAACCACATTATATGATTTTGTCAATCTTTACTTTTCATGTTCTTTATATCCTGTTTATCTTTGAATCTTGCATTTCAAGTAGTTTATAGCCTTTAGATCTATTTGGGTGTAGCCATCAGAAAAGATGCAACTACAGTTTCCTCGTAAGTAGTGGAGGTTGTGGAGAGATGAAGATAGTAGTATAATGGTGTTGTTACGCTCATGGAAGTTTATGGAAACCCCTAAACCATCATTCCATTACTTAGCCACTTATTTTAACCGCTCTTAACTGTCGCCACTACTTATAACTTCCTTATCATGGGATGTTGCCATGCCGCACGTTGCTGTAAACCACCAGACCAATACCCATGAATAATTCCTCCATGTAACATGTTTTGATTTCTCGTAGGAATTAGTAAAGTCATGGACAATCTATAGTCTTATCCAGGTTGCCACGATATACTTCGCTGAGTAATAGCCTAAGCTAGTCGGAATAGCATAGCTTGAAGGGATAACTCAGATCCAAGGTTATGTGTGACTAATAATGAGTTTGCCATAAGATGGCATTGTAAACATCTAACCATAATGACACACGAAGGTGTGGGCACCAGGCTAATAGCTAACTAAGTCGGGCGCGACTTAATCGATAGCCAGTCGAGTCGGCATAGACATGGGTGCTTATGAAGCTTTGGCTATGTTGGTTCGTGGTTATGGCCACTAACTTTGATGGGATGAATCGTGATCATGAATCATGGCTTGGTCGGGAAACTATATGATCGTGGCCATGATCATAGCAGGCCGAGAAGCTAGGTGATCGTGGCCATGAGCATAGTAGGCCGAGAAATAAGAGGGTGATAGGTGTATAAAACACCCAATTTTGATAACGATTTCTTACACTTTTCTTATTAGTTTTCTTGGAATTTTGTATATTACGCTTCTTTTCTTTGTTTTTAGGTACAATGGCTTGAAGTTGCGAAAAGGAAGGAAAATCACCACTAATTTATTTTCTTAAATATTTTATATCAGGAAAATTCCCAAGACATGTTCCCATCATAGTTTCAATTTGGTTACACCAAAATGGAACTTGTGTGGTGGCAATCATGGGTAGTCAGCCATTTATCATGGGCCTAAATAACACTATCTCAGAAATTTCTACACTCTGTAGAAGAATTGGACTTCAATTTGTTAGTGGACTTCACACCAAGGCAGTCACACATGTGCATTCAAGATGGAGAGAAATTATGTCTCTATAGAAACCAAATCGAGAATCTTCAATTCACTAGCAGAAACATGAGATGAGAGTGAAAACCAATTGCCGGAGGACTCAAAGACTTGTTGCCGTCACTGCTAGCCACGACCAAATGCTCATCTGCCAAGAAGGTTAGGTCAGGAAAGGGAATGTTAATGGCTCGGGTTGTGGTAGTTTTGTACAGAACAGTTGAAACAATAACTGAACTTGAAATTCAGTAACTAATGGTGGAGATTAAGGATGGTTTTGAGAGCTCAAGAAGAACACAGAAACAATGGGTTTTGGCCGAAAGAGAAAGTAAGTTGAGAAGGTGTCTTATTGTCGATTATATTTGTGGAAGAATGGAGGGATTGCAGGTGGTTCTAAGGGCTCCATTTGTGACCGAGAATACAAGAGAGAAGAATTGATGCTGTTGCTGTTGGTTTGTGATGATGAATGGCGCAGATTGATGAAGATTCGAAGTCCTTGATGGAATGATGATATGGGTTTGTGTTTAATTGAAAATCCAGGGAATTTGAGCACTGAACACATGTGATAGAGTTATCTCTGTCACCATTTCAGAATAGACACAGCAGGTGTTTGACAAACAGCCTGAGAGAGCAGTTCTGCACCAACTTCTTTCTGTTGGTTGCTGATTAAACTGATGTGTGCTGGTGGTTCTCGACAGTTTGGAGATGCTCTGAAGATCAAGTAGATGGCTTTGCAGGTTGAGCTGAGATGGTATAAACTGGTCTGGTGGTGGAATTGAAGTTGAATGGTCACAGTGGTTGGCTCTGATAGTTGAGTTCGACTGATGCTGTTCCAGGGAAAGAAGCTTGAAATGAGATAATGGACTGCAATTGATAGTTGCTGTTGGTGTGCAATTGAGTGAATGGTGGTGAAGTTAGTGTTTTCAGGGACAAGAAGAGACCAAGATGGACAAGGAAAGGATGGTGTTTGTCGAATTGGTTAGCTGTGGCTAGAAGGGCAGGTGAAGTTGTTGAAGTTCAGGTGGAATTATTGGCAGCAGACAAGAAAGAAACTACCAGTTTGCTGTGCAGTAGTTAACCAAGGTTTAAGGGCAGAGTACAAGGGGTGTCTGGCAGCAGTTTGTACCTGATTAGAAATCTACAGGAAAGGAAGACCTGGGTACCAAGTTGTCTCAGTTTTGGAAAGAATGTCTTGCCAAGAAAGCAGCTAAGAAAAGTGTTGTTTTTGCCGTTAATTCTATGATGAAGGGCTGAGATTTAGAAGCTGCAGTATTTGTGAATGACTAGGATTGTTGGAGCCTGTCTAGGTCACGACTTTGCAGGGAAAGAAAGTTATATAAGGGAGGCGCAGATACATAACAAGGCTATCTCTTTTACCACCAGGAAGCGGCACAGGAGGGTTTGACTGAAGTTTCCTTTGAACATTATCAACATCAGCTTGGTTTGCTGCCAGGATTTTCATCTCAACTGTTTGCTTTTCTGAACTTTTTTTTAAGCCATGTGTTTTATTATTAAGAACATGAGCAGCTAAATAGCTTTATTGATTGGGGAGGATTTCAAAACTCCGAGCATGTTTTATTGATCAATCTATGCAAGTTATTCTTTCGATAAAAATCTTTTGTTGATTGTCTTTTACCGTTTTTATGACCATGAGAAGTATGCTTGGTATCTAAGTACGCAATTAGGTAACTCGTATGCAACTTTAATGCTAGTATTGAGAACTTTAATCCGTAATTGTTAGAGTAATCTTTACATAAGTAGCGGTGCACTATTTGTCGCAAAGGGATTTTGTATGCAGTAGTGTGTAAAAGATAACCCTAGGTTAATGTGTCGAACTTATGAGCATGTGACTAGGAACAACTTGATTCTTAAATATTAATGCAATTGTTTGAATTACACCTAGAGAGCTTATTTTAGGTGGTTCACTTGATTAGAATCCGCTAGAGAACTTATTCTATGCGGTGATACAAGGAATCTAAAGATTAGTTGAACTTATAACTTGTCTAAAAGTTGTTAACAATCGAAATGATTTGGAAGTAGAACTTGTATGATTAATAATATCTTGTTTGGTAGTGGCGAATGAATCTCTAGTCAATTCCATATCATAATTTGAATTACAAACTTTGCAATTTTCAGAATTTGTGTCTTTTAACAACAACAATTTGCTACATATAATAACTTGAAACTCACACCTCCCTGTGGACTTGAACTCGACTTGCCTCACTACTTCTTTATAGAATTGTGTAGCATAAGAGAATTATTATTGATAGGTTGACAACCTCATCAAAATTGGCGCCGCTGCCGGGGAGGCAGTGGTAGTATTAAGTTGTTATTTTTTCTTTTTAGCTATTCTTTTTGTTTTTATTTTCACTTTTAGATTACTAATACAATTTTTGAGAATCCTATTTTCAGGTACTATTCCTTTTGTGGATGCTTAAAGAGGGCAGACCAAGTCCAATTGGTATACGTCTTCGATCCGGCACTCAACTCAAGGACTTCATTCGAGCTGTTCAATCCATAAATGCCGTTGTTGACATTATAATAACAAAGCTAATACTCCCCCTAAAGGTAAGATAGGTAGATTTTCAATCCGCACGTCTTTGTTATTTCCTTTGTAGTTAAGATAACCACAAGTATCAATATGATATGTTACTCCCCCTTAGTCTATGCTTTACTCTTTCGTTAGATATAACGTTTAAGCACCATTGTCCTTTCCTTAGTGATACCAAATCACTTGTTTACTCCATATATTTCTCCCCCTTTTTGTCACAAAATGACAAAGGTACGAGCAAATAAAAGACAAACCGAAAGGTTCTTACAAATCTAAAAAGACTTGCAAAACCTATAAGAGTTAAGCACGAGGGTTCCACACACCATTTTAGATAACCAATATCAAAACCGAAACTACAAAGTAATTTTGTTTTGATATGTTACCAAGGAAACAATTGCCCGAAGCAATTTTCCCTAATAGTGTAGCAAATCATAAATTGACTAAGCACCCTAGTTCTTTTGCTAAACCGATTGTACAAATACAATCGCTTGTTCGATAAGACCAAAATAAAGATCAGAATTAACTCTATTTTTCTCATCAGGTTCTAATTATTCAAATAATAACTTAGACCTTTCACTTTTAAACAAGACAAGTACTTGGTTAGTTAACTAGCATTTCTTGTTAAGGCATTCGATTAAACTTGAATAACCGAAACCTCCACTTTGATAAGTCTAACTAAGATCAGAATTAACTTAGTTTCTCTTATCCGGAATCGAATTGGACTAAACAATTGACCCCGAAAACCTTTTTGTTAAGCCATAAACAATTCATACAAACCAAATAAATCAACTTGCATAATTATTTACCTCAACCGGAAGCAATTGAAACAAACATAGACATTATAGTACCGCAATTGCACCGAAATTTCGTAAGCCTAAATAATTGATACCAAACAATAAAGCAAGATAACAATAGTTTTTCTTAACCGGAAACAATTGAATCATACACACATCCATACACAATAATGGAATAAACATCAATTGTACCGAAATTTTGTTAAGCAAAAGCAATAAATATATGCAACAAAATCAGGCTTTTCTTCAACAGGAAAATGATTAACTAACAAATTCGTTACCTCAAGCTCCGCATCCTCTTCACCCCAGAAAGATATATCATTAAGCGCAAGTTCACATAGAACTCTCCCCCGTTGTGCTGTCATCCTCCTGCCAAAACAAAAGAACAACAAAGACCAACCTTTACCAGAGAAAGGTTGAAAACCGGTTTTAACTAATGCGATGCAAAAGTTGAAACCCCGAAACACATATGCTTTTATGCTAAACCAAAAACGATTCAACATATTGTGACTTTTTCACATATTAGTTTCAATCGGAACCCCTTATGATCCTTTGATAAAGCACACCAACATGGGCTAGAACTCAATCCCGCTAAATCAAAAAGTCACCCAATCCATAAGGGTTCACATCATATGAGATCGAATATTAATGTTATGAAAACCGAAATCAAACATCCCATAACACAAATGCAATACACCATAAATATTCAACAAAGAATCAAGTATTGCAATTACCTCTATCTTGTAGGGAATTGAATTGCGAAACCAACGCAAAAAGAATGAGGTCATTCCGAGTTCGGACGAAGAAGTTATGGGCAAAACAGTTTTACACTCCTTCGTATGGACCTATCACTAGGATCGGTTACAAAATCACTAGTAGTCACTAGGACCGGTTACTAGGATCGGTTACAAGAGTTACTTGTGACGGATCACAACACTAAACTGTTTTTGACATAACTTTTGCATACGATGTCCGAATTCAGTGATTTTTGGCTCGTTTTAACCGTAAAAACAAGAGCTACACATATATGGTCAGTAGATATCAACATCATAAACTCAAAATTACCGTTTCTATCAAAAGCTCAAATATAGATAGAGAAAGTATGAGTATAGAAAAAAAAATCTCCCTAAAGATGTTAATTAGTCATATAATAACCGAGAGATCATTTGCTCAGTTTTCATGTGTTTCCTCACCTTTCAAAAGATTGAGCACCAAGGTGAGCATGCATATTCTAGCACAACTAGGTTGTATTTATTTGACCCTTATCTTCTTTGTCACTAGGGACTAAGACAGAATCACTCTTGACCTCTAGATTGATTTGTTTTCTCTTGTTCCATCTCTTGTTTTTCTTCTTTGACTTGTGATGAAGAGTGTCATTATCGCAACGTTTACTAGTGCAAGAGATTTCAGACATGATGTCTTTCTTTAGTCTTTCAAGAAAACTCTTATAATTATTGTCACCAACAATTAACAGCTGAGAGTCATTCTTGTGACTAACTTTTGGTCCCTTCTTTGCTATGAAGGACTTTGGGACCCATTTAGAGTTGGGTTTTGTAGGAGCAGCTTTCTCCTTCATACCATTAGGATCATTGTCCTTTTGGATATTTTGCGAAACAACCTTTCTCCAATTTGGAACATCAGATCTTGTCTTTGTATTTACAAAGTCATCTCTTTTTCTATATTCGGGTCTTTTATGAGATGACCTTGTCGAGCGATAGGAAAAATTTGAACCATCATTATAATAATTCTTTTGCCTAAAATTAGGACAATAATAATCTAAGTTCTTTCGGGGAGCAAACTTACCCAATTCGTTTGATACAAAAGAAAGTGCATCTTCCATCTTACGAACTTTGCTTCCCCATTGCAAGTGCCCTTTATTACCACAATAATAACAATGCTTAGTAACATAAGGAGTATGAGTTTTAATGTTACCTTTTTGTGGATCCACTTGCCTTGGAGCTCGACGATTTTTCTTCTTCTTCCTCTTCTTCTTCTTCTTCTTCTTCTTCTTCTTCTTCTTCTTGTCTCTGTTCAACATTGTTGCTTTCTTAACATTAGCAGAAGTGCCTCCGTTGGTTGTCGTACTTGAGGAGTATGGTTGAACATAATTCTTAGGCTTGACTGGTTTTACTTCTTTACAAGAAATACGAGCATTTTCTTCATCAGTGGAAGCCTCTGGTTTAGAAGAATTTTTAGCTTTAAATTTTTTTACCTCTTTGCTAATATTTGAAGCATTTATTCCCTTATAGCCCAATCCTCGTGTATCAAGATGATATCTACTTGCTTCTAACATTGAGGTTAAATTGTTTGAGCTAGCATTGAACATTTTAAGGTCCAAATTTTCTTCTTTCAACATCTTGATTTTATCAAGAGCACTAGCTAGATCAGCCTTAAGGAATTTTTCTTGTGAAGTATATTCACCTTCTTTCTCTTCAAAATTCTTTTGTTGAGAGTTAATCCTTGCATCAGATTCAACAAGTTTCTCTTCCAACGAATGTACTTTTTCAAGAGCCGCATCAAGATCTTTCGTAAATAATTCTATTTGAGAAAGACTAGCACATACTTTGTCTTTAAGACTCTGTATTTGTTGTGAGAATTTTTTTTCCAGCAAGTTATGCTCTTCATCGAGATTCTCAAACTTTAAAGTTAAATCTCGTTCTCTTTCAAGTGCTGAAAGAAGTTCATTAGAACAAATAAGAAATTGTTTGCTCAATTCCTTTAGTTCAGATGTTTTTACACTTGATCTTCCATCAGAAATCTCAAGCATAGAACTCAAAAAATTCTCTTCATCAAAAAGAGATTTTTCAGAGTCTGAATCATTGATTGCGAATACAGGGCTTAACTTAATCTCTTCTAGAGAACCTTCAGACTTATTCTCAGAAGAGCAAGTAGAACTTGATGAAGAAGCCCCTTTTATACATTTGTTAAAATCAAAACTTCCAATGTTTTGTAATACGTTAACTGAGTCTTTCTTTAGTTTTCGCTCTCGCTTAACTTTACTTTGACTCATGTCTTATAGGTTGGATCGCATCATACACATATTGTTAGATCTTTTCGTGTTTGCCTGCTCTGATACCAATTGAAAAGACGAGGGTACCCAAATATACCTCAATCTAAAACTTTTCCACCTATAAGTCCTTTACCGAAAGTGATTGTCTATGAACTGAGTCGAGACAATACAACGAATCGGTTCACACTTCATGTGATCGTCTATGGATACAAGATCGAGACAATACAACAGCGAAGTATGATACTTGATAATAGGTTCGGACTTAACCAAACTCTATAGGATTGATATCAAGTATATTCAGAATTAACGTTTGTGTATTTTACTTCTAATTATAATAAAAACAATTATAATTGCGGAAATAGAAAAGTAAAAGACACAGCAGGATTTTGTTAACGAGGAAACCGCAAATGCAGAAAAACCCCGGGACCAAGTCCAGAATTGAATACTCTCATAATTAAGCCGGTATACAAAATCTAAACCAACTTCGTATAGTTGAGACCAAGCAACTAAACCTATAGTTCACCTAGTTCCCTCAGTATCCCTGCGCCTCCAACTTGTAATAAGTCACGCACTTGGAACAATTCCTTTGGTTCGTATTCCAAACAGTAAAGGAACAACAAATCTGTTCGGTAACAACTCTTTTCAAACAACGTGATATGAGTTTGACAAAAGGCTCTTCCGTTTATCCCAATAAACTCCTTTGTCGGGTTCTTAGATCAGTCTCTTCAACAACTACCAAAGTAATTGTTTAGACTATGCAATCAATATTCTTAATCACAAAGAAATGTATTGATGCCGATCTACTCAACTAATCAATCAAGGTTATCACAAAGATAATTCGTTCGTAAATCTGTATGGACTAAACTCCAATATATTTCCGAGAGCACCAACTTAACGGCGAGCTCTATCAAGAGATATATCAAAGAGCTTTATCCCTATTTCTCAATGCTATCAGCAAATCGAACAGATAGAAATCCGTGAGCCTGATTGATATGATAAATAACTTGGACGGTACCAAAGACCAATGCCAAAGTGTCAATCAAGTTATATCCAACAAACAAGGTCGGATTTATCAACTGATTGAACTACGCACAACCTGTGATATTTCAATTATATAAAAATTAATGAGGAAACCGCAAATGCAGAAAAACCCCGGGACCTAATCCGGCTTTGAACACCACACTGTATTAAGCCGCTACAGACACTACCCTAAAACAAGTTAACTACATTCCGGTCCGAAGTTAACTTGTAGTAGGCTAGAGTCTGTAGCGGCTTAATACAGTATGGTGTTCAAATCTGGACTAGGTCCCGGGGTTTTTCTGCATTTGCAGTTTCCTCGTTAACAAAACTTTTGGTGTCTGTGTTATTTCTTTTCCGCATTATATTTGCTTATATAATTGAAATATCACAGGTTGTGCGTAGTTCAATCAATTGGTAAATCCAATATTTGGTTGTTGATTGAAATTGATTAACACTTGAACATTGGTCTTTGGTACCGTTCAATTTGTTTCTCATAATAATCAGGCTCGCGGATTTCTATCTGTTTGATTTGCTGATCACATTGAGAAACAGAGATATAACTCTTGGATATATTTTCCTTGATTGAGTTTGACTGTTTAGTTGATTCTCTTGGAATTATATTGGAGTTAGTCCATACAGATTGCATAAACGAAATATTGGGTGTAGTTGTTAGACCCCCGCTTTTTCAATTAGTATCAGAGCAGGCAAACACGTTTTAGACCTCATAATTCCGTGTTTGTAGCAATCTGACTCTATGGATAATTGTGCAATCTCTGACAAAAACATCACCAGAAATAAAAGTTATGTTTCTTTTAAATCTATGAAAGAGAAAGAGTTGTCGATCTCACATATAGATGAACATGCTGTTCACACGAAATAGACAAGTATTGATATGCGTTACCCTAATTATCTTACTGACGAGTCTGACTCTGAAGTAGAAAGGGAAGCAACCCAAGAGAGTGCAGCGATTCTAAAACTTGTTAGAATCCAGGCAGTTGAAATCAATGGGCTGAAGGTCAATACAATGGTTGGTATGGTAAAAGATCGTGATTCCCAATTAAGGGTTCTTCGTGAGGAAAATGATGTAGTTTGTCCTTCCCGAACCTTACTCGAGGATAAACTCAAAGAAGATTCCATTGAAATAGAACGACTATTGAGTAATCTCTCTATTCAAGATAAAGGTTGAAAAAGCGGGGGTCTAACAACCTCACCCAATATTTCGCTTAGCAATCTGTATGGACTAACTCCAATATACTTTTAAGAGAATCAACTAGACAGTCAGACCCAATCTTAATAAAAAGTATATCAAAGAGTTATATCTCAATTTCTCAATTCAATCCGCAATCAAACAAATAAAGATTTGCGAGCCTGATTGAATATAAGAGAAATAACTTGAACGGTACCAAAGACCAATGTTCAAGGATCAATCAATTTCAATCAACAACCAAAGGTTGGATTTACCAATTGATCGATTCAACGCACAACCTGTGATATTTCAATTATATAACAAAATATAATGCGGAAAAGAAATAACACAGACACCAGAAGTTTTGTTAACGAGGAAACCGTAAATGCAAAAAAAACCCGGGACCTAGTCCAGATTTGAACACCACACAGTATTAAGCCGCTACAGACACTAGCCTACTACCAATGAACTTCGGACTGGACTGTAGTTGAACCCCAATCAATCTCACACTGATTCAAGGTACAGTTGCGTTCCTTACGTCTCTGATCCCAGCAGGATACTACGCACTTGATTCCCTTAGCTGATCTCACCCACAACTAAGAGTTTCTACGACCCAAAGTCGAAGACTTGATAAACAAATCTGTCTCACACAGAAAAGTCTATTGGAATAGATAAATCTGTCTCCAACAGAAATACCTACGAGTTTTGTTCCGTCTTTTGATAAATCAAGGTGAACAGGAACCAATTGATAACCCGGACTTATATTCCCGAAGAACATCCTAGAATTATTAATCACCTCACAATAATCTTAATCGATCAACGAAAGAAGATATTGTGGAATCACAAACGATGAGACGAAGGTGTTTGTGACTACTTTTCTATCTTGCCTATCGGAGATATAAATCTCAAGCCAATCCTTGCGATTGTACTCAAACACGATAGAAACAGTAAGATCAGATCATGCAACTACAGAGAAAATAGTTGGGTTTGGCTTCACAATCCCAATGAAGTCTTTAAGTCGTTAACCTACAGGTTTTCGTGAAAAACATAAGGTTAAAGGAGAATTGACTCTAGCTTATGCAACTAGTTCACACAGGGGGTGTGGGGATTAGTTTTCCCAATTGGTAGAGTTCTCCTTTATATAGATTTCAAATCAGGGTTTGCAATCAATGTTAGCTTAGTAACAAAGCATTCAATATTCACCATTAGATGAAAACCTGATTAGATTCAAGCTAATATATTTCAACCGCTAGATCGACCTTAGCTTGTTATACACGCATGAAATGTAACTTCATTTAGGTTTGAGTAACCGTACCTAAACGTGTACACTTAGTTGGTTCAACAATAGTTAACCAATGGTTAACCATATGATCACTTTTATATAAACCTTATTCATCTTCACAATAACTAGTTCAAATGACTCAAATGAACTAGTTAGAGAGTTGTTCAATTGTTTAGATCTTATAGAAGTATACAAGACACAATTGAAGCAAAATCGTTTTTGATTCACTCGAATCGAGTCATGAACATTATAGCCACGGTTTGCAAAGATTGCATTACTTATTATATAAATGTTTTAGTTCATGAAAAAACCGATTTTAGAAAGTAACCTACCTAAGTATGATAACGGGTATGCGTACTTAAGTAACCGGATTGAGTTTGTTTTTCACTTTCAAACTCCAGCAGAAATTCACGGACGTGAACTTTCCGCTAGTATGTAAACGGGTACGCACACTTACCCGGATTTCCAACAACCACCAGTACGCGTACGGGTACGCATACTTTGGGTTCTCGGTTTTGGACTTTTACACAAATGTGAGAACACACTATGTTTATATCCAAAGATGGTTAATGTTCTATACTCTCATTTCAATTATTGAAACTTTCTTAGAGAATGTTATATAGTTTTATTCACAAACTATTTTTCATCAAAGCGATTTTCAAGTTATTGAAATAATCAACATGACTTTCGTCACGAGTAAAGATGAACTTGGCCAAAGCGAAAGCTTACCAACACATATTTCGAGAAATAGATAAGCGAGATAAACTCGGCTCGAAATAACAAATGTGTATAATTAAAGTCTATATAGCAATACGACTTTTGTCTCAAAATAAGAGATAGAATAGATAGACTTTTGAGTGATAGATAAGTTCAAGTCTCCGCATACCTTTTGTTGATGAAGTTCCACAAGTTCCCTGAGTAGTTCTTCATCTTCAATCGATGAATGTCGTGGAGTCTAGAGCTCAACTACACTTACTATCCTAGTCCGAGACTTAGCTATAAGTAGACTAGAAATCAAGACTCATAGTTTTGGAAACTAAACTTGACAAACAAGCTTGAGATAGCAACGCCTGCGAGTTCAACCGAGCAGTGCTCTTACAAAGGTTGTTCTGTGGAGTCCGTCATACCAACTACTTCTGACTCCGCTGTGATATTAGAAAATGTGACTAGTTCTAATCATGTTTCTCTAATGAAAACAGCTTCAGAAGCTAAACTGCAAACCCTTCCTATCGCTATAGAGGTGCTTGGTTATTCCACTGATCATGGAATTACCACATCTCATGGAAGGAAGAAATCTTCTAACGATGTTACTAATGCTACACACTCTAATCACTCCGATGATCAGAAAGTATGTCTTTTTTGTGATTCAAAAGGACATGTTCAATGGAAGAGCAAACTGAAGCTGAATGACAATTACTTTGGTCGACTTCAGCACACCTTAGATTTAATACTCAAAGGTGTAGCTGACATTCGGATGTCTAAACCGATTGGTTTTAGTACCCATCCTGTGAATTCTTCCAAGAAAGTCAGTTCAATATGCTAATCGAACGTTCGAACTAATTGTAGTATTAATACAAATCGGTCAAGGAGATTTCAGAAAGGTCCTTCTCAACCTAAAGTGAAGGATGATGGTCAAGATGTGAGAAAGATGCCAGTAGACGGAAACAACAATGGAGATATGAAGGAAAACCTTAATCTGATAATTGAAGGATACAATGATCTTATCAACAGGCTGTCAAATTCCTCCATACAAACTTATTCTGGTAAGGATTCAAACTTAGTCTCTTATTTTGATGACAGTAAGTTTTATGATACGTTTTCACATCAAAAAGGGTTTCCTCCAAAAATTAGAAGGAAAAAGAGGATTAACCATGAGGAATATTCATTTGATGAGCATAAAGCTCATACTTGTACTAATTAATCACAAGGGTTGAATTCTTACTCATAAAAGTCTTGTTGAGTAAGATTTGCTAATAATCAGGTATACTTATTGGTATAATGCTTTCTGTATAGTTGAGCTATTTTCTTATCGTCCATAGCTAAACTATTGTCTACAGATAGCTTTGCCTAAGTATTGTTTTGTTTAGAATAGAGTGTTCACTTTTTAATCTTGGAAAAGTATTTTTACTTTTTGTGCGCTACTTAAAAAATTTATTGAGCCAAAAAAGTGTGAAAGAAAATTTTCATGTAGCAAATTTTTTGATGTATTCTTTTTACCTTGTAAAGAGGTACTTTATAATTTTTTAAGTTTTTTTTTGGGACCATATTTGTTTTCGTACGGGTATCCATATTGACTTGTCACGAACCAATTTTTAGAAACCCTAAAGTCTTTCCCTAAGAAATCATTTAAATACCAATCCTATTAAGTCACGTACGCGTACTCTAGGTTATTTTCTTCTTGTCAAGAATGTCTTCACCTTCTTGCACTTGTGATTTTGCAAGAGGTTTTCTTGATAAAGGTATTGGTTTCGAGTCCAAAGGGAAGAAGAAAAGAACCCTAGTAGATGTTGATGATATCAAATATCAAAATCCTAAGGATTTTTCTGATGTCTCATGCTACTATGCTTATACTCATCAAGATGTTGAGAATGATGAGATGGTTTCGGTCGAAGTGGTTCATGATTTTCTTAAATACTTTGAGGAAGAAAAGATGCAGCTCGTTGATACTATGAAGGGTCTCGATGTGTTAAGAACTGAGTTGAAAAAGGTTAACTCTGACCTTGTTCTCATGAATACACATGTTAAAGATCTTCTCAATGAGGATATCTTCTCTTAAGAAGCAGTGGATGCTGTCAATCACAAGCTCAAAGGTCTCAAGATTCGTGATTGTTCCGGAAGAGCTCTTTGATTTCAGTTAATGATTGGTTTTGTTGGTTTAGGAGTCTTTTTGTTTTTAGCTTGTTGGTTTTTATTTATGTCTAGGAAACTTCTTATGAGAATTTATTCCTGTGTTTTAAGAAGGATAACTAGGGTTTGGAATAACATATATTGTGAACACACATAGCTATTGCCAACGATTTTCATCTTGCAATGTGTTTAGATTTATTTGTTTAAATTCTAAGTTATTTGGAAGATGATTTTGCAGTATTAATCTTTATTGGTTTTATATATTGCAAATAATGTTATGGGATATGTGTGTTTACGTCCGTGAACTATGATTGTCCCATATTTGTCAAAAGTTGAGTTTATTGTGTCATTATGCAAATATTGATGGAAAATAGAATGAACTTTTGAATTATATGTCAAAGATTAAGTTCATGGTATCATTATGCAAATATTAATGAAAAATAAAATGAATCTTTGAATATTCCGCAGTATTGATCTTTCCCTGATCCACTTCTATGTGAAAGTACTGTACGGCTCCGTAAGTTTTCTTATGTTGAGCATTTTCGATTAAATTAATCAATAAGATTCCTTTGTGGTTAATTTAATTGAGTTTACTGGATACAAATTCATGTTTCATGCGAATTGTTAATGTCCAAAGAAATCATTCTTTTCTTGTTAAAAGTAAGGTCGCTCTTGTTGTTCTTTCGGGAATGACATTTAATGGGGGAGAGTTCTTATTTGAATTTGTGCTTAATTGCCAGATCTTTGTGGGGGGTGCGGCTGTGGAATATTGAAGGAGTTATCTTGTATCTTTATAAACTCCTTGATGAATACACTAAGTTTCGACTATGTGAAATCATCGAAACAAAGTTGATATGTTCTCTTTTAGTCATGAAGTATCTCTTTGAGAATTTCATTATGATCCCGCTAGTTTTCGTACCTTTGCCAATTTATATTGACAAAAAGGGGGAGAATTATTTTATAGTTCACACTACATATACATATGGTTTACGGATCATTATGTAAGGGGGAGTAGTTTTCATTGTGAGATGAAGTATTAACTAAGGGGGAGTGATACATATCACCATAGTATTGTTGTCAAAGTTATGATACAATCGAACTTTGATGTTGTGTAATAATACTATGACACTGTATAACAATAATTGAGAACAACTATTTTCTTATTGTTATGGCTACGGATCTTCAACAACTATGATGCTGAGTTGAACACGTTCAGAATCACTGAAGTACTTGGAGTGACGAAGAATTCAAGGAATGTTGAAGAACCAAGGAAATCAAGCATTTGGATGAGAAGCTTTAAAGTTTATTTATTTTGTAATCCATATGTATTGATAGTTTTTTCACTAAAATTGAAAAAGGGGGAGATTGTTAGAGCACTGCTTGGTCGAACTCGTAAGCGTTGCTATCTCAAGCTTGTTTGTCAAGTTTAGTTGTCAAAATTATAAGTCTTGATTTTTAGTCTACTTATAGCTATGTCTCGGATTAGGATAGAATGTGTAGTTGAGCTTTAGACTTCACGGCGTTCATCGATTGAAGATGAAAAACTACTAAGGGGGTCTTGTGGAACTTCATCAACAAAAGGTATGTGGAGACTTGAACTCATCTATCACTCAGAAGTCTATTCTATTCTATCTCCTATTGAGACAAAGTCGTATAGCTATATAGACTTTACATTATGCACATTTGATATTTCGAGCTGAGTTTAACTCGCTTATATCTTTCTCGAAATATGTGTTGGAAAGCTTTTTGCTTTAACTACATTCATCATTATTCTAGACGAAAGTCAAAAGATGATCATGTGAAAACCACCTGGTAACATCTTACATGATTTGTGTGAGACATTCATTTGATATAGACTCGGAATGTTTCGTATTGATTCGATCACTTGAAAATTGCTTATAAGCTAATAGTTTGTGTGAGACAGCTATTGTCGTCTTCTAAGAATGTTTCAATGATTGAAATGGGAGTTAAGAGCTAAAACCCATTTCTGGATAAATTACGGTTTGTGTACTTAGTGTACGAACTGTTTTGACAGAATTCATCACCGGAAGTTTGCATACCCCTTCGCAAACTTATTCAACTATTAAGTCAGGGTACTTAAGTTTGCATACCCGTTCGAAAACTGATTTAACTATTGAAGTCCGGGAACCAAGTTTGCGTACCCATTCGCAAACGGTTTCAACTGAGTTCGGTCCATAGCTAAAGTTTGCGTACCCGTTTTCAATCTGCCGGCTTATGACCAATGTCTGGAACTTAAGTTTGCGTACCCGTTTGCAAACTTAAGTGGTATAGGTTCTTAAATTGGTTAAGTATGATTTCATACTCATGAACAAATACATTTATATATTAAGGAATGCAATCTTTGCAAACCGTGGCTAAAATTTTCATGAACTCATTCTTTTGAATCAATCCGATTTTTCTTAAATTGTGTATTGTATACTTCTATGAGAATATAAACAATTGAACAACTCTATGAGTAACACAATTAGATTCATTTAATTATCATTTGATCTGTTAAGATGAATATGTTCATATGGCTAACTTCGGTTAACTGTTATTGAGCCAACTCAATATACACGTTTAGGTACGGTTACCCATATCTAAATGAAGGTATATTTCATTTGTGTGTAACAAGCTAAAGACCATCTAACGGTGGAAATATACTAGCTTGAATCTTAAATCAGGTTTCATCTAACGGTGACTCATGATTGCTTTGTTCCAAAGTTATCAAACCCTGATTTGAAGACTATATAAGGGAGAACTCTAGCAACTGGGAAATCTAATCCCCACACCTCCTGTGTGATACTAGTTGCGACTAGAGTCGATTCTCCTTTAACCTAGGTTTTTCCTAAAACCATTATAGGTTAACGACTTAAATACTTCATTGGGATTCTGAAGCCAGACCCAACTCTTTTCTTTGTAGTTGTGTGTTCTGATCTTACTTTATTCTATCGTATTGAGTATTATATTCTCAAAGATTTTCTCGAGATTTATCTCCGATAGGTAAGATATAAAAAGTAGTCACAAAGCTCTTCGTCTCATTCTTTGTGATTCCACAATAACTTGTTCTACTACCATATAGTAAGGTTATTGTGACGTGATTGATATTTCTAGTCTGTTCTTCGCGAATATAAGACTTGATTATCAATTGGTTCCTGTTCACCTTGATTTATCAAAAGATGAAACAAAACTTCATAGATATTTCTATGGGAGACAAATTTATTTATTCAAATAGACTTTTCTGTGGGAGACATATTTGTTTATCAAGTTTTCGACTTTGGGTCGTAGCAATTCTTAGTTTTGGGTGAGATCAACTAAGGGAATCAAGTGCGTAGAGTCCTGCTGGGATTCAGAGGCGTAAGGAACACGAATGTACCTTAATCAGTGTGAGATTGGTTAGGGATCAACTACATTCCAGTCGGAAGTTAACTTGTAGTAGGCTAGAGTCTGTAGCGGCTTAATACAGTATGGTGTTCAAATCTGGACTAGGTCCCGGGGGTTTTCTGCATTTGCGGTTTCCTCGTTAACAAAACTTCTGGTGTCTGTGCTATTTCTTTTCAGCATTATATTTGTTTATATAATTGAAATATCACAGGTTGTGCGTAGTTCAATCAATTGGTAAATCCAACCTTTGGTTGTTGATTGAAATTGATTGACACTTGAATATTGGTCTTTAGTACCGTTCAAGTTGTTTCTCATAATAATCAGGCTCGCGGATTTCTTTCTGTTTGATTTGCTGATTACATTGAGAAACAGAGATATAACTCTGGTTAAATTATGTTTGGAAGGCACATCCGGAGGTATATTTATGCCCAATACCACGGCTTGAAAATAGTTGCATAAACTACCACTAGCTTTCCAATATACCGGAGACGGGTATTATCTAATTAACGAAATCCGGATGTGTCCCAAATAATCTACCGCAACTATGTCGCGGTTCGTAGGCCATATAAATCAGAAAAGTACTTCATTTTACCATATTGTTTCTCTCTCTTCAGATATTATAAGAGTATCTCCCTTCGTCACCTTCAAACCCTAGTTCTTTTGGTGCAAAATATACCCACACTAGTGCTTTCGCCATCAAATTCATTAAACATAAGCAAAATTCCATCCCTACCTTAACCGCAACTCGAATAATTTCAATGAATTTGGCTGTTTTCCTAACTTTTGCTTTTTGTTTGGATTGTGTCTAGGGTTTTGGGTTTTCGGCACTGGTAAAATCTTTTCTTTAAACTTATTTTAACACTCGCCCAATATCTGAATCCATGGGTTTTTCATGGTTAATTCAATTCTGAAAATAATAAATTACTAGTTATTTCGTTGTTTTATACTTGTTTGTGTGTTTATCGCTGAATTTACTTTGTTTTGTCTAGAACATGGATTATTCCATCATCTTGAAAAAAAAAGAAAACTGTTTATCCTTTCAGATACTGAACCGATAAAACCATACATCTTAAATTCAGATTTTTTGTCCTTGACATTTAACCCTGTTTAATTCTTTGCAAACTTAAGTATGTGTAGTTCTCAAAACAAACCCACTGAAACTTTTGATCGGATTTGTTATGCCGTGTAGAGAGGGAATTTTATACCGTGTAGAGAGTGAATTGATATGATGGTAAATTGATTGTTTATCCATTGTGTTAGGAAAAGATGTCTGCTACTACAGCGGGAGGTGCAACAGATAATGACATCCAAGATGATGTCAGGTCCAAAGAATCGTTAGAGACATCTTCTGCATCTGTTGAATTGTCGGCATGTAATTCATCAGGAACCGAACCGTAGTAAGTTTGTTTTATTCGTTATCAGAAAGTCTTTTCTCACGGGTTATTGTTTACAAATAAAATTTTAAGAGGGAAGATCCGTTGATATGGTTATTCTGACTCTGTATTATAAATACTAAACGGTAATGAATTGGAAATTACTTTGTTGGTAATATGTTCTTCCTGTAGTGCTCTGTAATACTACCAAAAATAAGAAAAAACAGAGACATATAACACCACCATCTACCACTTGGAGATGCAGTAATTTTTAATAGTAATGTAGATCATTGTAAGATGAGCATATTACCATGAATTAGTTTTAGTCTTTTAGGTTCATTAATATTTGGGTTTTATAACTACATTGGTGTTGAAATTGTGAGATGGTTTGAGAATAGCCATGTCAAAGAATTCTCCTCCGTTTCAAAATATTGTAGTTGCTGCATATCCTCGGAAGAAACTGACTTGAAGCATCTCATGTGTATAGCAAGTTTGTTCACATTCAAAAGTATCGGGATAACAACCCGAAAGTAACAAATCACTCAGACATGCTACTAATGTCCACGATCAGGGGTCGTTTGAACGATAATGCTTACGCAGTATTTGCTTCAACGGCAGTTGGCCACTTTTTGGATATGCCTGATACCTAAAACAGTGGTGCAATTTTTCATTATCTACTCTCACGAGAAATTGTGAGACAATATGATGGTGATCCATTTTGTATGAACTTTGGGGTTGGAGGCCATATCTTGAGGTTTGGGATGAAAGAATTCGCACTTGCTACAGGATTTAATTTCAAGTTGACAGTGCCAGCAAAGGAAGATATAATTAACCCACTCCCAAAATCTATCGTGGTTTCACCAATCATGAAAACTCATTTCCCTGGGAAAAACAAGGTAATAGTAATTGAAGCCCTTACACGCTTCGAAACGGGAGATTCGACCACATACACTGACGATGAGAACGCTAAGTTGGCACTTCTCGTTTTTGTGCACGCTTTGCTTTTGGGCTTCCAGCATTGGGAAAAAGAAGGTAACAGTAATTGAAGCCCTGACACGCTTCGAAACGGGAGATTTGACCACCTGCACTGACGATGAGAACGCTAAGTTGGCACTTCCTGTTTTTGTGCACGTTTTGCTTTTGGGCTTCCAACATAGAGATGCAATAAATGGCATATATTTCAATTTGGTAGATAACTTGGATACCTTCAACAAGTTCTCATGGGGCCATGTTACTCTCAAAAGAACCATCTGCCACTTTCGATCAGCTCTGATGGTGAAGGATGAAAAGAAAACTAAGAAAGCCAGTGTTGTCGAGAAAGACAAGGAACCAAAGAAAAGTGGTGGGTTGGGCTTTCCTCACTACAGGTTGTTTGGACTGTCACACGCTCTGACGGTAAGTTGACAACTATTGCTGCTAGTTCTATGTATTTGTTTTAATGGACTTATTCATCTTGTATGCTTGGGAGGTTTAGTTTGTACAGTTCTAGTTCTAACTATTGCTGTTATTTCAGGCTTGGGCATTGGCAAGCATTCCTGCAATTAGGGGTTTATGTGGACGGGTTGTGTTGAAACATACAATCGGTCGATGGCCCACCATCATGGAACATGTATCCTGCACCAAAACACCGAAATATAGTGAACTTGTATCCTTGAGAAAATGGCTAATTGTGGATTGTGATGAGTACAAGCTGTATAATTGTGACTACCTTAGATTGCTGGGCGTAGTAAATGACAAGGAGGTGTTGGAGGATGCTTGGAACTATCTGATTTTTCAAAAAAATCTAGTAGGGTATGTTAGAGCACTGCTCGGTCGAAATCGCAAGCGTTTCTATCTCAAGCTTGTTTGTCAAGTTTAGTTGCCAAAACTATAAGTCTTAATTTCTAGTCTACTTATAGCTAAGTCTCGGATTATGATAGAAAGTGTAGTTGAGCTTAGACTTCACGGAGTTCATCGATTGAAGACGAAGAATTACTAAGGGGAGCTTGTGGAACTTCATCAACAAAAGGTATGTGGAGACTTGAACTCATCTATCACTCAAAAGTCTATCTACTCTATCTCCTATTTGAGACAAAAGTTGTATAGCTATATAAACTTCGATTATACACATTTGATATTTCGAGCTGAGTGTAACTCGCTCACATATTTCTCGAAATATGTATTGGTAAGCTTTCGCTTTAACCAAGTTCATCTTATATTCTTGACGAAAGTCAAAATATGATCATGTGAAAATCACCTGGTAACATCTTACATGATTTGTGTGAGACAGTCATTTGATGTAGACTCAGAATGTTTTGTATTGATCATTCGATCACTTGAAAATTTCTTTTAAGCTAATAGTTTGTATGAGACAGCTATTCCCGTCTTTCGAGAATGTTTCAATGATTGAAATGGGAGTTTAGAACACTTAACCATAATTGGATTATGTGAAAAGACGAGGGTACCCAAATACACCACAATCTTTAAATTATCCACCTATAGGTCCTCTTACCGAAAGTGACTGTCTATGGACAACGTCGAGACAATACTACAAATTGGTATTCACACTTTGTGTGATCGTCTATGGATACAAGATCGAGACAATACAACAATCAAAGTGTGATTACTTGATTATAGGTTCGGACTTAACCAAACTCTATAGGATCAATATCAAGTAACACGGAGTTAACGTTTGTGTAATTTACTTTAAATTATAATAACAACAATTATAATTACGGAAAATAAAAGTAAATGACACAGCAAGATTTTGTTAATGAGGAAACCCAAATGCAGAAAAACCCCGGGACCTAGTTCAGAATTGAATACTCTCAGAATTAAGCCGCTATACAAAATCTAAACAAACTTCGTATGGTTGAGACCAAGCAACTAAACCTATAGTTCACTTAGTTTCTTCAGTATCCCTGCGCTTCCGACATTCAATAAGTGCACGCACTGGAACAATTCCTTTGGATCGTATTCCAAACAGTAAAGGAATAACAAATCTTTTTGGTAACAACTCTCTTGATTCTTTTAAATGAAGATATCTCAAGTCATATGCAAAGGCTCTTCCGTTTAACAAATAAACTCCTTTGCCTAGTCAGATCAATCTATCCAACAACTACCGAAGTAGCAGAGTTTAGATTTTCAATCACTCAATATAGAATCAAACAAGAAACTATAAGATGATACCAATCTTACAAAACTAACCAATCGAATAAATTCGATTCTAGTTGGATCCCAACCGATCAAGGTTTGTGCACACCCAAAGATATAGAAACCAAATCAGAAATCTCCTTTGTCTTCAAATCTTCTTTAATCTTCAATAAACACCTGCACAACACTACTTGAATATCTTGTGATCAATCACGCACAGAACGGAGTCTATTAACAATGGATTATCACAAGATGTCTTTAGATCTACAAACAGTTCTAAAGATCCCGTCGATACTTCGATCTAGTTTGAATGAATCTTATATCAGAAGAGAAGATTCTCAAGAATAAACAAACTAGGTGCAATCAAAGTTCAACAACCGTTAGTCAATCAAATCAATCGAAAACTAAAATAAACTGCAATTATCTAGTTTCCCAACAACGGTACTCGTAGACCTTCTTGATCCCACAGAAGTCTTTAAACGAGCGGTCATAAGAGATTTCGCCTAATTAGGGTACTTTCCTCTCCGAATTGACGGCTCCACTAGAAACAACAAGAAGATGAAGTTTGCTTGGCTCTTAGGATAGTTTGCTCGAAATGCAAACTTGGGTATTTATAGACCAAGGATGTTTGGACACCAAGGAATTTCCAAAATCGAATTATTCTTAAGATCCAAAATCGGTTTTCATAATTCTTGGAAATACTTTTTCCAATATTTCCGAAATCTCACTAGAAAATCTCCAATTAGTAAATGCACATTACCAATTTTTATTTTCCAGATATATGCATTTAATTGCTGGTAATTAAAGCATATAAAACTAACAAGCTTAATTAAAAGATTCTTAATTTATTTCGGTCCGGGATCTCCTTGAGTTATTAAGGAATATCTTTGAACAATAAAAGATAAGAGTTACTGATCATGTTCAAAGTATCGACATCTTTTCTTTGTAAATCCTTTTTCATATTTACAATTTTGGAACCGATTATACCACACTTCCAAACTAATTTAGAATTGGTTCATCTGTATTCCAAGAACAACTATGTGATTGATCAAATATCAATTCACTAATCATGGGTTTACGGTTCTACCAAACACAAGGATCGATTCTACCTTCATATAGTTACTGGGACCAGTTACATCAGTTACCAGGATCGGTTACATCAATTACCAGGATCGGTTTCCATATTCTCATGGTATTACTTGTGATTGGTTACTCAAGTCACTAGGATTGGTTACACCAATTACCAAGATCGGTTACACCAATTACTAGGACCGGTTGCGCCAATTACAAGGATCGATTACACATTACTATTGTGATCGGTCACACCAATTACTAGGATCGGTCATACCAATTACAACTATCGATCATACCATCTTAGGTGATTATTTAGGATCGGTTACACTAATAAAATTCATACCAATGCATAATTCAGGCACTGTGAAATCTTCACCTTTACCCATACACATAATCACAATAGCATTCATACGATTATGTCAATGTCTTATATACGAAGTTCAAAAGATAAACGTTATACTTCGTATGCTAATTCCTTAACACTATGATCATGTGATCATGTCTTACTACTAGAGTATAATCATTCACAGCTTCGCAGTTGTGTTTCAATATAGCACCACTTGAAAGATACGTTAGGAATGAAACAGTTCAAGTCAAATAATACTAACCTCAAGAGGAAGGATGATGTCGTCGTTGTAGCTTGTTACTTCTTCACATTCTTCAAGTCTTCGAGTAATACTTATATGTCTCATAATCCTAGACTTTCTAGTCTAACCTATACGAAGTTGTCTCTAGTACATAATCAAGCGACTCTTAGATGAGTTTTGATTCACTAAAATATGACAACCAAACTTGACATACCAACGCTTGGTAGGTTCAACCGATCTATGCTCTAACATTATCCCCCTTTGTCAATTTTAGTGACAAAACTCTTAATACATATGGATAAACAAATTAAAAGAATTCATTACACATACGCTTGATTCCAAATTTCAACAGCACAATAACCTGCATATATTCAATCCATAAATGTTTCTGTTGACATTTGAATAACAAAGCTAATACTCCCCCTAAAGGAAAGATAGATAGATTTTCAATCCGAACATCCTGTGGCTCATGCCATCCATCTCAGCAATACTTCCAGCATTGTCACTGATGGGACCATATGCATCAATGGCCAATCCAGTAGCAATAGTGCTGAGCATGTCAAGAGTAGCTACAACAATTCTATACATGGAAGCTAGGCTAAAACTGACACAGATACTGATGGCAATAGATAAGATCGGAATGATAATAGATTTGTATCCCAAGGATAGGCCAAAGATAACATTAGTAGCACCTCCAGTTCGGAAGGAATAAGTGACATCTTGCACAAGGCTACAACAAAAATGTAAAGGTAAGGATTCAAACGGAACCCAATTAAACATCAGATAGTAATTAATCCACACAAACAAGTATGGTGGCTGGTGAAAAATACTCATACTGGCCAAGTATTTTACCTAACCGAATTTGGAAGAATTTCCAGCACCAATTTGAATCTTTCAGTAATCTCTCCCTACGGATCTGGCAAATTAAAGAAATGTACAGTCAGGGAAACTAAAATCAAAGAATTACTGGGATCAAAATCTTGTTCCAATTTACAAAAAAAAATAAAAAAAATAAAAAAAAAATCATTTCAATGACAAATATCTCTCAACTTACTTGGCTAAGACAAGCCTAGGAGTAACTCTGTCCTCTAGGTCATTGCAAACAATCCAAGCCACTCAAACTATAAGGCCTTTCCAATTAAAACAAGATGACTGAAAATATTTAAACAAGCAAATGAAATCCTAGTTTCACCCTATCTACACTAAAATGTTTTCACTACCTCTGCACATAACTTAAAACATCAGCCATGTTCTCCTTCAACATCTCAATTGCTATGGTTGTCACTATCCCAGTCCGTCATGCTCCTAGAATTCAAATTCATAAACATAAAGTCAGAAATTGTTAATCTTTTAGAACCACAAATCTAAGCATCAAGTAATTACTTTCAACATGCTCATCTTTATGAGCACACCACAACTACTTGCAAATCCAAGTATGTTTCATCAAGTGAGTCTTCCTTCATCCAGCATGAGTCATGAACCACAAGTTATAAAAAATATTGGCAAAGTTTTTGTTGCTAGTACTTAAATTTGCATCATCAGTGATACTAAATAGGGTAGATTTATAAAAACCAAGTAAAATTGAATTAATGACATGAATTATTAATGAGTAATTACTCCAATACATTCCACTTCCTATGAAAGCACCAGCACTTTTCACATGATATAAGTAATAAGTTCGCATAATCCACATTTGCTGCACAACAAGTATGATTTCATGATTAAAGAAGAAGAGTGGTTCACGAGAAAGCGAAACAAAAACTACAGGGAAGTAATAACTAGCAAACCATGTTCTCAAAGTCCACAGTAATGATATCAGATTGGCCATCTTCATCATAGCAAGGCTTTACCAGTCGTTCCATAAGAAAATAACTTGAATCATAGTATATAAAAATTATAGCAGGAGAACTGGGATCACCGATCTACAACATAAGAACTCATGAATCAATAACATAAGAACCCAATAAGAAATAAAATTGATTAACCCCAATGATCCCAAGCATAGTATAACCAAAAATTGATTGCAGACATCCGTTAAAAGGGATACGATTCAAGAGATGAACAAAAAAAAAAAAAAAAGGAAAAGGAACTAGATTTGAAGATATACAGGAAAAATAAATTGTAGAAGCAAAAATTAATCTATACATACAGCGACAATTAAACCCTAGAAAATTGAAACAACAAGGTCTGAAGATATGGAGTAACTTAAACCAAAGAAACACCCAAATGATTAACCTAAAATGATTCTGTCTACTTAAGAATTCCAAAATAAAAACTAAACAAAAATAAAACCTATAGAATCAATACAACCATATGTCAAATTTACAGTAACTAAACTCAACTGAAATTCATAAAACTACAGAGAATCGTTTGCTAGGGTTTATAAAGAAGAAGATCACATACCTAAGATTTAAAACAAAATTTGGGTTACCAAAAATTGAGTCTGATTTCAGAAAGATGGGTTTTGATTTGTGAGATTAGTTAAAGAGGCCTCACATATCAGATTCAATTAAAACCCACATCTTAAAAAATAAAAAATTGAATAGCTGAAACTCAATCTTACCAAAACCCATCTCAAAAATCAGATTAACTTTAAGAGATCTCACAAATTGGATTAGATTTCAGAAATATGGCATTTGATTTTTAGAAATCCAGTTCGATTTCTAGAGATCTCGGTGGTTTCGCAAAATGAAGAGAAGAAAACGAGAAGGAAGAGAAGAGAGATACTCTTTTAAGAAAATTAGAAAATAAAAGAATATAGTTAGGTTAATAGGAAATTGGTATTGTGATATAGACATCTAAACCACCAATCATTTAAATAAAGTACCAGCGTGTCCTATTTTCTATTTTCCTATTAAATACCTTAGCATTGGTGCAACGTATTTGGTTTATGTGCAACGGAAAAAAGGTCACCAACGCGAATATGCGTTGCACACTGAAAAACTGAAATGTTGCAAAAACCAAGATATGGTGTAGTGTTTACTCTTTTCGTTAGATATAACGTTTAAGCACACTTGTCCTTTCCTAAGTGAATACAAATCACTTGTTTACTCCATATATTTCTCCCCCTTTTTGTCACAAAATGACAAAGGTTCGAAAATAAAGGTCAAACCGAAAGGATCTTAATCTAAAAGACTTGTACAACCTATAAGAGTTATAAGCACGGAGGTTTCACATACCATTTTAGATAACCAATATCAAAACCGAAAATACAAGTAATTTGGTTTTTATATGTTATCAAGGAAACAATTGCCCGAAGCAATTTTTCCTAATAGTTTAACAAATTGACTAAGAAACTTAGTTCCCTTGCTAAACCGATTGTACAAATACAATCGCTTATTTGGATAAGACCAAAATAAAGATCAGAATTAACTTTATTTTTCTCACCAGGTTCTAATTATTCAGACAATAACTTAGACCTTTCACTTTAGACAAGACAAGTACTAGGTTAGTTAACTAGTATTTCTCGTCAAGGCATTCAATTAGACTTGAATAACCGAATCCTTTACTTTGATAAGTCTAACTAAGATCATAATTAACTTAGTTTCTCTTATCCGGAATCGAAATGGACTAAACAAATGATCCCATATTTTGTTAAGCCATAAACAATACATACAAACCAAATAAATTGACTTGTACAATTATTTCTCTTAACCGGAAGCAATTAAAACAAATATAGACATTATAACACCGCAATTACACCGAAATTTCGTTAAGCCAAAAACAATTGATACCAAACAATAAAGAAGATATCAAATAATAGTTTTTCTTAACCGGAAACAATTGAATCACACACACACATCCATACACACATAATGGAATAAACATCAATTGTACCGAATTTTGTTAAGCAAAAGCAAAATATATGCAATAAAATCAGGCTTTTCTTAAACAGGAAAACGATTAACTAACAAATTCGTTACCTCAAATTCCGCATCCTCTTCTCCCCAGAAAGATATATCATTAAGCGCAAGTTCAAGTTAGAACTCTCCCCCATTGTGTTGTCATCCTCTCGCAAGAACAAAAGAACAACAACAAAGAGCAACCTTTACCAGAGAAAGGTTGAAACGGTTTTAACTAATGCGTGCCAATAGCAAAAGTTGAAAACCCGAAACACATATGCTTATGCTAAACACAACTCATGTAAACACAAATTGATTTAACACATTTTTACTTTTTACATATGAGTCTCAATCGGAACACCTTATGATCCTTTGATAAAGCCTACCAACATGGGCTAGAACTTAATCCCGCTAAATCAAAAAGCCACACAAACCATAAGGATTCACATCATATGAGATCGAATATTAATGTTACGAAAACCGAAATCAAACATCCCATAAACACATAAAAATAATATAAAGCATTCAAGCACAGGCTATGTAATAAGAAAAACTATCACAAGAAAATTTATAAAATAATAATTTTATTCATAAATAATAGATAGTTTTATTCAAAAATAGACCTTATACAATGATTGAAATAAATCAAAAACTGATGTCTATTTTTCTTGAAAAAATGTATTATTCTTCATTTGTTGGTTGCTCAACAGATTCTTGTTCAGAGTCTTGGTCTTTTTCTCCTTTTAAGAACTCATCATTTATCTCCAGGATTCCTTTAAGGGTTTCTGGATCATTTCGAGAGGCAAAGGCTAACTGTTTCTGAATACAGTTTAATTGTCTTCCAAGACGTAAAATATGAAACAAGTGATCTCCATTGCTATAGATTTGAGCAGTAGAAATAATAGTTCCTCTTTCTTTTTGAGTTTTACTCATCTGCTTGATAATTCCCCGATAGACAGTTTTGGTGAATCTCTCATCTCCGAAATTATTCCCCATTGTGTGTTCACACAAGCTGGTGATGAGACAGGGATATCCAAGATTTCTCTGGGATGCTGTGGCCTTGATAGATTCGAAGATCTTGATCATTTGATTAATAATCATTCCACAGATATCAATTTGCTTTTTACCTTCAAGAAGGAAGTATACAAACTCAGCAAATTCCTTATCCCATTGTGATGTATCTCTTGTACAAGCAAAAAGAGTTGATATAACAAGTTTACCAAAAACCCTTAAGTGGAAGGGTATTTCTTTGTTTAGCATTCTTCCATTTTTCCACTCAACATATTTTCCAGTGATACTTTTTGAAATGTTATCGTGCTCAATTTCAAAACTAGTAACCATAATTGATGATCTTTGATATCATCTTTCTGTTGACATGGTGAAACGTATAACCAACAAGAGTGCTAAAAGTAAGATTCTCATGATCAATATTGTGAATATTAGCATAAAAAATACTTACTATATCCGATGAGTATTTTTCAAAGACAAACATATTTCCCCAGTTTCGGTCTTGAACAAACTTCACATATTTGCTTTCTGAAACATCTTAATCGAATCTTTTCTCAGCAGTGAAGTTTACTTCCTTTAAGGCTTGATATCTTTCAAAACATGTACTATCCAAAAAGATTGTAAGATCATGTTTGTCTTTGATCAAGTGAGGATACTTTATTTTCTCAATATCACCAGTGGGAATAAACGGATTCAATTCCAGGTTATCAGTTTCAGTTTCTTCCCTGTTTTTCCTTTTTACCGTACTTTCAACAATTGAAGATGTATGGAAAACCCTAGTTTCGGTTCCGGAAAATTTCTCCCAGGCTGTTTGTAAAAACAACACAAAATAATCTTCTTTTATATGGAGTAAAAATATCAAATTCCGGAAATAACTAGTTTTAGGAAATTCTTCCAAATTCGGAAACTTCGATTTGTGAGGAAACAATTCCGATTTTGTTTTTATGTTTTTCTTTTGGAAAACCGATTTTTCATGGACTGGATATGTATTACGGATTAATCCTATATTTACGTATGGAAATTTGTTTACTCTATTATTACCAAAACCTGATAATATCTTTTGAAATTCACTCAAGAATTTTTTAATAGAGTATACAGAAACAAATTTGAACATAACAAGATATTTGTTAATAATATCCTTAGAATTATATTTCCAGTAATGTTTTAAAAGATCACTTGCTTCATTAAAACAGTTGTGGGGTGTATGAAGCAATCCACTGTTAGTAGAATAACTAACTCAAAAATCATTCTTTGTAACATTGCAAAAATTCCAAAATCGCAACCTAATCAGCGATACATTGACAGTCTTAGATCTGAAAATGTACATATCTATCTATCTATCTATATATATATATATATTCCGGAAGGTAATCCAAAATATATTTAAGATCCCAGATTTTTCACGAACAGAATAGTCATGGTTCATATGATGAAAAATCTTATGTGGAATCTTATGCATTTTCAAGATACAACATATCACATAGAATATTGTATCATAGTTACTAGACTTAGTAGTAATCAATACCATGAGATACAATTCTATGATAACTGAGAGATTATGTAAGTCAACCAAGACATTCATAACCATAATCTCAATTCCTAACAAATTTAGGAACAAGAGTATTACATACTTCATCCGTGTCTTCCACCACGAGTCTTTGAAGTAGTCAAATCCTGCTAGTACGTTAACTGAATCATCCATCAGATTCAATTCTTATAGGTTGGATCTCAACAAACACAGATTGTTAGATATTTTTGTGTTTGCCTGCTCTGATACCAATTGAAAACACGAGGGTACCCAAATACACCATAATCTTTAAATTATCCACCTATAAGTCCTCTTACCGAAAGTAATTGTCTATGGACAAAGTCGAGACAATACTACAAATCGGTATTCACACTTTGTGTGATCGTCTATGGATATGAGATCGAGACAATACAACAATCAAAGTGTGATTACTTGATAATAGGTTCGGATTTAACCAAACTCTATAGGATCACTATCAAGTAACATGGAGTTAACGTTTGTGTAATTTACTTTAAATTATAATAACAACAATTATAATTGCGGAAAATAAAAGTAAATGACACAGCAAGATTTTGTTAACGAGGAAACCGCAAATGCAAAAAACCCCGGGACTTAGTCCAGAATTGAATACTTTATGAATTAAGCCGCTATACAAAATTTAAACAAACTTCGTATAGTTGAGACCAAGCAACTAAACCTATAGTTCACTTAGTTTCTTCAGTATCCTTGCGCTTCCGACATTCAATAAGTACACGCACTGGAACAATTCCTTTGGATCGTATTCCAAATAGTAAAGGAACAACAAATCTGTTTGGTAACAACTCTCTTGATTCTTTCAGATGAAGATATCTCAAGTCATATGCAAAGGCTCTTCCGTTTAACAAATAAACTCCTTTGCCTGGTCAGATCAATCTATCCAACAACTACCGAAGTAGCAGAGTTTATATTTGCAATCACTCAATATAGAATCAAACAAGAAACTATAATATGATGCCGATATTACACAACTAACCAATCGAATAAATTCGATTCTAGTTGGATCCTAGACGATCAAGGTTTGTGCACACCCAAAGATATAGAAACAAAATCAGAAATCTTCTTTAATCTTCAATAAACACATGCACAACACCACTTGAATCTCTTGTGACCAATCACGCACATAACGGAGTCTGTTAACAATGGATTATCACAAGACGTCTTTAGATCTACAAAAAGTTCTAAAGATTTCGTCGATACTTCGATCTAGTTTGAGTGAATCTTATATCAGAAGAGAAGATTCTCAAGAATAAACAAACTAGGTGCAATCAAAGTTCAACAACCGTTAGTCAATCAAATCAATCGAAAACTAAAATAAACTGTAATTATCTAGTTTCCCACCAACGGTACTCGTAGAGCTTCTTGATCCCACAGAAGTCTTTAAACGAGCGGTCATAAGAGATTTCACCTAATTAGGGTACTTTCCTCTCCGGATAGACGGCTCCACCAGAAACAAGAAGAAGATGAAGTTTGCCTGGCTCTTAGGATAGTTTGCTCGAAATACAAACTCGGGTATTATAGACCAAGGATGTTTGGACACCAAGGAATTTCCAAAACCGAATTATTCTTAAGATATGCAATAAATGCCCAAAATCGGTTTTCATAATTCCTGGAAATACTTTGTCCAATATTTCCGAAATCTCACTAGAAAATCTCAAATTAGTTAATGCACATTACCTATTTTTAATTTTCATAGATATGCATTTAATTGCTGGTAATTAAAGCCAATAAGATAAGAGTTACTGATCATGTTCAAAGTATGTCGACATCTTTTCTTTGTAAATCCTTTTTCATATTTACAATCTTGGAACCGATTATACCACACTTCCAAACTAATTTAGAATTGGTTTATCTGTATTCCAAGAAAAACTATGTGATTGATCAAATATCAATTCACTAATCATGGGTTTACGGTTCTACCAAACACAAGGATCGGTTTTACCTTCATATGGTTACTGGGACCGGTTACATCAGTTACCAGGATTGGTTACATCAATTACTAGGACCGGTTACCATATTCTCATGGTATTACTTGTGATTGGTTACACAAGTCACTAGGATCGGTTACACCAATTACCAGGATCAGTTACACCAATTACTAGGACCGGTTACTACAATTACAAGGATCGATTACACATTACTATTGTGATCGGTCACACCAATTACTAGGATCGGTCACACCAATTACAACTATCGATCATACCATCTTAGATGATTACTTAGGATCGGTTACACTAATAAAAGTCATACCAATACATAAGTCAGGCACTGTGATTAGTTATACCATGATACATACCAAGTTATGATCGGTTCTACTAACTCACACATATTGGTAATCCAAAGATATGCAATGAATAATAATACCAATAAGCCTAGCGATTTCCCTTTCGATTCATAAAACAAGTTCATGAATGTACTTCCTTTAAACGAATGTAAACATTGTTTCCTAGGAGGAAATCTTCACCCATACCCATACAAATAATCACAATAACATTCATACAATTATGTCGATGTTATATGTACGAAGTTCAAAAGATAAGTGTTATACTTCATATTCTAATTCCTTAACACTATGTTTACTAGAGTATAATCATTCAAAGCTCCACAGTTATGTTTCAATATAGCATGACTTGAAAGATACGTTTGGAGTGAAACAGTTCAAGTAATAATATTACTAACCTCAAGAGGAAGGATGATGTCATCGATATAGCTTGTTACTTCTTCACATTCTTCAAGTCTTCGATTAATACTTGTATGTCTCATAATTCTAGACTTTCTAGTATAACCTATACGACGTTGTCTCTAGTACATAATCAAGCGACTCTTAGATGAGTTTTGATTCACTAAAATATGACAACAAAACTTGACATACCAATGCTTGGTGGGTTCAACCGAGCTATGCTCTAACATACCCAACAAAAAAGATGCACTAACAATTTCAGACACTTTGTGATTAAACTCATCAAATGAATCTTAATCTGCCATTCGAAGGTTTTCCCAATCACAATTTAGGTTTGAAGCCTAGCTTCTTTTTCACAAGTATTCCCTTCAAATACGGTTTCTAAGATATCCCATGCTTCTTTAGACTTAGTGCACGTAGTCACATGGTGCTTAAGATCAGGAGTAATGGCATGGATGATTGTATTCAATCCGTAAGAATTTTGCTTTGCAGCAAGAATCTCGACAGCATCATAATCACCGGTATCCTTTGGAGCAGTTGCATCGCCTTCTGTAAAAACTGGAGGGTCATAGCCATTAATAACACGTACCCATGTTTAAAAATCACGAGCTTGAAGAAAAGCACGCATAACAATTTTCCACTATGAGTAATTCGAGCCATCGAAGACTGGTGGTACGATTATAGAGATAGCACTTCTGTCCAAAGAGTTAGATCGCTACAAACACAGACTTATAAGGTCTTAAACGTGTTTTCCTGCTCTGATACTAATTGAAAAACTGGGGGTATAACAACCATACCCCATATTTTGCTTAGCAATCTGTATAGATTAACTCCAATATACTTTCAAGTGAATCAACTAGACAGTCAGACTCAATCTTAAGAAAAGTATATCAAAGAGTTATATCTCTGTTTCTTAATGTAATCATCAAATCAAACAGATACAAATCCGTGAGCCTGATTAATATAAGAAACAACTTGGACGGTATCAAAAACCAATATCCAAGTGTCAATCAATTCAATCAACAACTAAAGGTTGGATTCACAACTGATTGAACTTACGTACAACCTGTGATATTTCAATTATATAAACAAATATAATGCGGAAAAGAAATAACACAGACACCATAAGTTTTGTTAACGAGGAAACCGCAAATGCAGAAAAACCCCGGGACCTAGTCCAGATTTGAACACCACATTGTATTAAGCCGCTACAGACACTAGCCTACTCCAAGTTAACTTCGGACTGGAATGTAGTTGATCCCTAACCAATCTCACACTAATCAAGGTACGATCGCGTTCCTTAAGCCTCTAAATCCCAGCAGGACTCTGCGCACTTGATTCCCTTAGCTGATCTCACCCACAACTAAGAGTTGCTACGACCAAAAGTCGAACACTTGATAAACCAATTTGTCTCACACACTTTGGGTCGTAGCAACTCTGAGTTGTGGGTGAGATCATCTAAGGGAATCAAGTGCGCAGAGTCCTACTAGGATTCAGAGGGGTAAGGAACGCGACTGTACCTTGATCAGTGTGAGATTGGTAAGGGGTCAACTACATTCCAGTCCGAAGTTAACTTGGAGTAGGCTAGTGTCTGTAGCGGCTTAATACAGTGTGGTGTTCAAATCTTGACTAGGTCCCGGGGGTTTTCTGCATTTGCGATTTCCTCGTTAAAAAATTTTATGGTGTCTGTGTTATTTCTTTTCCGCATTATATTTGTTTATATAGTTGAAATATCACAAGTTGTGCATAAGTTCAATCAATTAGATAATCCAACCTTTGGTTGTTGATATAAATTGATTGACACTTGAACATTGGTCTTTGGTACCGTTCAAGTTGTTTCACATAATAATCAGGCTCACGGATTTCAATCTGTTTGATTTGCTGATTACATTGTGAAATAGAGATACAACTCATGGATATATTTCTTGATTGAGCTCGCTTTATTAGTTGATGCTCTCAGAATTATATTGGAGTTAGTCCATACAGATTGCTAAGCGAAATATTGGGTGTGGTTGTTAGACCCCCGCTTTTTCAATTATAATAATGTCTTTGCTTTAAACTTTAAAATTAATAGGAGAAGTACATTCATCACTACCCACAAGATACATTGCGACAACAATAGTAGCTCACATTTTCTTAAGTAGCCGAACAGCCGAATGGATTCGTAAGTGATAAAAGCGCGAACAAATCATAAAGCCCTTCGCGCCGAAGGTGCGCGAGCGATTTTGCCCAAGCCGAAGGCCTGGGTGATACCCTAGTGCAACACTATCACATAATATTGCATGTGTCAAGCAGCCTTTCTTGTCTCGTCCATCTTGGCGCTTCATCGTCGGTCTATGAAGCTCAATTGGCCAGGCCACTGATTTCATTATAGCGCCATCTTGGCGCTTCACTGTTGGGAACGCTAACACTAGTCAATCATCTGACTGGATATTTAGTAAAAACTTTTCATAGTTGGCATATGTTCACCAATTGCACTCAGCTCATTCCAAATCCTATTAGTACTGTCATCGATGGTAAACAAAAATGGAGAGTAATTTTCAACACCCACATAAACAAAAATTGCTCGGGGGGAATATTTTTCGGATCTTCTCTCTTGCGATTTTTGAGATGAAGATTTTTTTTTAGTATTTTCGCTGTTCATGGTGTACTACCATGGATTTGCTTCCAATTTCTAGTATTTTTCTTCATTCTAAATCTTTTGAATTCGCCTGGTTCCATTCTGGTCTTAAAATCTTAGAAAGATTTAAAGATTAAGTTTCTTGGATAGTTCTTCTTGTCTCTTCATTAGTTTGGTTTGCAACTACTCTTAAGGATGCAATGTATGAGGAGCTTGATATTGGTAAAGTTTGGTCGAGAAGATTCAATGATTTTGTGGTTCAGATTACATTCTCTCATAATTCTATGGGATCTTTCTTAAAAGCTATGGTGATTGGTTCATTTAAGAAAATTTCCCCTAGTTTTATTTGTATTTCATTTGTATATAAAGGTTCAACATTAATCAAGCTGGCTTCTGCAATACATAAACCTATTATGCACCAACCTGTAACTCCTAAACTTAGAGGTGAAGCTTTTCCTGTCTTAACCTCTTCTTCCGAGTTGACTCCTTCTGATTGGAGTATGAATGGAGTGGGGGATTTTGGTATTCCGGTAGAAGTGCTTAATTTCCATACAAGATGAAATATCGTTTCTAGAGCTTTGATAAAAAAGTTTAACTGGCATGGCAGTTTAAACCAAGGATGTTTAAATTCCAAACTTTCTTTTTTCAATGCAAAATCAAAAGAAGATTATGATTATTTTAAGGATGAGCAAATTTTCAAGATTCGCAAATCAAAAATTTCCTTACGTCAATGGAGGTCTGAAGATGCTTATATTAACAAGGCCATTTGTTCTTACAAGGGACATTGGATAGGGATTCATGGTCTTCCTTTTCATCTTTGGAATTTTCATTCTTTCAACTGATTGAAGTTCATGAATCAACTCTATCTTTCTTTAACTGAATTGCGGTAAAATCAAAGTTACTGCTGATCTCAGTAAAATCCCAGCAGCCATTAATTTTAACGGTTATTGGTTGAGTATCGGGTGGCTCCTGGAGCAATTAGTTTCCAAACAGTTGGCTATCCCCGGGAATAATCATCACGATCTTCAATCAAGGCCTAACATCAAGTCCGTGGTTATAAGACGAGAGGAAAATATCTCCGATAAGATTTCTTCAAAGTCCAATTTTTCCACGCATAATGAAGTCCCAACTAATATTCAGGGAGAAAATATTTCTTCAGCAAATTATGCGCCGGAAATATTGCCTTTTTCAAATCCAAATTCTTCCGCTACTTCTAATTCGGCGCTAAATAATTTAAACAAAGTTTGGAAAAAAGTTTTTGAACGTCAGTTAAGGGAAATCCAAGCCCATATAGACTCATCCACTGCTGAGTATTCTAGAGAAGTTATTATCCCCTGGGTCACGGTGCGTAAGAAAAAAATGGGGTCAGTTTCAGGTAGCAATATGGGCCAGACGGGGAGAGTGTTACCTTCAAACGAGATCAATGATCTAGGTATCAGCTCTACCATTTTGATGGGAACTCCTGCCCATGACCTGAAACAATTTGAAAATTTGGATCATTATATGAGCCAGATGGGGGTGGGGGTGTCTTCTGCTCCGGAATTTGACCCTACCATTTTGATGGTTATTCCTGCTCATGATCCGAAAAATCAAAGCCCGTTGGATCAAAATATGGACTAGTTGGGGGAGTGTTATCTAAAAACTTGGATTCGGGTTTGGATGTCAGCTCTACCATTTTGATGGTTATTCCTATCCATGATCCGGATTATGCTAGACCGTCTGATCATCTTGATGTTACAAATCTCGATGTTGTTTCTCCATTGTTGGATATTACCAAAGTAACATCAACATAAGTTTTTTCTTCAGAAAGAGTTTTTAATTTCAGTAGAACATTCTTCATCTCTTTCTCCATCGCCACTCTAAGAGAATGACAAAAATTCTAAAATTGATTTTCAACTTCAATTTAACAAAGCAGTGGGCATTTCGATTGATCATCCCAATATCAGGCATATTTGTAAAGACTTAATTGAAAGGAATTCGATTGCTGATGCTAATTTGGAGACCAATCAAAATTAAAGACGAAGATGGTTTGGGGTCATATGATTCCGAGGATGAAATTTTGGTGGAAGACACTCTCAAAGAAGATTATAAAATTGATGCACTTAATCTTGCGTACGAATCTGAAGACTTTGATTCTCATGGTTTTAATTTAATTTCGGGAGCTAGGGTTTCTGATTCTAATGGATCATAAGATTATGTCATGGAACATGTTAGGATACCATCCTTGCGGCTCACTTATTTCCTTTATTTGAGATTACCTTAATTAATACTCAGTTTCCTTATTTAGTTAAGTTCTTAAATTCTAGAAGTTCTATTATTAGTCATGCATCAGTTGCCTTAATTACAGGTAGTTTGTTTAGGAAGTTAAGAAACTATAAAAACTTCGATTATCAATCATGTAAGACATGGAATTCAACTAAAACATCTTATATTTTTTCTTGTTATTTACTTTTTCTTGTGTTTACTCGTGTTCATGCGCTTTTCTTCTGCTCTTCACATTGTTCTTAGTTCTGAACCCCAATATCTGGATCAGAGCTGGTTCGGTATTCATTCAAATTTCAGCATTTTTTTTCCCGATGACGATCATTGAATAAGTTAATGGTCTCTCTGCGCATATTTCCAAGTTAACAACCAAGGTTGATGACTTTATGGAAGCACTGGCTGATGCTCATGATGATCAAGAGAAAAAATCAACTGGTACAATGGAGTTTTTTCTTACAAAATTACAAGACTCAAATAACACAAATATGGCTACACTAATGGAAAATAATAGGAAGGACATGGCTACTCTACTGCAAGCTAATAAGAAAGACATAGCTACGCTTACTGATTCCATTAATAGAAATATGGCATCATTTCTTCTGGTGCGTTTTCCTCTTAATACTCATCCTCCTGGTTTCAATGGTCGTAATAGTAATGGTTACAATAATGGTGTAGTTCATATGGGTGTTCCAGAAATTCGAAATATGAAATTTCCTACTTTTGAGGGTACATATCCTGCTGGATGAATCTTTCAAGAAGATCAATACTTCAGTTTACATAATATAGATGAAGTACTTAAGATATCCATTGCTACTGTACACTTTAAGGAAGAAGCCAATGCATGGTACAGATGGGTTAAGGATAGACTCAACTCACCAACATGGACCGAATTTTGTACTTCTATTCGTTCAAGATTTGTTGATCATAAATTTGTTAATCCTCGCATGGATTTAACAAAATTATCTCAAAAGGGTACGGTACGTGAAATGATTACTGATTTCGAAAGCATCTTAAATTTTATTATTGATCTTCTTGAATCATATATTATCGATCTCTTTATTCGTTCCTTGCAAAGTGATATTGCTTCTGTTGTGTATACTTTGGAGCCATCAACTCTTTTTGAAGATTTTAGAAAATCTATCAAACAAGAAGAGGCAATGCTTGCAGATCCTTATTCTAAGCCAAGTAGATTTGCTTAGTTCAGAAGAACTACACCCACAACTGCATCTCAACCCAAAACAACTACACTTCCTCCTGGTGTTACTAGTAAGTTGAGATGAGCTAAAAGAAAGAAAAGCAAAAGGACTTTGTTTTAACTGCGACCAGTTGTTTACACCTGGTCACTTGTGCGAAAACTCTAGATTATTTTGTTTAGAAAGTGGGGCAGAGATATAATTGTGGAGATTGCCAATACAGACAATAATGAGCAAAGTACTCCAAACACTCAGATTATTTCAGATGATATTCAACTCGAATCAATATCGGCTATTTCTTATCATACTCTTGTTGGTTCTCCTATCCCTAAAATAATGAGAATTACAGGACATGTTAAAGGTCAATCAATTACTTTTCTTATAGACTCTGGCTCAACCCATAATTTTTTACATCCAGCAACTGCTATAAGATGTGGTTATTCTTCTCAAATTGAGGATGTTTCTATGAAGGTTATGGTAGGTAATGGTTGTTTTCTTACAACTCAAGGTTCTTGCACTGAAGTACCAATTAAACTACAAGATTATCAGTTTACTACTGATTTCTTTCTATTAGCAGTAGGCGGATTGATGCAGTTCTTGGAGTTCAATGGTTACAGACATTGGGTGATGTTTATATGGGATTTCAAGAAACGACATATGAAGTTCCATTCTCTGGGCCATGATTATCTTTTGGTTGGAGACAATTCAGCTAAAGTGATGTTTTTAGATAGTGTTCCTATGAAAACATTGGTTAACAAGGAGCAACATGGAGTTATGCTACAGTTATCACCCATTTCTACTTCACCAAAGTCTCCTATTTATGAGGTACCTACTACAATTCAAAATTACTTGTACAATTTTCTGATATATTTTGTTCTCCAACATCCTTATAACCAATACGATCAGATGATCATCGTATTCTACTACTACCTAATACTGCTCCAGTTAATGTGAGACCTTATAGATATCCACACTTCCAAAAGGAGGAAATTGAGAAAATTGTTTCTGAACTTAAGAGTGCAGGCTATATTCGTCATAGCTCTAGTTTCTTTTCATCACCAGTTTTGTTAGTACGCAATAAAGATGGCATTTGGCATATGTGTGTTGATTATTGAGCATTAAACAAGGTCACCATAAAGGATAGATTTCTAATTCCTGTAGTTGATGAATTACTTGATGAGTTATGTGGTGCAATCATTTTTTCAAAAATGGATATGCATTCAGGTTATCACCAGATTCGATTACATGATCCTGACATACACAAGACAACTTTTCGAACCCATGATGGCCTTTATGAATTTATGGTCATGCCATTTGGATTATCTAATGCTCCCGCAACATTTCAGAGTCTAATGAACGTATATTTCGTCTTTACCTTCGCAAATTTGTTCTGGTTTTCTTCGACGATATATTGGTTTACAGTATGTCCTTACCTGAGCATGCTAAACATCTTGAGTTAGTTTTTTGGATATTACGATCACATCAGTTGTTTCTCAAAGGTTCAAAATATGAGTTTGCTAAAACATCTATTGGGTATCTAGGACATATTGTTTTGGCTAAAGGAGTTGCTGTTGAGATTAACAAAAAAATTGTTGTAAAAAATTGGCCTATTCCAACTACATTAAAGGATCTTCGTGTTTTCTTGGGTTTAGCTGGCTGTTACCGTAAGTTTGTAAGAAACTACGGCACTATAAGTTCTCCATTAACTAAGTTGTTAAAACAGAATGCTTTTGCTTGGAATGATGAAGCTACAGTGGCGTTTAATTTATTAAAAGTATCTTTAACAAGTACATCCGTGTTATCATTACCAGATTTCTCGAAAGAATTTTGCTTAAAATGTGATGCTTCTGGTACTATCTTAGGAGCTGTATTAATGCAAAACAGACCCATTGCATTCTTCAGTAAACCACTCTCAGGTAAGAATTTAAATCTTTCTGTTTATAACAAGGAGATGATGGCCATAATATCAGTAATTCAGAAGTGCGGCCCTATTTTCTTGGTCGACATTTTAAAGTTTATACAGACCGTCGTAGTCTTAAATATTATTTGGAGCATCGGTTATATTCAATTAAACAACAAAAGTGGTTGTCCAAACTATTGGGTTATGATTATGAAATAATCTATCGATGTGGTGCAGCAAATAAAGCTGCTGATGTGTTATCTCGCATAGCTGATTCTCATCTAATGGCAATTAGTGCTCCAATATTTTCTTGCATTGATGAGATTATCAATGAGTGTCACACTGATGCTGAATTAAGCATTCTTATAGAAAACTTGAAGAATAAATCAGATTATAAAGCTCATTATTCATATGATGCTGGGATTCTGCGTTACAAAGGACGCATTATCGTAGTACCTACTTATGATTGGTGTTCTAAACTACTTAAGGAGTTTCATTCATCCCCTTTGGGTGGTCATTCAGGGTACTTACGTACTTACAAACGTCTTCAACTCAATTTCTACTGGAAGGGTATGAAATATGCAATCAAAGAATTCACTAAGAGGTTCGACATTTGCCAACGTAATAAGTCTGAGTCAATTGCGCTTCAAGGGCTTTTACAACCATTAATAATTCCTACTGATGTGTGGATGGATATCTCCATGGACTTTGTTGATGGATTTCCAGTCTCCATTAACAATTCCTACTGGTAAATTCTTGACAGCAAAAAGTGGGGGCTTGGGGATATCCACTAACTTTGTTGCAGAGATAATGGAACTGTTTGTGTTTTAGAATAAGCTGTGAAGAATCTTCAATCCAAGATTACCATCAACTCAGACTCTACTGCTGCTATAAAGCATTCATAAAAAATAAGATCCCCTGGTTTGTATCGAGCAGATGGAGAAATATTTGCAGGCAGGTACACTTCATTCACTTCAATCATGTTTACAGATAAATCAATTTCTCTGCTGATTTCTTTGCTAAAAAGGGAGTCTATCTTAGCAAGGGGAAAACTCTCAAATTTAATACCAGACCACCTAACATGTATATGATGGAGTTTCCAGATACAGTATACTATAGGTTTGATGGGTGCTTCAAAATCAGGAAAAAAACTCTTCCCCATTGATACTTAGTTCTGTACTTCTCTTTTTGTTTCCTGAGACATGTTGTCTGCTTTGGCTTATTTATTTTTCTGTTTCACATTTTCTGTAATTATTTTGCTTTAATCAATAAAATATATTTTTGGTAAAAAAAAGAAAAAAAACTGGATTTCCAGTCTCCAATCGTAAAAGTTCTATATTAGTGGTAGTAGATCGATTGACTAAATATGCACTTTATAACACTATCACATCCTTACACTGCTGCCAAAATTACTGACATTTTTGTATGTGAAATCGTGCGTTTACATGGAATGCCAAAGACAATAGTTAGTAATCGAGACCCCATATTCATGAGCAATTTTTGGGAATCTTTTTCCTCTTCATAAGACACTCAGTTATGCCGAAGTTCATCATATCATCCTCAAACATATGGACAAACTGTGGTTACCATTAGAACTTTGGAATGTTACTTGCGCTGCTTTGCTGGAATAAAGCCTAAGGATTGGACAAACTAGCTACCATGGATTGAATGGTGGTACAATACGAGTTATAATTCAGTAATCAAGATGATTCCTTATCAAGCTCTTTACAGTAGAACTCCACCAACAATTTCGACCTATATTCTAGGATCAACTCCTGTGAATGCTGTGGATGAAAATTTAAAGGCTCGAGATCATACTTTACGCATCTTGAATGCTAATTTACATGATGCTCATGCTAGAATGAAGACATATGCTGATGTTCACAGAACTGAACATACATTTGCAGTTAATGATTGGGTTTTTCTGAGATTGCAGCCATATCGTCAAACATCAGTCACTAATCAATCTTATACTAAGCTTTCTCCACGATTTTATGGACCCTTTCGTGTTATTGAGAAGATTGGATCAGTTGCATATCGTTTGGACTTACCTTTTATGAGTAAGATTCATCCAGTATTTCATGTTTCAGAGCTGAAACTGAAACTTGGATCTTCAATTGTTGTTGATACACAATTGCCTACTACTGTGGACTATACAACTTGGGAACCTGATTCAGTTCTGGAGCGCAAAATGTTTAAAAAAGGCAATGCAGCTGGAACAAAGTGGTTGGTGAAATGGAAATATCATCCCAATGAAGAAGCAACTTGGGAGGATGCTGATGATATTCTTGCTCAATTTCAAGACTTTGAGGCTTGAGGACAAGCCATTTTTCAGGCCCGGTGGGATGTTAGTATACCATCCTTACGGCTCACTTATTTCCTTTATTTGATCTTACCTTAATTAGTACTCAGTTTCCTTATTTAGTTAAGTTCATAAATTCTAGAAGTTCTATTATTAGTCATGCATCAGTTTCCTTAATTACAAGTAGTTTGTTTAGGAAGTTGAGAAGCTATAAATACTTCGATTATCAATCATGTAAGACATGGAATTCAACTAAAAAATCTTATATTTTTTTTATTGTTATTTACCTTTTCTTGTGTTTACTCGTGTTCCTGCGCTTTTCTTCTGCTCTTCACATTTTTCTTGGTTCTGAACCCTAATAGAACATTAGGGATTTAAGGCAAGAGCAGAAAATAAGTGCAATTCGAAATGCAATTTTAAGAAATAACATTACTATTTTCTCAATTCATGAGACAATAAAAGAATTTGTTGACGACGCTCTAATTCATTCTTTATGGGGTAGTAACATATGCAATTTTCTTCATCTTATGTCGATAAGGGCTTCTGGCGGTATCATACTAATGTGGAAAGATGAGATTCTAGACATGGTAGATTATCTTTTTGGTTCTTTCACATTGACTATCAAATTCAAGAATATAACTGACAATTTTATGTGGGACTTTATATCTGTTTATGGTGCGTCCGATTCTGGCGATTACAGACAGTTTTGGAGGGAGCTAAATGATGTCAGATTATTGTTTGATGAGCCGTGGGTCGTTGGAGGTGATTTTAATTCCATTCTTCTTCAATCTAAAAGGAACTTACCAGGTGGTTGTATTGTTAACAACAGATACTTCAAAAAAATTGTAAGTAAACATGCTTTGATTAATATTCCTATGAATGGTGGTAGGTTTACATGGACCAATAGCCAGCATCCACCCCTTTTGGTTAGGCTTGATAGGTTCCTTTTTTACTGATAATTGGCTTTCTCCTTGCCCTTCTCTAATTCAATTGATACTAAAGAGACCCATCTCTGATCATGCTCCAGTAATGAATAATTGCAACTCTGGAGCTAAATTTGTTTTTCCCTTCAGACTTGTCAGTAACCTCTTGTTTCATCCTTTTTTTATGGAAAATTTTAAACTTTGGTGGGCTAATTTGACATTTTTTGGCAAGCCTATTTATGTTTTTGTGAAAAAGCTACAGGCCTTAAAAAATTTCATCAAATCATGGAAGAAATCACTAGGCAACTTACAACTTCAAATTAATTATTTAGATGATGAGATTGATTTGCTTAATAGTACCGAAGAGATTTCACATTTATCTACAGATGATGTCTTGGTTAGAGAAAATGCTAAAGTTAAACATGCTTCCTTAACGCTAGATTTAGCAATGAAATGGGGACAAATAACTAAAGAGAAGTGGTTAAAGGATGGTGAAAGAAATACCAAATATCTTCACCAATTAGCATCTTATAAGTATAAGGTCAATAGTATTAACTGCCTTAATATCGATGGCGATGTCACTTATGATAAGAACAAAATTGCCAATGAGGCTGTTGACTTTTATACTTCTCTTTTCACTGAACAACATGTTTCAAGGCCCGGGTTTGATGATCTTAAGATGCCTGCAATCTCAGTTGAAGACAGAATCTCTATTAAGAGACTTTTTTTCACAATAGGAAGTCAAGAATGTTATCTGGCAGTTTGGAAGAAACAAAGCCCCAGGTCCGGACAGCTTTATGATGGAATTCTTCAAACATACATTAGATGTCATCAATCCTGACATTATGAAGGTGATTAAGGAATTTGAGACGACATTCTCTCTAGATTGGATAATCAATTGTACTAACCTGAAATTGATTACAAACTGTAGTGGCGCTGTGAACCTTCATAATTTCAGGATAATAAGTTTGATCGGAGGGGTTTACAAGAAAGTATCAAAATTGTTGGCTGATAGATTGAAGTTGGTTCTGCCTTCCATTATTTCAGAATATCAAGGTGCATTTATCCATAAAAGACAAATCAATGATGGCATCCTAATAGTTGCTGAGCTAATTGATTCGAATAAGAGAGAAGACAAATAAGGTATTTTGTGCAAAGTGGACTTCGAAAAAGGCTTTCAATAGCATTAATTGGGGATGTATTGACAAGGTGTTACAATGCTATGGTTTTGGTCACGTATGGAGGAGTTGGGTAAAATGGTGTGTTTCTTTTGCAAGCTCAATTCTTATCAATGGCGAAGCTACTTCCATGTTCAAGTCACAAAAAGGGATAGGACAAGGGGATCCCATATCCCCATTTCTCTTTATTCTAGTGGTTGAAGTCCCCTCTTTGATGCTAAAGAAGGCTGCGACAATTAGTCTTATATCTGGATTTCAGGTTGTTTCGGGGGGTACTGTCATTCATCATCTCCAGTTTGCTGACGACTTAATGGTTTTCTTAGATGCGTAGAGCAGGTAACTAATTTACAACATATTCTATTCGCTTTTGAATTAGTGTCTGGGTTAAGAGTTAATTTTAGTAAGAGTTCTATTGTGGGTATTGGCTCAAATCACAATGGCCTTCTGTGTGCTCAAGCTTTTAAATGCAATGAAGCTCAGTTCCCTTTAATCTATTTATGCATACCATTGGGCAGTAAGTCCAAATGTAGGCCTATGTGGGACATAATCATCCAAATAATTCATCAGAAACTGTCATCTTGGAAAAAGAGATACCTATCAAAAGGACAAAGATTATTGCTAGTTAACAGTGTTTTGGCAAGTCTGCCAATTTAATATCTTTCCATATTCCAAATGCCCGTCTCTGTTATGAAAGATATTGAAAGGTTTATGCGGAATTTTATATGGGGTTCGCGTGCCACAACAAAGAAGATAAGCTAGGTTTCGTGGGCGAAGGTTTCCCTTTCAAAGAAAAGAGGGGGCATTGGTGTTAAAAATTTGAAATTGGTCAATAAAGCCTTGCACTGCAAATAAATATTGAGATATGGCGCCGAAAAGAACTCTCTATGGAGGAAGATTGTCTATCATAAATTTGGAGGTAATCCTAATTCTACTTTTAAGCCAGTGGGTCATAGCTTATGAGTAGGCATTTTCAAGTCCAAGGACCATATTATACAAAACACTAAGTTTCAATTGAACAATGGTACTAAGGTTTTGTTTTGGAAGGACAAATGAATATGAGATAACAATTTAGAAGTATCTTTCCCTACTATATTCAAACTGTCTAGAAAGAAATTTGCTTATGTTAGAGATTGTATCTCTGCTGACTAGGCTTGGAACTTTGATTTCAATAGGAACCTGAATGATAATGAATTAGGTGATATTATTTCTTTACTTCAAATGATTGGAGATCCTAGTTCAATCTTAGGTGACTCTGATTTAGAGGATGATAGGATTTGGGATGTTGGAGGAGGGTTCACTCTGTCTAACTGTTATAATTCTTTAGATGTCGATGGTAATCTTTCATTTCCTCATAAACATCTACGGAATCCTAAAATCCTTTAAAGGTATCGCTTTTGGTTTGGACCCTTTGTTATAATGGTGCTCCTATAAGGGATTATTTAGCTAAAGCGGGTAAGTCAAATATGGATAGGTGCTTGTTTTGTAATATGGCGCAAGAGACGAATATAAACTTTTTTCTTCATTGCTCACAAATAACAAAGATCTGCAATTACTTCTTGTCTTCTTTTGATTATGATTGGGTTTTTGCGGAGAATGTTAAAGCTTGTCTTCGGGAATGGCCTAACAGAAAAGGTAAAGACATGAGAAAGAAACTTTGAGAATATATTGCTTTTGCAGTTTGGTGGATAATATGGCAAGAAAGAAATACTACACTATGCGGCGGAAGGAGGGGAAGAACTTTCAGTCAGCTTATTATTACTATAAAATGTACTATTTTTAATTGGGCATTTCCTACTAAGTTTTTTGATGGTATTTCTTTAAGTCACTTTTTTCTGTAATTGGGAGGCGGTGATCGGCTTTGGATAATCATTAACTCTTCTTGTCTTTTATTTTTTTCTCCATCTCTTTCACTTCTGGTGACTTTCCTCTTAATATAATTTGCCCTTTCCCTTGTCAAAAAAAAAAAAAAAAAAGTAAATTAATGGTGAGTTTGGATGCAAAATTCTAAAGGTGGAATTTTCATGGTTTTTGTTTGTTGAGTCCATAGTGACCGAGTCACGCTCTGCGAATCGGGCGATTAACTCGGCGAAAATTTTCAAAATTCCTTCTTCGTTTTTCGAGTTCAGATCCATTAATTTCAGGTGAATTCTACTCAAAATTTCTCTTACATCAAATTTTTCTCATGATTAGTAGCTTTTGATTCAGGTGGTTCATGGATTCTTGTCCTAAAACTACATGTACTGAAGAAACAATGTCGGATTTATTAGGTTTTAGTAAAGAAACTAATTCTCATATTATTCCTTCGATAGAACGGCCTGATGATTTATTTGAAGAGAGTTTGAATCCTTGGAGATTCTCTCTTATTGGTAGGTTAAATTTACAGCAAATCAAATTTGTTGATGCTTCTGTCATTCTTTGAAAACAATGGAAGTTGGTTGGTAATTGCAAACTTATTCCATTAGGAAGGGGTTTCTTTACGATTAAGCTGGATAATGAGACAAATCGTCAATATGTTAAGGAAGGTAAATGGGAAGTTCTTAATCAGGTACTTCAAATAAGAAACTGGATCTCTAATTTTCGACCTGAAAGTAAAAAAACTTCAAAAGCTATGGTATGGGTTAGATTACCAGGTCTTGGTCTTGAATTTTGGAGTGAAAAGATTTTATTTAAGATCTGTAAGGAAATTGGTACACCAATCAAACTAGATGAAGCTACTGCTAAATGTGAAGTTGGATATTATGCTAATATTTTTGTTGAAATTGATTTTGCTAAAACTATCCCTAACAAAATTTGGATTGGTACTAAATATGGTGGTTTCTTTCAGAGCATTTCAATTCCAGTTTGTCCAAAATTTTGTTCAACCTGTAAGATAGTTGGACATCTTATTACAGAATGCAGAGTTGAAAAGAACAGAGTTCAGTCAGCAAGTAAAGTTCAGCCTAACAACAACAACAAGCTTACATCAACTCATGTTCAGCAACAAACTACCAAAACTGGTAATTCTCATATACCTTTTGATATTTGTGACAGATCTGAGGTTGAAAAAAATTATAATAATATGAAAAGGGAGCAAGGTAGTACATCTAATGCTGCTGGTAATCAATTCATTGGAGAAGATTCCATAGAATCCAATATTGCTTCACCTGCTAATATTCAATAAGCTAGCAACACAGTTTTAGTAAATATGGATGGTGGAAGATTTAGTGCTCTTAACCAATTTGAACAAAAAAAAGATGATGTTATAAGTGTTGATGAGGAAATCTTGGCAGAGATGGAACCTCAGAAACTTATTCAAATTTTTGAGCTCACTGAATTGGAAAAAGGTGTAGTTAAATTTGTGGATGCAAATTCAGGCAAATTAACTAATCAGTCAGTGCCTTTCACTACTTGGACTTCAGTGGTTAACTCTTCTGGAAGAAACAATCTGAAACTGAGGTCAGTAAAGCTACTCCAATTACTAAGAATAATTCAGTTACTAAAAATTCAACTCAAATAGCAGTTAAATAAAATTTTAGAAGGAATGTTGGTAAGGGGGCTCCAAAAAACCCCAAACCAAACCATGAAAGTCCTCTTTTGGAATATAAGGGGCCTTAGAAGAGCTAGGGCCTAGGAGAAGCTACATAGTTTAGTTAATCAATTTCAGCCAACACTATTGTGGAAAGCAGAACGAAAAATTAAGTGCTCTTCTTCATTTTGTAGTAAACTAAATCTTCCTGGTATGCAATGTATAATGCCTCAGACACTCATAAAAGTAATATATGGTTATTTTGGAGTAATTCCATTTCAACTCCTTCAGTTGTTTCTATTACAAGTCAGATGATTACAGTTGCAGTAGGTGATGTATTAGTGTCAGGTGTTCATTCTCATGTTAATATGGTGCAGAGAAGATTTCTTTGGTCAGAAATGCAGCTAATTAGTGATCTTAAAAAACCTTGGTTAGTTATTGGGGATTTAAATGCAATTTTCTCAATAGAAGAAAAGGTTGATGGCAATTCTCCTTCAAGAAGATCAATGCTAGACTTCAGTGAATGTTTAAATTCTTGTGAATTACTTCAAGCTCCTAAAGTTGGGTTGGATTTTACTTGGTCAAATTGTCAGCATGGGCAAAAGAGGATACTATGTAACCTAGACAGAGCAATATTCAACATGGAATAGTTAAGGTTATATAATGACTGGGGTTATAAAGTGGGTGTTAGAGTTGTTTCAGATCATTCACCTTTAATGGGAGGATGTGTTAATATTCCAAAACCTACTAATGTACCTCTCAGATTCCAAAAGATGTGGCTAGAACATGATGGCTTTATGAAATTAGTTGAAGATAGTTGGGCTGAGCCAGTAAATGGAGGTCCTACTTTTATATTCATGCACAAACTTAAGAGATTAAAAGGAGTTTTGAAAGAATGGAACAAGAAGATCTTTGGTAATGTTCAAAATAAAATTAAGGAGGATGAAGAGTTAGTTAAGGATAAAATAAAGATTTCTGATAATAATCCTCATGATGAGCAAGCACTGACAAAGTTAGTTTTAGCTCAGAATGATCTAAATTCAAAGGAGGTTCAGCATTGCATTATGCTGAAGCATAAATCAAGAATAAAATGGATTACAGAAGGTTCTTCTAATACTAATTTTTTTCATACAAGTGTTAAAATAAGGCAAACCAAGAATATGATATGTGAATTGGAGGATGTGGATGGTAACATGGTAGCTGATCAAGGTAAAATTGCAGATATATTAGTCAAATACTTTCAACAAAAGTTTAAATTCCAAGAGGTGACTACAGATAATTCATTGATTGAGGTCATTCCAAAATTAATAACAGATGAAGATCAAATTATGTTAGAAGCTATTCCTGAGTTAGATGAAATCAAACAAGCAGTTTTCAATATGAATGCAGATGGAGCACCAAGACCAGATAGTTTTTCAGGTGCTTTCTACAAATCTTGCTGGGACATCATTAAGAATGATTTGCTGAGTGTTGTTCAATATTGTTGGAGGAGGAAATACATTCCAAGGGGTATGAATTCTAATTTTTTAGTACTTCTTCCTAAGATCCAAGGTGCAAAAAATCCAAGCCAGTTCAGGCCTATTGGGTTAAGTAACTTCAATTTCAAGATATTTACAAAAATTTTATCTGCAAGAATGAATGGTCTAATGAATAAATTAGTATCAGCTCAGCAAGATGCTTATGTTAAGGGCAGAAGTATACATGAACAGGTCATGATGGCTTCTGAATTGGTGAATGAAATTAAGCATACAAGAAGAGGGGGAAATTTAGGTTTGAAGCTTGACATATCATAGGCATATGACTCAGTGAACTGGGACTTCTTATTTAAAGTACTTCAGAAATATGGTTTCTCTGCATCTTGGTGTGAATGGTTAAGAACTTTATTCTCTTCAGCTAAAATATCTGTTATGGTAAATGGTGGTCCACAGGGTTTTTTTTTATCAATGGAGAGAGGTTTGAAGCAAGGTGATCCTCTTTCTCACATATTGTTTGTGCTTATGGAAGAAGTGTTAAGTAGAAATCTAAGCAAGCTAGTGGAAATGAAAAAATTACAGCCAATGGTCATCAGAAAGGGTGTTTATCCAACTCATCTATTTTTTGATGATGATGTTTTCATCTTCAGTAATGGATCCAAAAAAAGTTTAGAATCTCAACTCACTCTACTTAAGAATTATCAAGATTGCTCTGGTCAAATAATCAATAAACAGAAGAGTAAATGCTTTGTTGATGGTTGCACTCCCTTAAGAAAAACTCAGATATCTAATTTACTGCAAATGGAGCTTACATCATTCCCTGACAAATACTTGGGTGTTATATTGAAGCCTGGAAGAGTGAATAGTGCAACTATTTGGCCAATGGTGGAGATGATGCAAAGTTATTTAGCTGCATAGAAGGGTAAGTTGCTCTCTTTCCATGATAGACTGGTACTCATAAAATCTGTCCTTTGTAGTATTCCAATCTATAACATGGCTGTCTACAAATGGCCAAATTCAATTATCAAGATTTGTGAAAAAATTGTAAGAAATTTCTTATGGAGTGGTGATAGTGAGGTAAGGAAGTATGAAACTTTGGGTTGGAGCAAAGTGTGTACACTATTCAATGAAGGTGGTTTGGGGATTAGAAGACTGGAGGTGATAAACAAAGCTTTATTAATGAAAATGATGCGGAAACTGATAACTTTCAGTGATGATTGGTCAGAGTTTTTTGCTGTTAAATATAAAGATAAAAATAGGCAGTGGAGTACTCAATGGAAATTATCTTCAGTTTGGACAGGTTTAAAATGGGCTTGGTAGGAATTGAAGTCAAATTTGAGATGGAGTATAGGTACTGGTGAACATATTTCGTTGTGGTTTGATACATGGGTAGGAGACTGTCCACTGATTGACTCTATTGGCTACATAGATTCTATCACAGATACATTGCACATGACAGTGAAGGATCTATTAGTGAATGGTTAGTGGAGCATACCAAATAATTTACAAATTTTCATTCCATCTTCATTACCCTCAGTAAGTGGTGCTCAAGATAAACTTATTTGGAGTGGAAACATAAAAGGGATTTTCTCTACATTTGCTGCTATTGAAAAAATAAGATCCAAAGAACCAAAGGTACACTGGAATGGTATTGCTAGTAATATTTGGAAAATATAGCAGGGTGTGTACATTGATGATACAAAGCTGATCAGTAAGGGGTATTCACTTGCTTCTATATGATGTATCCGTCAGCAAGCTCAAGATAGTATGGAACATATCCTGTGGCTATGTGAGTTTAGCAAGAGCATATGGAAGTGGTTAGTAGCTATATTTTAGTTTCAATTACCTACATCTTTCTCTGATATTCTCAAATTTGTAAAATAAAAAAGTTCAATTATTAAAGAATTCTGGTTAACAGCAGCATGTGCAACAATGAGAGAATTATGGTTTCAAAAGAACAGTCTGATTCATGATAACATTAAACCAAACTTGGAGAGTTTTAAAATAAGAATTATGAGCCTGGTGCACTATGGAGGGTACAGAATGACAGGTACAAGATGGGGGGAAAATTATGATTCTTGTGTGCTTGATTTCTTTAAGCTAGGTCAAAGGAATATGAAATTCAAAAATCATCAAGGAATGTCAGTGGCTCAGTCCAAAAGAAGGTTATATGTTATTTTGTTGTCATGGCATTGCAGTTGGTAATCCGGGTATGGCTGGTTTTGGCATTATAGCTAGATGTCAAGATAGTCAAGTTATTGGGACTGCTTCTGGTGGAATTGGTATTGCTACTACCTACATAGCTGATGCATTTAGCTATTGTGTGGGCTATTGAATGGGCAAGAAAACTGCATTGTAGAAAAATTGTTATAAGATCTGATGCAATTTCTGTGATAGAAGATTTCAAAAAAGGGTTCACACCTTGGTGTCTAATGTCTAGGTGGTTGAAAGCACAAGCAGAGCTAGCTGAGATACAATATGAGCATTGCTACAAAGAGATTAACTTCTCTGCAATTGAACTTGCTAAACAGGGTGCAAGGTTATCTCAAGGTGCTGTTTTAATTCATGAAGGAAAGCCTCCATCTCTGATTCAAATTGAGTTACCTAACAGGAAGTACTATAGATTTTGCTAAAATTCTGTAATGTCTAATATTTAAGCTTTTTCTTTTGTCCTTAAATTTTTGTAACTCTTTAGTTTTTTAAATTAATAAAAAATTGTGATTTAGCAAAAAAAAAAAAAAAAAAAAAAAAAAATCATGGGTTCAAGGGATTTGGTGGAATTACGATTCCCTCGGCACGTTTGTTTGCTTAAATCACTTGGATTCACGTTTCCTTCGAGATTTATAATTCCACCAAATCCCGCATTTTGAATACCACCTCCCCCAAGATTTGCTAGAAAACTTAGAAGGGTTTATGGACCCACTTTTTCTTAATCTTAAAAGTCATACTCTCTCCCTTTAAATAGCCTCCAAACAATACATAATTTAAAATTCCACAGAAGGTAGTTTTCTTTGTTTGGTCTTTGTGTTATAATGCCACCCCAACTATGAACACTTATAGAAACACCTGATAGACGCATTTATGTGTCTATTTTCATCTCTTTTATGTATAGTGTTAGTACCCATTTTTGCACTAATTTTGGTGTTTTATCCCTTGTAGGTGTTTTTTGGAAAAATAGGCTTTTGCGGCAAAATTGGCTCGAAAAGTTGTTAAAGGCTCCTGGGAGGACATTTGCTATTCGGACTCTCACTTTGGATAAGGGGTAACCCATTTCCAAGCAGATGCTAAGTACAGACCGGGACTGGATAGGGGGAGGTCACATTTCTTCACGTTTTCAAAAACAGAAAAATGGCGGGAATTTGTTTCTTTCACAGACAATTTTTTGGATGGATTGTTGATCGATTTTTATGGAGATTAAAGGGCTGAATTTGATTGGGTTTGTTCCTATGGACTTAACAGGCGAGGTAAGGGTGTTGGAATGGATCCAAAGTGGCTAGAACTCGAATTGGAAGCGAAAAAAGGTTAAAAATATCACGGTTTATTTTGGGTAAGTTTCTTGGTTTATTTTTGGAAACTTACGTGAAGAAGAGGAAGGAAACTCTTCTTAGAGATTTGTTCTATCACGGGAGGAGTTTGGACAGGTGAGAACACGTAAAACAGAAAAAGAAAAAAAAAATATCGCAACTTGCTGTGGAGGAAAAAACCAAAGTTATTCTCGAATTTTCTTTGCTCTACTATGTATAAAAGGGTTGGTTCGAGTCCTAAGAAGGTAACCAAGACCTTAGGGGAAAGTTTAGAGCCTTAGAGAAGCCATAAAAATCATTAGAAGAGGATCGGGTTCTGCTGCTGCTGCTGTTGCCGGAGAAGACGAAGAACACAGAACAGCGGAAAAAGAAAGTTGCAGAGGCAGACTTATTTTCAGTGACAACGAGTTACGGTCGCATCATCCTGCAGTCACCGAAGCTCTTCAGCAACGATTCCGTCCGCTGTATTAGACTTTCAGCGACTATAGTATACCCTTTTCTCTCTTGTAATCAACTTTTGAACACCAAAGATGTATTTTGAGAACACGATTAATATGAGGAGCTAAACCCCTTAGCCGAGGCGACGGAGGAAGCCATTGTTCCATGAAAAGTGGTATAGTTCTATTTTAATTATTTATTGCAATGATTTTACATGATTATTTGCATAGAACTTAAAAGAAAAATTGATTTTTATTGAGTAGTTGTGAGTTGTTTTGATGGAACATGCTAGGTTTTAAAACTTTTGATGTTTCATGCTTTGTGATTACAACTACTACTTCAAAAATCTATTAGAGGCAAATATTAGAATCACTTTAAAGAAGAATATTGCATGAATATTGATTAGAGTTTATCAATTAATTGGTCGATGGTGGAATCCATAGTCTCGGTATTTTCTTATTATTGTTGAAACAATTTTATTTAATTCTCAAAAATCCTTCACAAGCTCGAGTTGAACGAACTTTACACACCACTTTCACTACAACTAAAATTTCACATCAACACCATTATTGTTAATGGTTGTTTATTATGCAAGAAAGCAACAGAGACAAATAATCACATTTTTCTACATTGTGAGGTAACTAGAGAGGTATGAAATTATTTTTTGAGATGCTACAATTTACAATGGGTGTTCCGGGAATCGGTTAGAGATACTATATGGGGAATGGAGAAGAAAGAAGAGCCCATCTTATAATATCAGATGGAGAATTTGGGATATAATCCCTTTTGCTATATGGTGGGCAATGTGGTTAGAGAGAAATGCAAGGAACTTTAATGGAAGACACAAATCTATAGAGAAGATTAAGGAGAGTGTCAAGGTTTTTATCTTGGTGCATTGAAACTAGTATTTTTAAGGGCATTTCTCTGAATACTGTTTTGTATAATTGGGAAGCAATTATGTATTAGTTTTGTACTTGTTTATCTGTTTTCAGTAACTCTACTATAATTGAGTTGCTTTTGTTTTTTGTTTTTTGTTTTTTTTAACCAGTTTTGTTACCTCCTTGGTGATAGACTGGTTTTCTTAATAAACTTTGCCCTTTTTGAGTCAATTTTATTTTACATATTTTAAAATAAGGAAATGTGAAGAATTCTAGGAATTTTCACTTAGCTACCAAACACATGAAAAATTTGCATGATTCCCCGTATTTGTAATCCCGTAAAATTATATATTCCTCGAAATCGTGAATTCTACAACCAAACACACCATAAGCTTCGCAGCCGGTGTAACTTGGATGGGTAAAATTCCAGCTCAATGTTTAAACTCGACTATATATAGACGAGCACGGTTGATTATTGTTTAATCCAGACCCCGCACTTCGTTAAGTCGACAACCAGTATACACTCTGTAAGTGATAGTACCAATCCAATCCCAAGCCCAGTAGCCTTTACTTAGGCAGCAAGTTTAAGTTTCCAGTAGGGGTGAGCAAAAAGTACGGAACCGCGGATTTCATCCGTATCCGCCCGTAAAATTGCGGGTGAAACCCAATCCGCAAGTTCTATGGGCCGGACACGGGTGGGATTCTCAAATCCGCACTTTTAGCGGTTTGGTTGTGATTGGACTTTGAAATCCGCGGATTCACCCGCACCGTAGGGCAGTAAGGTTTTATAATATCATGGATTTTACCCATGCGTACCCTGGCTCGTTTTACCAGTGGAAAGTGCTCATCGCCATCTGCTTCCAATAACTTTCAGTTACTTTTTCGGTAGCATTAGGCGGCATAGAAACAGTGTTAATACCCTTAGCTTGCACTATATGTAATTCGTTTTATTTAGTAAAAAAAATTCTATTTTCATTATTATGGATCTTGAATCTCTTTTTAATCTTTGTTTATCAAATTATTATCCTTGGGGTTTCGTAAACAATGTACAATGTATTGCTCCTTATCAAGCTATACTTTCTATGGCAGATCTGTTTGATGAAATGCCTGACTTGAATATTTTGATAAAAGCGGCATTCCTAAAGGCCTAAATTAAACCCTACTGAGTATAAGCACTTAGTTAACATCAATTTGGTTCCTGTGATGAGAAGCATAGAGTTCGGAGTTCTTTACATTTCCATGAATACGGTATGTTTGGAAAAGAATGTAGTATGTTTGAAAGTTTAGATAAAGTTAATGCATTTTCGACCGTTGGTGTGATCAACAATTCTATTAGGTAAAACATTTTAGATGGTCTACATGAATTTGAAAATTGGGTCCAAACTGGTTGGTGATACTAGAACCACTAACTGCTTGAGATATTTTTCTGTAGTCTGTAATTCTGAAAACGGGGCGGGAAATGTAGCGACAATTCACGCAGATGCAACCAATAATGGCAGCAGCCAATAATCCCAACAACCTCACAACAGAGCAAATCCAACAGTATCCGGATGAGAACAAGTTTTTTTTTTCTTTTTTTTCCTTTTTTGACTAAATTCGCGGTTAATCCGCATCCGGTCCGTATCACCCGCTAATCCGCGGATGTCAAATCCGCGCGTGATTGGGCCGGACACGGTTGGATTTTCTAAATCCGCAACTTTGACGGATTGGACGCGGGTGACCCCTAATCCGCATCCGTCCGTCCGTTGCACACCCCTAGTTTCCAATGTTTTTTAATTCATATTTCTATGTGAATACGATGTGCAGTGTTCAGATTGATAAACAATTTCTTGCTTCCCCCATAGAAATAGCTGTAGACAAATTCCTGCTTCTTCCTGAATTTCTCAAGGTAAATACCATTCTCTTCTTGTTGGAGTTTCGCATTTGTGAATTTAGTTCATTACGCGACTTTTTTTTCTTTTCTATGATAGGTTAGGGGATTGGTGAAACAACATTTGGATTCGTACAACTATTTTGTAAATACTGAAATCAAGAAAATCATCAGTGCTAATTCTCTCATCCCATCTAGCGTCGATCCCGAGACTTACAGTAGGTAATTATATCTACTGCTCGTTTTAATGTTTCATCTTCATATGTTAATTTCTGTGTGTATTCGATGATAAATTTCAGGTACACTTAAGGGTGCACCGGAACCAAGCCGAAAAATCGGACCGTACCGAAACCGGTGGAACCGTGCCTGGTTTTGTACCGAACCGAGGAACGGGGTACAGGTACCGGTCCAAAAAATAGGAACCGAGGCTAGGGAGGTACAGGTACTCGGCCCTAACCATATCCCGTGCCGTCCCGTACCGATTGTACCGATCAATATTGAACGTTAGATTTAGATATAATCTGACGGTGGTAGATTTGTAGTATATATAGAAATTAGGTTAGGGTTTAGAATCAAAAGTTTTCCAAAAAAAATTCCTTCTTCAGTTCTTCTTCTTCGACGCTCTCCTCCTCCATCACTGTGTTCATAAGAACACACCACCATCACTGTTTTTTTTATTCATTCAACAACAAGTCCACAACAGGTAACTAATTTCTTTGATTATGATTATGATTGTGATGTTTCTATATTTTTTTTGATTTTGATTTTGATTATTTTCTTCCTTTTGTGTGTTCGGTTAAATTTAGACTGAGGAGTGATTGATCTATCTGTTGGGTACCTGAAATCTCGATCTATCTCGATCCTTTTTGCAGAAGCAGCAAACCAGAAGAAGAAGAAATTTCTCTTGTAAGTTTTCTTGCTTTTTTTCTTCTCCAATTTTACTGATTCCTTAATCCTTATAGTGTTTATTGTTTAATCGTTTGATTTGGACTACTGGATTAATTGATTTTTTTTAATTTGAGTTGGAAAATGAATGAAAAATCTTACCAGAATATTGAAATTGAATTTGTTAATTATTTTGAGAATATTGAAATTGATTGTTGTGCCTCTAATTGATCTGTAACTTTTGTGATTTCAGTAATTAAGATTTTTCTTGTTTTTTTCCATCATGATTCATGAAGGCTTGTAATCAGTTCAAGCCACTTTTTATTAGTATGGCATGTTATATTATGTCCAACTATGCACACATTACCATTAATGCATATAATTAGAGTCTTCCTATGTTATGTTACTTAGTCCTTTCATGCTGTTGTTGTTGTTGTTGTTGTTATTGTGGCTTGTGAATTGAAATCATGTTTGTGTATATATTGTTTGTCAGTGATCAATCATGGATGCATCAAGTCCAGCTAGGGTTTAGAACATTATATGGCGCCATTTCACTAGGAGAAATGTTGCAGAAGCCACTTGTAATTACTGTGGAAAGACATTTAGGACTCACATCTGCAAAAATGGAACATCTGCATTGTGGAAGCACTTAAAGAGATGCACCAATGTTCCTAATTCTAACAGAGCTCACATAATGCTTAGAACTTAGGCTTAGTGGTTTATGTGTAATGTGTACTGCAGTGTAATGTGTACTGCAGCTTTACTATTTAATTTGAACTTTGATGTTTTATGTCTTTAATCTTTACGAACAATTTGTAGTATTTAACTTTATAAATTATATGTATGAAATTCACTTTTATTTCCAGTTCTTATTTTATTTGTGGTATTCTTTGTGGTTTTGGTGGTTTTAATATATGATTAGTGGCTTAGTGCATTGTGTTTGTGTATATGTAGTATGTATAGTGTACTTATGTTTATGTATATTTGTGATTTCTCAGTGATCAATCATGGATGCATCAAGTCAAGCTTATACAACAGCTACTCCTACACCTACTTCAGCTGCTACACCTACACCTGCTACAGATACAGTTGTTGGATCCTCTATCCAACCAAAAGATGGAGCAGCAAAGCCAGAGACAGCAGCAACAGATGTAGAAGCTACTTATACTCAAATGGTTGGTAAGACAACATCTGATATTTGGAAACATTTCACTAGGAAAAATGTTCAAGAAGCTGATTGTAACTACTGCAACAAGACAATAAAGGCTCATACTGGAAGAAATGGTACAAGTGGAATGTGGAAGCACTTTAACAGATGCAACAAGAATCCTAACAAGCCAAAGGTAAAAGGACAACAAACTCTGACAGTAAAACCTTCAAAACTGGGTGAGCAGGATGGTCAGTTAGTCTCTACTATTTTCAGTCAAGAAAAATGTAAAAGGGCAGTTGTTGAGTTTATTATAATTGATAAGATGTCCTTTAGAGCAGTTGAGGGTGAAGGCTTTAGGAGACTGATGCATGTCTTAGAGCCTAGATTTGATGTACCAAGTAGAATGACTGTTACAGATCTTTATTAGAAATATATGTAGAAGATAAAGATAAGTTGAGAAATTACTTCGAGTCAAGCAAGCAGAGGGTTAGTTTAACAAAAGACACATGGACTTCACCAAATAATTTCAACTACATCTGTGTAACAGTTCATTTTATTGATCAGCATTGGAAGTTAGAAAAAAGAATTCTTATGTTTTCTGAAGTTAGTGGTCACAAAGGAATTGATATTGGTGAGATGTTGGAGAAGTGCTTGTCAGATTGTGGGCTTAAAGATGTTTTTTCTGTCACTTTGGATAATGCTAGTGCCAACAAGGTTTCAATGGATTATCTGACCACTAATATTGTTTCAATGACAAGGGCAGAAGAGAGAGCTAAGTACTTGCATGTAAGTATATCAGTATATGATTTATTTATTTTTACTTTTTAGTTAGAATTGTGTTTGTTAGTTATTACTTTGAACAAAAATCTAATACTTGTATTAATCTACATCTTTTCAGGTAAGGTGTGCAGCTCATATACTTTCACTTGTTGTAAAAGATGTTGTAAGGGTCTACAACAAATCAATTGCAAGAATCAGGTCAGTTGTCAAGTATATAAAGGGTTCCCCAGCTAGGTCAGCTAAGCTTAGGCAATATGCAAATTTAGTTGGAATAGAGTCTAAGATAGCATTGATATTAGATGTTAAGACTAGATGGAACATCACATTCTTGATGCTAGAGGCTGCAAAAGTGTATGAAAGACCTTTCATTAGGTTAGAAAGGTATGATAGGGAATATCAAAAGTTGTTTTATTTCCCTAAAGATAGTGAGAAAGATTTACCTAATGCTGATGATTTTGATATTGATGTTAATGTTGGTGAAGAAGAAGAAGTTTTTAGTGAAGAAGAAGAAGAAGAACTTGATGTGAAAGGCAAAAAGAAGGCACAAAAGAAGAAGAAGAAGGCAATAGTGAAGAAACCTGCTCCATGTCAAGAGGACTGGATCTTTGCCAGAGGCTTTGTGAAATGTTTGAAGGTATTCTTTGATGCCACTGTTGCATTTTCAGCCTCAACTAAGGTAACAACACATACATTCTTATGGCAATTAGTTCTCATTTATGAACAACTAGTTGAGTTTAGAGATAATGTAGATGAAGATCCTTTTATTGCAACTATGGCTGCCAAAATGTTTAAGAAGTATAACAAATATTGGGGTGATTATGCAAAGATGAACTCTACAACTTTTTTTTTCCATGTTGTTGGATCCTAGAGAGAAAGAAAAAGGACTAGAATTTGCTCTTGAGTGTTTGTATGGGAAGAAGTCTTCAAAGGTTGAACTTGTTATGAGGAGTGTGTTATTGGATTTTAAGATTCTATTTGAAGAATATAAGGATGTGTATTCAGTTCATGAGGAGGAGTCAAGTACTTCTATGCAGGGACAAGCCAAATCTGTGTTAAGTAAACCAGGGGCAGGGCCAAGTCGTATGAAAGAGTTGATGTCAAGGAGTAAGAGGCATAAGAGCAACCCAAATGATGATGTGGGCAAAACAGAGTTGGATAGATATTTCATAGACAAGTTTGAAGAAGGTGAAGGAGAAGAAGGTGATGATGAGGAGTTTGACTTATTGGGTTGGTGGAAGACCAACAATAACAAGTATAAGATACTTGCACATATGGCTAAGGACATACTAGCCATTCAAGTGTCTTCTGTTGCCTCTGAATCTGCTTTTAGCACAGGAAAGCGAGTGTTAAGTCCTTGTAGAAGCTCTTTATCTACAAGGACAGTTGAGGCATTGCTTTGCATACAAAGTTGTCTAAGGAAGCCAATACAACTTGATCTTCTATGTGACTACATACCAGATGACAATATTGAAGTTGAAGAAGGTAACATAATGCCATTCTATTCATTCCAATCTTTTTCCTTGTTACTTTTTTTAGTAATAGACTAATAGTTACTAACTGGCTAGCTGCTATTACTTGTTTTTGCAGCGTTACTTGGTCCTATCAACAATAATGCCACCACCAGTGCTGCTGCCATGGAATAGATTTTCAAGACTTTGTATTTTCCACCAGTGCTACTTGTTACTTTTGTTTTGCCACCAGTGCTACTTGTTAGTTGTTACTTTTACCACCAGTGCTACTTGTTACTTTTTCCACCAGTAAGACTATTGTTTGTGTGTGTCTGTCAGTCAGTCTTTTGTTGCTTGTTACTTTTCCATATTTTCAGTCTTAACAGGAAAAAAAATTGTCTGCAAAACTGACAGGAAGTACCGTCTGGTACCGGAACCGTGCTTGGTACCATACGTATACCGAATGGTACCGGAACCGAGGTATAAGGTACATGTACCGGTCCAAAATTTTGGAAACGAGGCTAGGGAGGTACAGGTACTCGGCCTCGGAAAGAACCGAGCCAAACCGTACCGTATGCACCCTTAGGTACACTAATGTTAAAATAGGAGATCCCTCAATTGAAATAGATCATTCTATTGATAACCTCACACCTCACAGATGCCGCCTATCAGACACAACGTATGTTTTTTGGGAATCTGTAACTCTATGCCAACTTTATTATAGCTTCTTTACAAATGCAATTATTACCGACCCCTCATGTACACAGGGCCATTAAATGTTAGATTCAGGGCCACCTTTTTGTAGACTTAAGTCAAGTACAATTGACTAAAAAGCAAAATTATTAGAAAAGCAAAATTTTGGCTTTGACCTTTTTCTTTCTTCCTGTTACAGATACAGAGACGATCTCCACCACCATTCTTCACCATGAACCACCGTCCACCAATATCTATGCCTCTACCTCTACTCTTATTTTTATCACAGTATTTTTTTTTTTCGATCGATGCTCTTATTCATTATCATTACTGCTTGTTATTTATCCCTTAGTAAATCAATTGTGCAAATCATAGTCAGGTTTTCATCATTAACATCCATCAAATTTATTGTTCTTCGGTAGAAAACTTGAACTAAGGATTTACTTTAGGGTTTATATACATTAATAAATAAGAAAATTTAATATTTATATTGCATATGAAACTGATTTTCAATACAAGGTTATGAATCTTATGATTATATGATAATTATTCAACAAAAAGTAAATTTTTGGATGGAAGCATTCAGGGTTTTTTTTTCTGTCGAACCAAAACAGATTTCTGAATGTACATGAAAGTGAATGATAAATTAAAAAACAAACAAACTTAAGAACAGTATAATTGTATTATGATTCCGTCTTTATCTTACAGAGCAAATGATAAAGACGAACACATAGAAGTATAGAACTAAGGATTAGTAATTGGCCTAGATCCATCTTTCTTCCATTTCAAATAACAGGGTTTTCAATTTTTGGTTATGATAAGATTGAGGACAAATAATGAGAAGATCACTGATCTAGAGTCATTAATCAAAAAAAAAAAAAAAAACTGATCTGGTGGTTGCTTTTTGGATATTTTTTTGGGGACGTGTAGAGATGATGTGTCACAGACGTGTGTCAATCAAAAACTCTTAAAGTTTGGCCCTGTAGACCTAAGCGTCGTGTGAATAAGATAGCGGCCCTGTATATAGCCGGGGTCTTATTACCTTCAGGTATGCGGCTCCTATACTAGTGGATATAACCTACACCAAAGGGATGAAGGAGGGGAGAGAGATAAAGCAAAAGGTAAGTTAAATTACTTTTTGTTTTTTGTTTTTTTTCCGGAAAAGAGGAAAGCCTCATACATTAATATTGATGATAAACAGATTAAAAGTCGGGTGAGTTACATAACGAGTTACATTACAGACTTGGATCTTCTCAACAAGCTCAATAGAATCAAACAGACAATATTCAACAACCAGATGACATACAAATTCAGACAAACAAACAATGTAGATACCAATCATACTTCGAAGAAAATCTCTATCCATTTTAACCCGATTCCTACGTAACGTGATACGGTTAACTGGCCTGGTTTGAATTGAGATGAACTCATTCAAACCTTCTAACAATTCTACACATAGAAGAGGTGTCAGGATCAATAGATCCAACCAATTCTCAAGGTTTTTTTCATGATTATAGTAACACAAATGACAATGGTATAAAAGAATCCATAGATCCCACCAATAGTCAAGGTTTTCATCAAAGATAAGGTGATACAAGTAACAAAGAAAGCCAAAATCGGTTCTCCTGGGACGAAATCGGGCTAAATCGGTCTGAAACTTCAACTGACTGTGTCTTTGGTAACCATTTCTTGCTGGTGTCTTTGTTGTTGCTAGTATCTTGGGTGTCTTCATTGCTGCTGGTGTCTTTGAGGATACTCTTACTGCTGATGTTGGAGGACCATGAGTATTGTTCTTGACTAACTTCATAAAAAAAAAATCCAACTAAAAATCCAAAGGTGAAAACCCACTAAAGAAAAATTAAAGATGAAACTGGTAGTTAACTAGACCTGAACAAAGAAAAGATAACAACTAATTAAGATTTTGATTTAAGATTTGATATAAAATCAAACAGAGTCAAACCCTAATTTTAATTTAAGATCCTAAAACAGACAAGAGAAAATTAAACAACTAGCTAGTAATTTGATGTAATAATTGATCTGAAAAACAAACAGAATCAAACCCTTAATCTTAAATCTAAGATCCTAATACAGAAGAGTAGATCTACAAATCTTATCTTACTATAATAAAAAAAAGGGTCTTTTCAACGGACCGACATGAATTGACAAATTTAACCCTCCGCCTCCGTGTTTTTGATTATTCAGCTGCGAGTGAATCTGTAAGAACCCTCTCTGCTCATGATTATTCAGATGTGTCTTCATGAGATTTTGTTGAAATCTGAAAGGGCCGTTGCTGATTATACTTTCCAAAGAAAACCATCGACTTCTTCTTTCAAATCACGCACATAAATCTTCTCCTTCCATAATCACAGTACTCTTCCCCCAAATTAATCACAATATTATTTCCCCAAATCAAAATCGATCGAACCATAGTTGTTATATTCAACCCAACTTTTGCAACCAAAAAGGAATTTTAAGGATTTTAAACCAAAGAAGAGATTTTAGGGTTTGTAATGGAAGAAAGGGTGATGGACGAATAACATTATGATTCTGAAATTAATAGCTGAAAAAGACTATGATTCCATCTTACAAAACATTTATCAGCTGAGATTTTGATTTCTGCGTCACTTACAAAGTATTCCATATTTCATAAGGAAGGTTTGCACAAAATTCACCTTTTTTCCTGCTTCATTGGTACCCCATTGTTATACCTTTCAGTTGTTTGACGGAATTCCTAGGACACAAAATTTACATTCTCAACCTAATCCTACATGATTTCTACTTCAACTTTTGTTTGATTATGGTTATTCAATGTTCTCATATACTTTAACTAGCAGAGAGGCATGCTCGATGAGAGTGCAGTTCCTTTTCAAGCCTTATAATATCCAGCATTAGAGTAGCTAAGTGGTTGTACAGACTCATGTAAAGAATAATATAACTAATATACCTACAATGTCAATAAACCCTGTAATACATTTAGACCAACTCTTACATTCTTTGGCCAACATTATAGTAATATTAATTGGAGAAGCTTGATGATAAGAAAACATGTTATGTCCTCATCTTCATCACTCACTCATCCCATGTGTCTACTTTGGTTTCCGTTTATGTAGAGAATGGCATGCAATTGAAAGATGTTTAATTTTTTAATAATACTTCTCACTCACAGTAAATTAATCAGTGATGTTCTTTTTTAGGCATTTACAGAAACAATATTCACATAAATAGTAACTGATGGGATTTAAGGGGTTAAATTGATCAGATGCCAAGCATTTAAATTGCAAACCAGTTGGTTTATAGGTAGTGTTTTGAGTATACCTATTTCTTCTTGACCGTTTGATTTATTTCGACAGACGAAAAGAGATATTAAATATGAAATGTTCAGTAATATTCTACTTTAGCTTTTTGAAAAGCAGAATAATCATCAACAACTATGAACTGTCATTATACTAATAAAAAATTTACCTTGATTGTTACAGAAGTATGTCTATAGTTACCATAACAAACTGTCATCATACTAGGAAGTATTCTACCTTCGTTCTCACTGAAGAATGTTGTACTGTGGTTATAGCCATCATTCTAGAACATTGTTTTGAATTCAACAGAGTTTAATATGTTTCATTATAAAAAAAAACTGTACTGTTTTTTAGGTTTCTTATTGGATTTTACACATGTTAATTTATGTGTACTTCTGCGAGGGTACTACTCCCCTTCGGTTTCCCGAATTTCACTGTTACTCTGCAAGGAAATATTGCTCAAGTTAACAAATATTTAGTTGTCAAAAATTAACAAAATTTATAGACATGTGTTGATGACTCCTATGAAACTCACATCCTTCTTAGTAATTGAGAGAGGCATGTACCATATCAAGTTTGTACTGTGAAATATGAGAAGAAGAGTCTTCTCTCTCTGTATAGAAATTTACGGTACCGTGAAAATGAAAGGGCCAAGGTAAACAAAAATTAAATATCGTATCTATGTCGAATTTTTCACTCACTGAAATAAGTCACATCTATTTTAATTTGACTACAAGAAATAGAATTGTGAAACATTAATTTGTATTTTGAGGGCGGATATTTCTGCCTTAGTGTTTTAATTTGTTACTCCCAATATTTCGTAACGAAACGATAATTTGGCAAGTGCATCGCACATGCGTCTTTACTAGTCAAAAAGAAAAAGAAAAAAGAAAAAAAAAAACCTAGGACGAATGCCTACAGAAGAGTTAAATTACTTTATTTTATAGACATTGATATGTGTACGCTAGGCTATTTAATAATTTTGTTGATGCAGGTAAATGTTATTATCGGACGAATGCCTGTTATGCTGCGTAGTTGCCGTTGTGTTTTGACCGGAAAGGATGAAGCGGAGCTTGCCAGGCTGGGTTTGTTACAATATATATGCAAATTTTGTAACTTACGTATTTGTTAGCAAAAGTATGCTTATTATCTTGATTGTTTATTGTAGGTGAGTGTCCCGTCGACCCCGGAGGCTATTTTATTGTAAAAGGAACCGAGAAGGTAACATTATGATTATTAGAATGTCACTCTCATTTAAATTCTTAACAAGCTACAGGATAGATGAATAAACTGCTCGTTTGTAGGTCATCGTAATACAAGAGCAACTTTCAAAGAACAGAATAATAATCGAGACCAACAAGAAAGGACAGTAAGTGTTTTGTTATTAGTGTTGTTCCGTCTTTACCAATTCAGATCAAGTTCTGTAATATATGTTAGTATTTTTATTCTTGTATGTTGTTCGTGTTATGTTATTTAGGCACATTTTAGCATATTGTCTAAATATCTTCTGCCACTCCTATTTGATTTTACTTCTAATCTTTCCTTGTAATTGTGTTTGTGCATGATCAGTTTAGTCGCATCTGTAACCAGCAGCACAGAGGCGACAAAGAGCAAGACAGTTGTTCTCATGGACAAAGAGAGGATTTACTTGCAACTGAATGCTTTTCCTAAGCCGGTGCTGTAACATAGTTATTATTATTTTAATCATATATGGCTACCGTACTAGTAAGGAGTTGGGGTTGGATGATTTTCACTGGTTTTGTTGCTTTGTATAGGTTCCTATCATGGTGGTCATGAAGGCTATGGGAATTGAGAGTGATCAAGAGGTAGTACAGATGGTTGGAAGAGACCCTCGATACACAGCTTTACTTCCTCGGTCGATTCAGGTATATATTCCTTTAAAGATAGAAATGTGTAGTGGTCTTTGGTTGCTTTGATCAATGTGTTAGGACTTGCTCATAGGTGGCAGAGAGATTCTTTCTCTTTATTAGAGTTGATGCTACAAAATTAGCTATGCTTTCTGCATTAACAGCAGTACTGTAGATTTGCAATCATATAGAGTAGATGCATAGTAATCCTTTATTTTAGAACTTCTCGAAATAAGTAGTTTTACGGATGGTTGAGAGGTGAATTTCAGAGATGAAAAATACTCAATTATAAGCGCAAGTCGAGATTAAGTATACTTTAAGTATTTAGTAAAGTAATGTTTAATATTTTTAAGTGCACTTTGTTGGTTGGGCAGTGTGAGACGAGTTCGTCTATGTGCACCTCCCTCTAACCCGGGGTGCACGTTCCTCCCTTCATCATAGGCTCATTTTTAACCATGGTTATCCACTTTTCTGATATTTATTTTAAAATTTGGGTAACAAAAAAATTATGTAAAAAGTCAAAAATATTAATTTTAATGCTCTTCCTCTCTCTCTCACTGTTTCTGATCTATCCTTTTTTATCTTTTGAACAACTATTTTGAACAACATGATGTCTCGTACAAGATTAACATGCTATATCTTCTTCTTCATCATCGTCTAATGATGAAACTGATTAATTTGCGTGCCCTAAGATTTTTTTCTATAGCTTCTGCGATTGCATCATATCACCACCACCAAATCTCAAAGTACTAAAACGGGAAGATGATGATTGATATCGGTTCTGAAAGTAAATTTGATTGTTATGAGTTTGGTAATACAGTATGTGGGTTTTACTTATTTGGACATATTTTAGTTCCGATATCGAAAGTAAGATCGGATATTTTGATGGAATAATTCTTCAGTTCTAAAGAAACAGTATTCCTAAAAAACGAAATGATAAAAAAGAAAAGAAAATAAGGGAATCAGCAATAGAGAATGAAAGATCTTAGAAGTAAAAGAAGTAAAAAATTTATTTAGTTTTTGATAACAAAATACAGAAGAGAGAGAGAGCCTTATAAAGGCTGTTACAAAGAACTAGACAGACTGTATTGTCTTAGAGAGACAGCATGTCAATTAATGTTAAAGAAAATAACAAAAAGCAGTAAAAACTGTGTGATTAACACACTTACAAGTCAGACTCTCTCATACACAGTCACTCAGACAATGATTCAGACATAACTGGATTCAGATACATTCTAAATCCTTATAGCCCCCCTCAAGCTGATATTGGGTTAAGCAAAGCAGCTTGCCAGCCAAAGACAGAAAAACACAGTGAACCAACCCTTTTGTAAACAGATCAGCTAGTTGATTTGCAGAAGATACATAACTGACCTGTAAGAATCCAGAGCTGACTAACTCTCTCAAGAAGTGATAGTCAATCTCAATGTGTTTAGTCCTAGCATGAAACACTGGATTGATTGCTAGACTATTGGAAGATACATTATCACAAAAGAGTTGAAAAAGAGTTGTAAGTGAAATATCCAGTTCTTGTAACAGGAAAGAAATCCACACTACCTCTGCTGCAGTTATCGCCAAAGATTTATACTCAGCTTCTGCTGATGACTTGGAGATTGTCGGTGTTTCTTTGAAGACCAGGATACCAGAGAAGATCCAAGAAAAACACACATACCTGATGTAGATCTTCTTGTGTCAGGACAGCCAGCCCAATCTGAATCTGAGTAAGCAGAAATGGATGTAATATCTGCTGCAGAAATCAATACACCAGTTCCAAGTGTTCCCTTTAAGTACCTAAGTATTCTTTTAACTAGCAACAAATGCTTATCAGTAGGAGACTGCATGAACTGAGCAACATAATTGACACCGAAGCAAATGTCAGGCCTTGTCATGGTCAAATACTGAAGACCTCCCACCATACTCATATATTCAATGACATTTGTTAAGGGAATACCAGTGGTTACTGACAATCTTGGTCCCTTGGTAACTGGAGTTTTAGAAGGTTTGCAGTTGAGCAGATCATACTTTTCCAACAACTCTAATGTATACTTCTTCTGTGTTAACAAAATTTGCTGAGAATCATTCTGAAATGTTGCTTCAATGCCTAAGAAATAATGCAGAATGCCCAAATCCTTAACTGGATAGCTTTGCAGAAGAAAGGCAAGAATCTTGTCACTGAGAATAGTTGAAGAACATGCTAGTATGATGTCATCAACATACAGAAGAAGTACTGCCATCTGTGTACCAGATTGATAAACAAACATAGAATAGTCACAGGTAGACCTTGTGAATCCAAAATCTATCAAAGTACCACAAAAGCTATCAAAAAATGCCCTTGGTGCATGTTTAAGACCATATAGACTTTTCTTGAGTTTGCATACATAATCTGGATGTTGAGGGTCTTTAAAACCTTTAGGATGCTTCATGTAGACATCTTCTTCAAGCAAGCCATGCAAGAATGCATTACTGATGTCTAACTGCTTTATTGACAAATTTTTAGAAATAACAAATGTAAGAACAACTCTCACAGTTGTTTCCTTGACCACTGCACTAAAAGTTTCAAAATAGTCTACTCCATCCAACTGATTATAACCCTTAGCCACAAGTCTTGCTTTAAACCTCTCAATTGTTCAATTAGCATTCAACTTCACTTTGTAAACCCATTTATTGCCTAGCACATTATATCTTGGATCATTTGGAACCAGATCCCATGTATCATTTTCAATTAATGCTATATTCTCATCCTTCATTGCTACTTGCCACTTTGGATTTTTTATCGCAGTCTTGAAAGTTTTGGGCTCAACAAAATCAGAATGTATAGCACTGAAGACTGAATGTATAGGATATTTAATCAAACAATGAGAAACAAAATCAGTAGGCAATGGTTTGGACTTTTTAATTCCTGATCTTGATCTAGTTGTGATAGAAGAAGAATTCCCAGTAGAAGTATGATTAGAAGTATCATGAATAGAAACATCAGAAGCAGTAGTTGAGGATATAGCAGTACTAGTTGCACTTGAACTTGTATCATAAGTAAAAGAGGCTTCATCAAAATTCACATGTACTGAAATATAAGTCTTCTTACTGGTGAAGTCAAAACACTTATATCCTTTATGAATAGGACTGTAACCTAAGAAGGCACATTTGGTAGACTTGGCACTCAACTTATCTGCTCTATAAGGCTCCAGATTAGGATAACAACAACAACCAAATACTCTAAAAAATGAGTAATCTGGAAGGGTGTTGAAAATTATTTCATATGGAGACTTAAAGCTAAGGACTTTAGTGGGAAGTCTATTTATGATATAAGTTGCAGTCAAGAAGGAATCATACCAGAAAGCTTTAGGTAAAGATGCTTGAAAAGATAGAGTATTACCCATTTCTGTGATATGCCTGTGCTTCCTTTCAGCCAAGCCATTTTGTTGATGCAGATGAGGACAAGAGGCTCTCAATACTATCCCACATTGATCAAGATACTCCTTAAACTGTCCTTTAATCAACTCAAGAGCATTATCACACTGGAAATACTTGATAGAAGCAGATAAGATATTCTCCGAAGTAGCTTTGAAATGTTGGAAGCAGGATAAACTTTCATCTCTACTCTTCAGAGGATAAATCCAATGATATCTTGAATAGTCATCTATGAACAAGATATAATACTTGAAACCAAGTGAAGAAACAGTTGGAGCTGGACCCCAAATATCACAATGCACAAGATGTAATGGTGAAGTTGTAGTCCTCTTAGAATCATATAATAGAAGCTTATGATTTTTACCCTTCTGACAAGCTTCACATAAACATGTACTTCCAGAGTTGACTGTGATGGCAAAAGTATTGGCAATCTTCTTAAGAATCACATCAGAAGTATGGCCTAGTCTATTGTGCCACATAGAAGTATTTGAATTATCAGTTGTAGCAGTTAGAGCAAAATAAGTAATACCTTCCATTGGATAAAGATTATTTTTAATTTTGCCTTCAGCCAACACTTTTCTAGTCTTCACACACTTTATCTCATATCCCCAATCAAAGAACTCTGCAGAAACCTGATTATCCTTTGTAAACTTAGCAATGGACAATAAATTTTGCTTTATGGTAGGCACATACAACACATCATCCAGATGAAACTGAGCAGAGTTAGTATCCAACACAATATTACCTTTTTTCTCAATTGGAAACATAGTGCCATCTCCCACCATAACCTTGTCTGTTCCATCATAAACTTTTGCATTGTCTAGCAGAGTAATTTATTTAGTTAAGTGACTAGTAGCACCTGAATCAGGCAACCAAACTGAACCAACATTGCAATCTGAGCTAGTTGAGAGTGCAAAATTCACTTGTATGGAAGCAAAAGCTTGTTGAAGTGTGTTTGAAGCACCACTTCCCTCAGCCTTATCCTTACCCTTTCCTGATGGAGCTTTATTGGGAATGTATCTAAAATGACATCTATTTGCTGTATGACCTATCTTTTTACAAATCTGGCATTCAACTTCACTAAAATCATGTATGACATTCTTGTTTTTACCATCAGTGTGAGAAGTAGATGCATTATTAGACTTAGAAGTAGATGCATTATTAGATGAATAATTCTTTGTATAATATGCTGAATTTTGTGTATCAAGAATTTGTAAAGATTCAGCAGCTTCTGCCTTAAGCCATTGTTTATGATGCAAAAGTCTTGATAAAACATCATGAAGTGAAAATGCAGTATCTCTATTATGAGCAGAGATCACAAATTGTCGATAATCCTTTCCTAAACCCATCAAAGCATACATGACCACATCTGTTTCATCTACTCTTTCTCCTATTGCAGCAAGAGAATCTATAATATCTTTTAACTCAGCAAAATAAGCAGAGATATTGTTATTACCTTTCTTGATGGAATGAAGTTGACTACGAAGAAGAGATTTCTTTGCTGAGAAGTTATGAATGAATTTCTTCGCCAAGTATACCCAAATTTCTCGTGCTGATGTAAAACCAATAATCCAGCGAGAATTAGTATCATCAAAAGTAGCATTTAAACAGGACATGATGAATCGGTTCATCTTGCGCCAATGAAAAAACAGCGGATTAGGAATCTCTTCTCCATCAAGTTCTACAGTTTCAGCAGGTTTATTAACATTGCCATCCACAAACTCATACAAATTTGTAGTGATAAGAATCGACTCGAACTGATTTTTCCATATCATATAATTAGATCCATCATCTTGCAACTTGACTGAAATAAAATTTGTGATATTCTGAAAAGGTAGAGCAGACAAATGTGTAGTCATTGAAGAAATCTGAATCTTGAAAGAATGAAATAGATCTAGAATTACATATAAAGGTGATAGAAATTATGAGAAATTGTATAGATCAATTCTAGAGATTTTAAGAAATATTAGATGTTGAATTAGCACAGTGATAGACGCATTATTGTGTCTAATATGTCTCAATTGTATATATTGTTAGTGTTCAATTTTGTATTTATTTTGTTATTTTATGTCTTTGTAGGTATTTTTAAAGAAATAAGCTCTTGCGGCGAAATTGGCTCGAAAAGTGGTGTTTTACACCCCAGCAAAATTACTAAAGGCACCCTCAAAATGGATAAGGGCGCCCCCAAGGCAGCCGAGCTGATAAAGACACTTGCAATTTGGATATGGGCACCACCTACTTCTTTATTTAAAAAAAAAGAATATTGGCGGGAAATTTGGTTTCAACAGTCAAGGATTTATGATCTTTAAGATAAGAATATCTTATTGCCTTATAAACAGGAAGTTTTGAAGGAAAAGGAAGTTATCTTGTATTAAACAAGAAAGATATCCTTAGAAAATTTTATCTTGGATTTTATTCCTCGAATTAAAGAAGATATGGGTTTAGTAAAGAAATATAGAGAATTCCTGAAAATATTTTTAATTAAAAAGCAGAAGATTTTGGAGTTATGGAAGAATATATTTGAGTAATGTGTATTTGTGTGTATAAATAGAGAGCTAGAGAGCACATTTGAGAGGGGAGTTTTGGAGAGGTTTAGAGCACTAGAGAAGTAAAGAAAATCAAATCTCTTTTCTTCCTTTTAATCAACATTTGAGCTATAAATAAATCTTTTGAGCGTGTTTTCATCATGATGAGCTAAACCCAATCCTTGGGGCGATGGAGGAAGCCGTTGTTTCGGTAAAAGTGTTATATTTATATTTTTAATTAATTATAACAACTCTATTATGATTTTTGCATTGAATTAAGAATTGGTAATATGATTTTGATTAGTTAGCTGTATTTTCTCTTGATAGAGCATGCTTGCTTTAGGGTCTTGATGTTCTATGCTTGGATTAACAGTTATTCTTTTGAAAATCTACATGTCTAGGCAAGACTATTAGAATCAAATTAAACGTTGAGTTGTATAATTATTATTTTATTAAAATCACTAATACCGGCCAATGGTGGAATCCTAACCCCACTTTCTCCAAAATATTCTCATCACCTTTTTATTTGAGTTTAGTATTTTCATTTATAAAATTTAAATCTAAAAAAATCTGCTTTCACAAGTCTTAACGAACCTACTACTACAACATCATTGTAAAAATTACATCACACAGCGGAATTGTTGTTTTTAGAATTGAGGATCAAAAAGAATAAAAGAATCAAGATCTTCCGTAGAAGACTGATACCATGAAAGATTTTAGAAGTAAAAGAAGTAAAATATGTATTTAGTTTTTGATAACAAAATACAGAAGAGAGAGAGAGCCTTATAAAGGCTGTTACAAAGAACTAGACAGACTGTATTGTCTTAGAGAGACAGCCTGTCAATTACAGTTAAAGAAAATAACAGAAAGCAGTAAAAACTGTGTGATTAACACACTTACAAGTCAGACTCTCTCATACACAGTCACTCAGACAATGACTCAGACATAACTGGATTCAGATACATTCTAAATCCTTACAAAGAACAACACAGAAGCTTGATTTTCTTTTTCTATGAAGTTTGAATGATAGAATGAGTTTGATTTAGCTGTTCACATGATTCAATTTCAATCGATAATTAATTATCTCGTGCCCCCGTAGTGTATGTAAACATTTTTCATTTCATCTTGTTTTGTATGTGATAATTAAGATTACTAGAGTTTAAATATCAATTAGAGTTTTTCTTGATACTTTGAACTGTTTGTGAAAATGGGAAGCAGAAATTAATGATCGACTAGAGTTCGTCTTGATACTTTTTCAAAGATCATGGTGAAAATCTGAAGTAGAAAAACAATATAGAAAGATATGTGAAAAATCTGGAATTGTAAAAAACAATCGGAAGAAATGAAAACTGAATAAACAAGAAGAAAAAAGAGAATTTTGTGCCTCGTTTTTTGTTACCCAAAAGGTAGATAACCATGGATAAAAATGAGCCTATAATGAAGGGAGGAATGTGCACCCGAGTTAGAGGGAGGTGCACATAGACGCACAAGAGGCCACTAAATCGAAGTTTGGCATATGTTATCTGAAGTGGACTATTACTGAGCAAGTACATCTGCATGTTTATGACCGTGTCCGCATTTTTGCTTCTTTAAACTCACTGTGTCCAGCACCAGCACCCTTACCCATGTCATTATTATATGGCTGAAAAAGGGCATGTTGGTCTGGTCGTAATTTTTGGACCTATGGCTATGTGAAGAGTATAGAATATCAAATCATAATTTCACACTTGCAATCCTACTAATGTGTGATGAAATTTCACTTTATTTCTGCAATGTACTCTGAACTCGGACTTTTAGGTCATTGGTCCTCACAAAGTAATCCTATTTACTTTGATCCGAGACATGGAAAAATAATTTATACTAACCGCCACACTCATCCGAGACATGGAAAAATAATTTCAAAAATACTTAAAGTCCAAATTGATAGACAAAAAATGAATGATACCTGGGGACTCCACTCTTTTTTTGATAAGAATATGAAGGAGAATTTTGAGCCTCTTCTACAAAGGTACTATTCTACTCTTCAAGGTTGGAAATCGAAGCTTCTCTCTCAGGCAGGGAGAACATATCTCTAGGTGGACAGAGAGTTTTATAAAAGCTTGGACCGGTATTTGCAAACCCACATCTCAAGGTGGGCTAAAAATTAAAAACCCACACCATTTCAATCTAGCTCTACTTACGAAACTGGCCAGTAGGCTAATATCTAAAAGCCAATACTTTCCAAATTCTAACCCTGTAGAATCCTCTAGATCATTTAACCTTTCTTGGATTCAGACTAGTATCCAAAAAGGCTTTAACCTTATTAAAGGTAACTTCGTTTTGAAAATTAAAAATGGGGAGTCAGCTAAAATATGGGAATATAGATGGGTTCCTAATGAATATATAATTAAAAAATCATCAGATAAAGTTGACCAAATTCCAAACTTGGTAAAAGAGTTAATTACGCCAGAAGATACTTGAGATCTTGAAAAATTAGACGATTATTTCACTTCAGCCATTAAGGAAAAAAATCTTGCAATTTCGACACAAAGCAGAGATAAAGATAAGATCAAATGGAGGCATTATTCTTCAGGAGCATTTTCAGTGAAAAATATTTATAATTGTCTTATTAATCAGGAACAAGATAACTGCATTATGGAATATTTTTCGTGGAAGAAATTATGGAAAATTAAAGCAATTCCAATAATTAAATTATTCATTTGGAAATTAGTTCAGAAAGCTTTACCAACTTCTGATAGACTAGCGGCACATAATTCCAACATTTTTGCAGACTGACAGATGTGTAACTCTTAAATACAAGAAAATGAACAACATTTTTTCAGATTATGCCCCTTTGTGAGAGCCATTTGGTTTGGTCTATCTTTAAGCCATATTAACAATCCTCCTTTCACAGACTCTATAAGTAATTGGGTCAAAAATTGGATGGAGGATCTGAATATTTCTCAGATATCAGATAAAATTACCATATTTGGAAGCATAAATGCTCTGTGGTTTTCGAAAGTGAAAATGCGGGGGTACCAAAATACACCACCAATTTTTTCTTAGGTAACTTGTATATGGACTAAACTCAAATACAATTCTGAGAGTTACAACTTAATGAATTTCAATCGGCAATTATGTAAAGAGTTTATATCTCATACTCTCACAATCAATGTATTCAGAAACAAATCCGTGAACCTGATTATACCGTGAGAGTTCTTTGACGATTCCAAAGATCAATATCCAAGATCAATCAAGTTGTATCTAACAATTACGATGGACGTATCTACCTTGATTGATTTATGTACAACCTGGGATATTTCAATTATAAAGATAAACAATATAATGCGAAAAAAATAAATAACACAAACACCAGAAATTTTGTTAACTAGGAAACCGCAAATGCAGAAAAACCTCGGGACCTTGTCCAGATTTGAACACCAAACTGTATTAAGCCGCTACAAACTCTAGCCTACTATCAAAACTTCAAACTCAAATGTAGTCGAGACCGAAGCTACCGTCATAGCGATTAAATTACAATCGCACTCCTTACGCCTCTTGAATCTCGAAGGACTCTGCGCAATTGATTCCCTTAGCTGACGTCCTTTATAGCCTAAGAGTTCCTTCAACTCGATTGAAGACTTTAAACCATTCTGCCTCCCACATATAAGGTTATATTTGATTTCCGTTCTGATCAAAGATCAAGGTGAGGTAGAAAATCGATTGTAATATATAAACTATAGCAAACCTGAAAATCTGGTACTTACGACTCCCTAAGAGCAGCCTAGGTTATTATTCACCTCACAAGTAATTCCTATTTCGATTTCAACAAAGAGTCGTTATAGAGGTTGTTAGAGCATAGCTCGGTTGAACACACCAAGCGTTGGTATGTCAAGTTTGGTTGTCATAATTTAGTGAATCAAAACTCAATTAAAGAGTCGCTTGATTATGTAACTAGAGACAACTTCGTATAGGTTAGACTAGAAAGATAAGGATTATGAGACATACAAGTATTACTCGAAGACTTGAAGAATGTGAAGAAGTAACAAGCTACAACGACGACATCATCCTTCCTCTTGAGGTTAGTAATATTTTGACTTGAACTGTTTTATTCCTAACGTATTTTTCAAGTCGTGCTATATTGAAAAACATAACTGCGAAGCTGTGAATGATTATACTCTAGTAATGAGACATAGTGTTACGGAATTAGAATACGAAGTATAACGCTTATCTTTTGAACTTCGTATATAAGACATCGACATAATCGTATGAATGCTATTGTGATTATGTATGGGTATGGGTGAAGATTTCGTCCTAGGAAATAATGTTTACATTTGTTTAAAGGAAGTACATTCATGAACTTGTTTTATGAATCGAAAGGGAAATCGCTAGGCTTATTGGTATTGTTATTCATTGCATATCCTTGGATTACCAATATGTGTGAGTTAGTAGAACCGATCATAACTTGTTATGTATCTTGGTAAAACTAGTCACAGCGCCTGACTTATGTATTGGTATGACTTTTATTAGTGTAACCGATCCTAAGTAATCACCTAAGATGGTATGATCGATATTTGTTATTGGTGTAACCGATCCTGGTAATTGGTATGACCGATCACAAAAGAGTTGTAATCGATCCTTGTAATTGGCGTAACCGGTCCTGGTAATTGGTGTAACTGATCCTAGTGACAGTGTAACCGATCACAAGTAATACCATGAGAATATGGTAACCGGTCCTGGTAACTGATGTAACCGGTCCCAGTAACCATATTAAGGTAGAACCGATCCTTGTGTTTGGTAGAACCGTAAACCCATAATTAGTGTATTGATATTTGATCAATCAAATAGTTTTTGGAAATCAGATGAACCAATTCTAAACTTGTTTGGAAATGTGGTATAATCGGTTCCAAGATTATAAATATGAAAGAGGATTTACAAAGAAATAAGATGTCGACATACTTTGAACATGTTCAGTAACTCTTATCTTTTATTGTTCAAAGATATTCCTTAATAACTCAAGGAGATCCCGGACAGAAATAAGTTGAGAATCTTTTAATTAAGGTTGTTAATTTTAGGGATATTTTGATTTTGGGTCCCAACTTTGTGACCACCGCTGCGTTTGGGTCCTAAAAAGTTTCTAATTAGAGTTTGGGTCCCATGACCAAAGTACCATTTCGACGGTTACATAAATATTTTTATTTATTTTATTGATTAACATTTAGTTAACACCGTCAGTTTCCATTAGCATGTGAGTCGCACATGTTAAATAAAAATCAATTAAAACACATCTTTCGTCTGAGAATAGAATCAATCATACGGTCTGTATTATTTGGGCAAGAACAATTAACACAGGGATAAATCGCGAACAAACCCATACATGAAGAAGAAGTATCAACCGAGCTAAGAAATGTCATTCACTGTTATTAATCCTACATTGATGGTCACTTGCAACTTACGTTCATAAAGCCTAATATCAAACTTGGTGTATTATGTGTTCCGTTGAGTTACAGAAAGAAGGGACTAAAATGTTACAACTAACAAGTCAATCAAGAACATGTATATATATATCTTAGATTTGGGACAATGAGAAATAACAAAAAGATCAGAACAAGATGCCAACCCCATTTTATTACCTTTTGCTATGTCCTGTGTCAAAATCAAATCTGAAACTTGAAAAAAACATCCCAAGGACATCATTGCAACAATACTGATCATTCACAAACATTTCATCGAACAAATTGTGTGCAAGAAGGGCTATACATAAATTTACTTAAAGCATGAAATTTTTATGAATCAATTGATTAATTCCGCTCAAACTAAGGAAAGAAAATGATGGATTCTATATTGGGCAGAACCAACAACTCAAATGTATGATTGAAATTAGCATAAGAGAAACTACCTTTTAGCTGAGGAAACTTTCATTTTACATTATCATCTATATTGATGAGTCATGAATATGTTCATCATCATCAACTACGTTGTCTCCATGTGAAGAAATTTTCAAACTTCAAAAGACTAATCATCAAACAGCAAATTTATGGAACATATTTCACACACATGTCTTCGATACCAACGCTTAAGTAATGGGTAATTCTTAGTCATACACGTGTCTAACAGAAAATATGATGGTTGGGTTAGTAAATTAATCAAAATCCAATATTGTGTTGGTCATTTCCTTACTTAACCTGATTTTCTAACGGTCAAGACAGTCAACTTAGGTCCCGGGACCCAAACTCTAATTTGAAACTTTCTATGACCCAAATGCAAGTCTGGTCACAAAGTTGGGACCCAAAGTCAAAATCTCCCTTAATTTTATATGCTTTTAATTACCAGCAATTAAAATGCATATCTCTGAAAAATAAAAATTGGTAATGTGCATTTACTAATTGGAGATTTTCTAGTGAGATTTCGGTTAAATTTGGACATAGCATTTCCAGGAATTATGAAAGCCAATTTTGGAAATACATTGCATATCTTAAGAATATTTCGGTTTTGGAAATTCCTTGGTGTCCAAACTTCATTGGTCTAAAAATACCGAAGTTTGCATTTGGAGCAAACCATCCTAAGAGCCAGCAAAACTACCTTGTTGTGTTGTTACTGGTGGAGCCATCTATTCGGAGAGGAAAGTACCCTAATTAGGCGAAATCTCTTACGAC
>JAJJMB010001752.1:2403992-2424795 GCA_023531105.1 Papaver atlanticum | reverse complement strand
TTAAGTCCGAACCTATTATCAAGTAATCACACTTTGATTGTTGTATTATCTCGATCTCGTATCCATAGACGATCACACAAAGTGTGAATACCGATTCGTTGTATTGTCTCGACTCAGTCCATAAACAATCACTTTTGGTAAGAGGACTTATAGGTGGAAAAGTTTAAGATTGTGGTATATTTGGGTACCCTCTTCTTTTCAGAGGAATATACATGTGGAATCACAAAGTATGAGACCAAGAACTTTGCGATTTGTATCTATCTCACTTGTTGGAGCTAAAGGCTCAACAATCAATAGCAAGATCAGTATACACGAACTATCAAGATAAAGATAGTTGGACTTGGCTTCACGAATCTCTAGGTGAAGTCTTTTTAGTCTCTAAGACTAAAAAGGTTTAAAGGAGATGACGACTCTAGTTTATAACTAGGACACACAAGAATAGTGTCAGGGATTCAAATATCCCAGTTGCTTGGGGTTCTCCTTATATAGACTTTCAAGATCAAGGTTGCTTTAGATTTAAGCTAAGGTAGCTCTAGAATCAAGCAATCAATAATCACCGTTAGATGAAAAACTTGACTTGAGATTAACATAACAAAATATAAACTCTGGTTAGGATGACTTGTAACCAAACCGTGTACAATGACTTGTTCATGAAAGGTTAGCCGAAACTAGCTAAACGAACTGTAATCTTAACCATTTTCATATAACACTTTAAGACTTTAATCTTGAGTCACAACTATAGGTTATAATGTGATCAAATATGTCTAGATAGTGTCTTTTAGAGAGTTGTTCAAATACCGATTATCTCATAGAAATGACTCTAAAGCATCTGAAAATATTCGACAGGGTAAGTACGTGTACCTGGTACATGTACTGTATTCCTATTCGTGAGCATTTTTTTCATGGTACGTGTACCGGGTTTGTATACCCTTAAGACAAAAACTGGTTCAGGAGTCAACAGATCTTTTCTGGTTTGCATACTGGGTATGCGTACCATCCTGGTTCACTAGTCAACAGACTTTTTACCGTGTGCATACCGGGTATGCGTACCAAAAGTTGTTTCCGGATTATAGCTACGCCGGTACGTGTACTGGGTACATGTACTGTGGCTCCGAACCTATAACAGTTGTGTCAGTATGTGAACTGGTATGTATACTATCCTGTATCCAGATTTACAGTAGTTTTATATCTCTCTAATAATCAGTTTGAAACATTCCTGATTAACATCAATGACACATATCACTGTTCCAGGTTATTTTCAAATGATTAAATCTTGAATCATAATTTAGGTCATAAACAATAAATTGTTCTAAACCAAATCATCAAGTATGAACAAAGGTTCTTAAGCTTAGTCAACATATTTCGAGAATGATTAACAAGATAAACTTGACTCGAATTTTTTGTTATGCATGTAATGTCGTATTTAGTCATGCGACATTGTTTCATAGATAGAAAGGTGAAAACTTGAGTAATAGGTGGTTGAGTCTTCACTTACCTTTTGTTGATGAAGTTTTACAAAAGCTTCGGTTGATCTTCGCCTTCAAACGGTAGAACGCAGTGATGTCTGGTACTTAACTACACACTTATATCCTAATCCAAGACTTGACTAAAATGTAGACTAGAAATCAAGATATAGGTTTGATCAACTAAATTTGACAACAGTCTTGAGATATAAACACTTGTGAGTTCGACCGAGCAATGCTCTAACAGAAAGAAAGGATCCAAACCCGACAATGCTGATAAAGCATATCAACAAGTTTTAATATTCAACATCTTCAATTACGTCTCCGCGGAATCCTTTATCTAGAAATGGAGTTTTATCTAATCCAAATTGGGCATCCTTAAACACGGATTGGATAATATTTATAGACGCTGTTTTCAAGAAAGAAGACTTATCAATGAGATTCGCATTTATTTTACTTTCAGTTGATCAAGAGGAATTTATGCATATCGAAGCGGGTTCAGATAAAGCAATGACAACAGTTCATACAAAAGCAAACTTCTTGGTTAAGAGATTAATTAAAGAAGTTGAAGCGATTCTGGATACACTTCCACAAGCTAAGGTAAGATACATAAACAGAAAACACAATTCAGTGGCAGATACTATAGCTAAGGAAGCAAGAATAGAGCCTTCAACATATATCTTTGCACCTTGGGGATAAAATTAGTAAATCAAGTATATTGTCTAATATTTTTGATAAAGATGACATTGTAAACTTATTGTACTATATAATTTGATTTATGAAATATAACATTTTCATCAAAAAAAAATAATGATGTTCCACAACAATCCTGTATAATGATTAATGTTGTTAAATTTTATCTAGTGAGTGTATATAATTTGACAGTCATTTTTATACTTGTTCCATGAATCTGTTAAAAACATTTTTAACTAGATAAAATATACTATACTTACTGTCTCTAGTTTGAGAGATATGCAACTTTAGTGTTTTCTTATATTGGTAGAAATATGAGCATAAAAGAAGAAAGAAAATCCTAAAATCACTGCGTCTTCTTGTTTCCTTCAAACTGTGCAAACACGAAGTGGCTTTGGATGCAGAAATTTAAAAGTGGAATTCATGGGTCCAGGGGATTTGGTGGAATTACAATTCCCTTGGTATGTTTGGTTGTCCAAGTCCCATGGATTTACATTTCCCTCGGGATTTATAATTCCACCAAATCCCTCATTTTGATTACCACCTCCCCATAAGATTTGCTGAGAAACTTAGGAAGGATTTATGGATCCTCTTTCTTTTTTAACCTTAAAAACCATATTTTCTCCTTCTAAACAGTTCCCAAACAGTATATGAAATTTAAAACAAGGAAATTTTTCATGAATTTTCACTTGGTTACTAAATATTATTCGAATAATTTACACCACTTCATGTATTTATTATAATCCCATGGAATTATACATCTGACGGAATTTTGCATAGACGGATGAGTGAGTAGGATTTGTGAGAAGATTTTTCTAATTTTGCTCTGTTTGTCTGATTTAAGTATTAATTTGTCAAAATTTCTGCACTTGTTTGATTCTGTAATTAGGTTGAGACTGTAGGTATTTACAAATCTTCTGAATAAGGAATTTCTAATTACTAAGAAATTGCGAATATATAGTGATAGTAGAGCATAAACATTTGAGAGTCTAAGGCCGCTTTTAATAGTTAGTGGATCATGGGTAATTGATTAAATTGCAGTTGGTTTTGACAGATTTCAGGTATGTATCGAGGCTGCTGTTTTGAGCAGCATTAAGGAACAATATCGGGGTTATAATACATTCAAATTCGGTCAGTTCTTTGCTGTTGATTTTTTTTATTTGTTATTTTTCTAATTTATTAAGAGATTGGATGAATTTATTTCCTAGTGATAAGTTTTTCACATCATCACAAATACGTTCTGTCATTATTGCATTCTGGTGCCTTTCACCAGGTATGAGATCCCAGTACCTGAATCATAATATCGAGTTGGTATAGATGATCATCAGGTTTTGGAGACCCGCTTTCAACTAAGAGCCTCACGTATAGGACACAAAATAATATATAGGTTGGATTAGGTCTCACCTACATTTGAGTTACATAGGCGAGGGTGGAAAAGGCAGAGCCTGGTTATGCTGAGTCATTTCTCTCGAAATTGAAAGCTGATTCTACATAGCCTGTGGTTGGGAAAGTGGTAACACCTGGTGTCGGGTTGTAGATTTTCTTCTAGCACTCCATTAAGTTACCCCGCTAGGTTACATTCAATGTATATTTGCTCGTAATACATAGTAATACATGTTGTTAACTATTCATTGTACCGATCAGAACTATACCTGTTATCCCCGTTGATACCATGTTCTAATACTGAAATGAAACCAGAGAAAGAAAGTAGTTTAAGCTTGAGTAATGAGTATGTAATTATTGGAACCAAACTGATGCCTACAGCATCCAAAGCTTGTATTTTTTTTCTCTGGTATTTCTTTGCTTCTCATGCAAATCTGGTATGTGGGAATGTAACGAATGTTCATATTAAGATATCAAAGATTAGAAAATAGCATAGATTAGTATCAAAATTATGTCTTTTCAAGCTTCCGAGACTCAGTATGAAGATTGGTCAATGGGTTTTGGCTAGAAGTATGGCTTTAAATTGCTGTCCTTCTAACTCTAAACACCAAACTGCTAAAAGATGTTTCAGATATATAACTCTCTGCTCGTTCTTACAGAATCCAAACACCAAACTACTAAAAGATGTTTCAGATATATAGCTCTCTGCTCGTTCTAACAGAAGATTTTTTAATTGAAACTGAGTTCATATGGACATGGTATAGTTGTATAGGTATGTGTATAAGAATGCAAATTGTAGTTTGAATAGTAAAATCTGCATGACTACCTATCATTAATGGGTAATCCTCATAAGCGTGTTTTAATGCTTATATTCTTTGTTAATTATGGATTTAAGCTATCAAGAGACCATTGTATATAACATGCTTACAGTATTCTGGCGTTTGTTATAAACTATACAGGGATTAGTGAATCAATAACTCCGAACCTTTCTTGTCTTGTTAGTATGGAAATCTGAAATGTTTTTCTTAGCTCTCTAAACTTAGGTACCATAACACAACTAGCTGACTATCATGCATCTTCTTTCAACTCTTTTGTCAATTTGGATCAATTGGTCACAAACACAGTGCTACTCATGTTGTGTATGAGTATACTATATATTGTTATTTAGGTTCGGCAAATGTATGACTTACTGGGTTATGATGGAAGTTATAATGCATGAGTAACAAGACAGCATGGGTAACAAGACAGTACTGATCAGACACGTACTTTGTTTGTTTTGGCGGTGTAGTTAGGCTGGACCCACATGAAGATTCCAAGCTTATAGGAAGAACTAGGTGGGCTCAATACATGGGCAAAACAAATTAAAGTATGTTCAGATCAGTATTTCGATAATTCTTTTCCCATCTTGCTCACTTTATGACTTCCTTAATGAGTAAAACCATTTTGTGGTATGCATAATATTCATCAGTTGATCATTTTACCTTGATCAACAACATAGTTCTTGTTGTCACTACAGTCGTGGATTGGATTTTTCCAATGTTGTGTGTTAGATATTCTTTTGCTTGTAAGTGCATTTTCTAGGATTTGGACATTCCTTTTAGAATTTACAAGTTCTCTATTCAACTAGTGAACCACATGCTAGTACTAATAACTGCTTATTACGTACTTGCCAAAATCAAGGACAAGCTAGGATGTGTTGTAGGTGTACGACCTCATGGAGAGCCTATGGGGGTCAACATATGTCAGTTTTGACATTGTTGGATACCATGTCAAAGTTTTAGCTTTCAGTGAAAGTTTTAGAAGAAATGAAACTGGAAATATGTAATCGTCCGGATATGTGTACTGTTGTGAAGTTCAGATGAATTCACTGTTATTTGGACTCTTTCAACGGTGGCATATACTATTAGTTATTAGATTGTTTTTCTAAGAGCCAGTTGACTGATCGTATTGGAAATGTGAGATTTTCTTGAATTTAACTGTTATAAGACCGTTAATGTCAACGTCATTGTGTCACTCTTAAGATTATCTGCTCAAAACCAGCTTCCATATATCCTTTTGCTTACAAGGATTTTCGCATTGGAAAGGTTTGAACTTCGAAGTGATTAACTTAACACACCCAATCTGTCTGTATCTTTGACACAAACTGGGAAATCCAGGTCGCAGAATATTCTTTTTTCTGCACATGTTTTCTTTCTAGTAAAATAGTAACTTTCTTATGAACAAATATTTACATATGATATAGTGTAATTGATAGATTTTAGGTACACTGCTGTGTCTGCATTCTAACAAAAGAAAAAACATGGGTGTCTGATGTTTGATTGGTCAACTCTTCAGCTTATACTTTTGTCTATCCTTTTCCTTTCAATATTTTTGAATTTATCAAGAGATTGAACAAATGGATGTAAATTTTCTCTAAGTAAGAGGTGGAACAAAAAGTTTGTCATTTTCTTCTGGCACTTCATTTAAGTTAAAAGTTGAGGTTGTACATACACTGTGATTCTGTTAGTGTAACATAGTTCAATTGATAATCTGTTTGATGTATTGAAAGATTTGATTTTTATGTTGGTGCAGTTAAAGCAATGACTGCTGCAGGGAAGATTGCAGTGGGAGAATTCCTGCAGGTTTAGTTAGTCTTTTATTTTTTTTCATTTGTTATCTGGTGATTGATGGTTTACGATTCTGATAAAAGCATCTCTCTTTTACAGGGTTCGCAGAGGCAGAACCTGTTTTTGCAGAGAAATTTATCTAAACAGCTATGTAGGCTACTTAGCAGTTCCCTACAAAGACAAAGCCTTTCACGAAGGACAACTGGTAGAGGTCTTAGATCAACATCAAAAAGCTTGCTTCCTGTAAAGCCTAGAGTTTTTGTTTTAGGAGAGGCGAGTAGTTATTTTGATCAACATTTCATGAAGAGCGAAAATTCTGGTGAGAAAGTTAAGGAAACACCTTACTTGGCTTCTAAACTACGGATACTCACTGAGGGTGTGTCAGATTATGGCAAGTTTGGTGAACCCTTGATTCAGGGATACACGAGAACTTTTGACGGTGCTAATGTATTATCTGAAGCAATGACTGAACTTGGTATATCGATAGATGACGACACGGACAGTTTACCCGTGTCTGCTCACGCTTCTGGTGAAGTTGTGGAGGTTCCTGGAGACCTTGTTAGTACTGTGACAGTGACCCAGGATCTGAATCATGGAGATGATGGTGTCCTTTTGGCAGTTCCAAAGAAACGCACATCGATATCTAAAATGCGTATCCGTAAAAACGTCTGGAAAAGAAAAGGATATAATGCAGCACTGAAGGCTTATTCTTTAGCAAAATCTCTTTCTACCGGGAATTCAAAAAGTTTCTTTTATTCAAGAAACAAGTAAGAAACTCCTGGTATAATCTCACTCTACATGACTCGATAAATTTGCTTATTTACTCTGTAAGATCAGTGCTTCACATAACTCATATTACTAACTGGAGGGATGCTATGTTTGTTTTGTTCAAAAGAAAAAGGCATGGTACTTGAGCACAAGATAGAAAGTTTTACTTTTGTGTATGGTAGGTTATTGATGAGAACCTGATTAGGTTCTTATCTAAAGAGAGGCACAGAAGACCTAAATTAGAGAACAAAACTTTTTCATTACCAAAAACAATACCCTAACTGGGTATATAACTGTCTACAAAACTCACTATGACCAGGACAGTTAAAAAGAGAGTAACCCAAACAGTAACTAGGCACTTTAACTCACAGACACCAACAATGTTTTGCTAACTTTTACTAGTCTCATTGGTCACCATGTTGTTGCTGTGGCCGATTCCTATCATTCCTCCCCCCTTCAGACCAACCTTGTTCTCAAGGTTTAAAGCTGTTACAGACATTTCATCATCTCCCTCTACTTGTTCAGGCAACTCTGAAATAGTTATTGTAGTTGAAACCAATGCTCTTTTCAGATTTGAGACATGAATCACAGGATGTATATGAGATCCAGCTGGGAGTTCAAGCTCATATGCGACCTTACCTACACATTTAATAATCTTGTAAGGACCATAGTATCGAGGAGAAAGCTTTTGGGTACCTCTGCGATCTCTAGACTGTTGCTTATATGGCTGCAGTTTTAGATAAACATGATCTCCAACTTGAAAGGTCTTCTCGCTTCTTTTCAAATCTGCCTGTTGCTTCATCCGGTTGCGTGCTAAAACCAAATTATCTTTGAGGATGTCCAGTATATGATTTCTGCGAGATAAGGCTTCATCAACTGGTGTAGACTGGGCTTCACCCAGAAGATAAGTAAGAAGTGACGGTGGTTTTATACCGTATAACGCTTCAAACGGAGACATTTTTGTAGATGTATGGTACATAGTGTTGTACCAGTATTCTACCCAATGAAGCCAAGTAGACCACGATTTCGGTTTATGCCCAACAAAGCACCTTAAATATGTTTATAAACACCTGTTAACAACCTCGGTTTGGCCATCTGTTTGAGGGTGATAAGATGAACTCATCTTCAGCTGCGTTCCTTGGAGGTGAAATAGTTCTTGCCAAAAACGACTAGTAAAAACAGCGTCACGATCAGAAACTATCGACTTCGGAAACCCGTGCAACTTCACAATATTTTCTACAAAAGTTTTAGCTACTTAAACTGTTGTGTACGGATGCTTCAGAACTACGAAATGCCCATATTTTGTGAGTCTATCGACCACCACAAAAATTACTGTTTTGCCGAAAGAATTAGGTAATCCATCGATAAAATCCATTGAAATTTCAGTCCTAATGGTGTCAAGAATAGGGAGAGGCTGAAGAAGACCTCCAGGAGCTAGTGTGTCGTACTTATTCCTTTGACACACAACACATTTAGCTATAAAATCCTTGACATCTAGGTCATTCCTTTCCAATAGAACATTTTCGTCAACCTTTTTATTGTCTTCAAGTAACCCGACTGCCCTGCCATGGGTGTTGAATGATATTCATTCAACAAAACTTCCTTCCATCTTGAATCTGGACTGATCACTAGTTGTTGATGGTATTTGAGCAAGCCATCTTCAACAGTATAGTGTTTAGCAGCAAAACTAGAATTATTAATCTTTCTTATTTCCCCTTTTATCCAAGGGTCATCCTTTAATTCAACTTTTAGTTCTTCCATCCATGTACAACTCGTGTAAGTTATCGCAGAGATCTCTCCATCTTCATGTATTCGAAAGAGAGCATCAGCCACTTTGTTTTCAACTCCCTTTTTGTAGACAATGGTATAGTCATAACCCAATAATTTTGTCAACCATATTTGTTGCGTAGGTGTAGTGGCTTTTGCATCGAGGAAGTTCTTCAGGCTTTGCTGATCAGTATGAATGAGAAACCTTTGCCCAACTAAATACGGTCGCCACTTTGTTACTGCATAAACAATTGCTAATAGCTCTTTTTCATATGCTGATAACCCAAGATGTTTAGGTGCTAAAACTTTACTTGAGTAGGCTATAAGGCGATGATCCTGCATGAGAACTGCACCTAATCCCTGTCCACTAGCATCACATTCTATAAGAAATGGCCTTGAGAAGTCAGGTAATGCAAGGACCGGTGTAGACGACATCGCTTTCTTTAACTTAGCAAACGCAACCTCAGCTTCTGGGCTCCACTTGAAACTGTCCCTTTTTAATAGCTGCGTTAAGGCCGAGCAATCTTCCCATAATCCTTGACAAATTTCCAGTAGTATCCTGTAATCCCTAAAAACCCTCTCAAAGCTTTGACTGACTTTGGTGTTAGCCAATCTAACATGCTGCTGACCATAGACGGATCGGCGGCCACCCCTTCAGAAGAAATTACATGCCCAAAATATTCTATCTCCTCTTTACCAAATGTACACTTAGATATTTTAACCACATAGTGATGATGCTTCAGCAATTGAAATGTGGTTCTGAGATGCTTCAAATGGTCTGACCAGTTCTTGCTATAGATTAAGATATCATCAAAAAAACAAAAAAATGAACTGCCGTAAGTGAGGGCGAAATATATCATTCATTAAATGCTGGAAAGTAGATGGAGCATTGGTCAACCCAAAGGGCATAATCAAAAATTCATAATGCCCATCGTGTGTGAAAGCTGTTTTAGCTATGTCAGATTGGTGCATTAGGATTTGACAGTAACCCGAACGTAAATCTAACTTAGTAAAATATTTTGAACTATATAATTCGTCTAAAAGTTCTTCAATAACATGTATCGGGAACTTATCTTTAATTGTCGCTTGGTTGAGAGCTCGATAGTCGATGCACATCCTCCAACTACCGTCTTTTTTTTCACCAACAAAACTGGGGAAGAAAAGGGGCTCGTACTTGGCCGAATCATCCCCGAGTCGAGTAATTCCCTCACCACCTTTTCGATTTCATATTTATGAAAGTGAGCATACCTGTATGGACGCACATTGAAGGGAGTGGTTCCTGGTACCAAGTTGATTTTATGATCATGCTCACAAACTGGTGGGAGTTGCATAGTCGACGTTACCACTTCTTCAAAGTCACTGATTAGGTCTTGAATTTCTTTAGGAATCAAGCTACTTTTGTCTGTTGTAGGAATAGGACGGATTTGACATAATACACCTTGAGCACCTTTCGCAATCAAACGTTGCATAGTATGTGCAGAAGCCACTATTCTTTTGAGTGTCTGATTACCCAGGAGACGAATTTTACTGCCGTGTGACACAAATTCCATTATCAACTTGTAAAAATCCCAAGTAATAGGACCTAATGTCTGTAACCATTGAGCTCCGAACACCATATCGCAACCACCAAGCCTGAGCATATAAAAATCACAACTGAACGCATGCTTCTGTAAGCGAAACTCCAAATCTGGACATAGTCCAACACATTGTATTTTTGTTCCATTAGCTACCATAACTTCAAATCGAGTATCCTTAACAAATTTGAGGTTCAATCGCTTAGTAATCGAAGGATCAATGAAATTATGCGTACTTCCTGTATCGGTTAATATTTGAGGTTCAATCGCTTAGCAATCGAAGGATCAATGAAATTATGCGTACTTCCTGTATCGGTTAATATGGTAATGGTTAACCGTTTAATCTCACCTTGCATACGCATTGTTTGAGGCATGTCAGACCCAGCTAACGCATGAAGTGATATTTCTGTTGTTTCCTCGCCATTTTCATCATCACTGAGCTCTTGTTTTGTCTCACCATAGTTCACATCCTCTCCTTCAATCTAGAACAATGTTTGCACTTGCAATGATGCCCTCGAACCCAGCGTTCATCGCAATTATAACACAACTTCTGTTCACGTCTAGCAGCTGCTTCCTCAAGTGTTAATCGTTTAATAGGGGGTGAATTGGTAGCTTGTGGTGCTGCTTTGATAGCTAAAGGTTGAGATGCAACCACAGGGTTTTTCTGATAGTTCCGGTAACCTTTACTTAAAATCACCAACTTATCATTTTGTAATCGAGCAATTCCAATTGTTGTCACCAGTGTTAATGGGTTAAATGATTGTACTTCCAATCGAAGTTCCTCCTTCAACCCTCCAATATAACAACTAATCAAGAAATCCTCAGATAACCCTGTCACCATATTTGACAATCTTTCAAACTCTTCTTGATATTCAGCTAGAGAACTCGTTTGGCTTAGTTTTGCAAGTGATGTAGCCGGATCATCGTAACGGTTTCTTCCAAATCGTTTTAGCAAGGCAGTTGAAAACCCTACCCAAGATTGGATTGGTTCTACTGATTTCATCCATTTATGCCATTGTAAAGCTTTACCCTCTAGATGGAAACCTGCAATTATAACCTGTTGTAGTGGTGGTGTTTCATAAAATTCGAAATAAAGTTCAGCTTTATATATCCAACCTAGCTTTCTAACATTGGATCCTGTATTTATAGGCTCTGATACCAATTGATAAGAATCTGATTCTTATCTAAAGAGAGGTACAGAAGACCTAAATGGACTCATACCAACCAGTTGGTATCATCAAAAATGTAAATAAGCGTAGTCCCGGCGGGGCTCGAAACCGCAACCTTCGGCTCATAAGACCAACGCTCAAACCAACTGAGCTACGGGACTAGACATTAAGTTAAGCTAATATATAATACATTTGATCGAAATGTATAATAAATCATTCTTGTATAAGACACATAAATACGTGAACACTACTAGTACTATTACTGTTAGTCGAAATCAGAAACATAAAAACGTATATATGAAACAGATCGATGCATGACTAAATCCCCGATTTCCACTTCTTATACATGTAATTTTTGATGGGCATATCACATTTTAGCATGTAATAAATCACTATATATACCGCTCTGTACCTAGTTGAAACTTATAATGGTCTGATTTTAGATGAAGAAACTATGCTCATCAGTGTCTGTGTATGTGTACGACTCTCAGCTAGTATGTAAGTATATGGGGATACTCGATGCTCACAACAAAATACTATTTCTTGTTATGGTCATGATGTAAATGATCTTTGCTAGAGAATGTGAGGTCAGTGGCCATTATGAGTGCTAAGCTAAAACGTTTTCTCCCCATTACTTCTTTTTCCCGTTTGTTGTTGTACTCTTTTGATAATACGACCTCTCGAGTAACACAGCAATTTTAAAGGTTGTTTTCTCGGTTACCACTAGCTATAAGGGCCGGTTTTGTTCCTCAGAAATTGTGAGAGAGTAGTCTTAAGTAATATCTATGTAGAAATTAGCATCTCTTCTGGTGTATTTTTGTCTGTCTCCGTAAGAGGGTGACCTAGCTAGCTAACTTGTGTGAAAACATACAAAATTTCATGCAAACATACCCTGAGTTGTCACAGCAATAATGCATATATTTATAAAACCAAGATCAACTAATAACAACACCACAACCCAAATACTCTGGATTTTATGCGCCTTTATATAATATCATTCTGTTCGACCAATACTGTAGAATCCCCAAATTCTATACACATTTTTTAAACAACAAGAGATTAGCTAGAGCGAAATCAAATCTCACACAAACAGCAAGAATAATTAAGCCTCATTCTCTCTTATTACTGAATTCTAAACAAAGTATTAAAAATAAAACACAGAACCAGACATTTTATGGCCATGTGCAATTCTGTCTTCCTAGTACTGCAGTCTCTAAAGTCTAAACCCTAGCTGCTATCTCTTTTAGTAGTATTACTTATTACCAAGAATGAAAACATACTGATCCAACCAACTAAACTTAGCTAGCATCTACAGATACAACTATTACTTCTTAATAACATTAATCCCAAAATGAGATAAAAACACAAGAATACTCTTTTCCCAATTTCTTACACAAATTTAGTAATCACTTCTAAACTATTTGTACACAAACCAATAACAAACAACCCTTATCTCACTTTCGCAATATGAAATGTGAACGCTAGCTACTAGTACTATTACTACTTCTTTGCACTAAAATAGAAATTTCCGTCTTTTCTTCCAAAATAATACCCTAACTATAACGATAGCCAATCTACATCAATCATCATTAAAACAATCTTTACTTATCAGCCTTTTATGGAAATAATTTGTTGGGTTTTACTTGAATTCAGTACTATATATATCTATAGTCAGTCAGTCCCATTAATATTCACATCTCTTTCTCTGCAAACAATTAACAACCCACAAAGTCAAATACTCAAAATGATGTTTCATGCATTTACATTCTTAAACATTAAAGAAAGACACAGAGAAAAGAAAACTGCATGTGTACTGAAAGATCTCCCCCCTTATATCCTGCAAGAATTTAAGCACTGAACCTTCGTTTACATGTAATATGTCAACAGACTGATCAGACCGAGGTAACTTATCTATCTATATATATGTATCTACATCTACATAACTATAAGCTGTACTAGGGTAGTTATCAGCTAGGATTTTAATTGTGCACATTTAATGTTGTTGAAGCTTAAGTAATGGTGCAAGTTAGTCATATTTTCTTTTTAGTTTATATGTCTAGGGTTCATCGTCACCACATTTATACACAATAATATGAATCATATGATATAGATAGATACAGAAGAAGAAACAAAATTAGCGTACGTAATGGAAATATGCTGTTGGTGATTAAAGTATTAATTGAGGATTTATTTTCTTGTGAGAAAGAATAATTAAATGGATTGATTCCATGGGAGTTGGTAGTGTTTTTTTGGAGGTGTCTGTATGACTGTAGTGTTAAGCGCCAGAGAAAAAGTGCACAAGAGAACACAAGCTAATGGATTTATGTGCGTGATACATAAAGAGATATATATTAGTAACACTACTGATCGAATAATTCTGTTACGACTGCATATAACAGATCTGATGGCGCGATACTGTGATCTGTGTTACTGATGATGATAATAATTAAAATATATGCTAAGAATTAATAGGGAATCCCATCAGTGATTATTTATATAATTATACATTCGTCGTCGACTTGTACTGATCTGATAGAATGTCAGTGAAGAAAACATAACCGAGCTGTACATGCACCATGACCCATGCGGTTTTCAGTCAGTAGTATTACTGCTAATCCCCCTTGAAAAACTCCATTCACATATCTTTCTTGATGAATGATGATCTCATCGACATAAATTCTCTCTTTCTAAACCTGTAGCAGACAGCTGCTTGCATTCAAACTTGGGTATTAGCTGGCTAGTATATCTTACAGTTTACACTGCCATGAACTTAGTTCACGTGTACTCTGAGTACATCTGATTGATCAGTTCATCAAACCCTAAATTCAACCCTACCCGTAGAATAACCACATTTGGTTTTGTGCACAAGTTATGAAATTCCTAAGTACGAGAGATACACCATGTTTGATCATCAAAAGAACACTATATTCTTTTATCAGAATGAATGAACAAACACACCATGTTTGGATATCCTTAATACTTTTGAAAGTACAAGATTGAAAGTAATAATATCTAAAAGTAGAAATCGATCAATGTATATTAGTACAGATTAATTAAGAACCATTTCGTGTTCATGAGCAGAGACAGAGAGATACAAACTCTTCATTCTATGTAGTACTTTTGATATAAAACTGTTACGGGTATTATTATTAAAACCTGCAAACTAACTAAAACCTAATTATACAAGAACGAACACATATATTTGAACTAGTAATCTCAACTTCTCAAGGACAGTGCATATACGTCCAAGTCCATGCGTTGATATTCATTAGGTAAACTGAAAATACAAGTGAAAGAGAAAAGAAGAGAACCTTAATATAAGTGATGAACTGATGATGATTGAAAGTTTGTAAGTTGGTTCAGTCAGTTGTATATAGCTTGCTAGGGTATAAGTGAGTATAATTCTGCAATTATATTGTAGCATACCTCATTTTATAACCTCAGTTCAAGATCTAACTCCTCCTTGGAGCAGCTTTGATTTAGATTTAGTCCAAGTAATTCATTCGACTCCAAAAGATGTCTTCTATCGTCCAAAATAGGTTTCACGAAGAAAGGTAAGTATGATGTATCGTCAACGTCGTTTCTCCTCCTTTTCCTACTAATAGTATCTCTCCCGACCTTGCCATCATCAGCTGATCCTGTCAGCCAGCTTCGATTCGAAACCTCGAAAGTCTTCGTAGCTGATGAATTGGATTCATTATATGCTCCCTGCTTAACCTTCAACCCTGTCTCCTTTCCCTGCTTGTTCAGATCCTTCTCTTCTTCGAGATTTTCCGAGATAATGACAACTCTAGAAGCGAATGAGTCCGAAGGCGTAGTAAACAGTGAACCGCCCTTTGGATGATTACTTGCTTGATTACCGATTGCTGTTGAATAAGGAGGCAGTATCAAAGTCTGTTTAATGCAATTATTTTGGGTGGATTGAATTGCAGCTGGAGTAATCCTGTAAGTAGGAGATAAAGGGAGTGATGATGATGAAACAAAACTAGGGTTGTAGGAGTTAGGATCTAGGTTGCTAAACGCCAAACTACTGCGGTGAACTTGATGATCAGGATGATGATGGGATGAGTTTTCAACATGACTTATAGGGTTTTGATGATGTTGAATAAGTTCTTGATTATTTGCTTGATGTGGACGAATATTTCCATTATTGGTCTGATGATGTTGATGAGGTGAAATTGGAGAAGATTGTTTAAGCCTAGCTCTATCTCTCCGGTGTACGTTCATATGACCACCTAAGGCTTGTGCAGACCTAAATTCTCTTCTACAAAAATTACAAGAATAAGATCTCGGAGGCCAAACACAACCACCAAGAAGTAATCCAGCTGAATCTTCTGCAAAAGCTTGTTCTTCCCATGATGGCTCGGTTGTTGTTGTCGGAAAGTGAACATGTGATGACCTCGTATGTACTACTTGTGGAGTCGTCTCACCAAGTTTGCTTCTAGTCCACATCCAATACCTAGTTTCTTCCATTACACAACCAGCTACAACCCTTGAGCTGACTTGTTTTCTTTTTTAAATGATCAGAAAAGGTTGAAAAGATGGATATGGATACCTGTGAACAAGAAGAAGAAGAAGTGTATTTCTATCTCTATATCTAAGTTGCTGAAGAGATGAAAGCAACGTGAGGATCTAGAGAGAGAGATTGAGAGAGATGAGAAGGTTTTTGTTGCAAAAGAATTGTGGTTGTTGTTGTATAGATTTAGAATTGGAAGGTGAAGTGTTTGGTTGCTAATTTGGCCTTGCTTGCAAACTAGATGGCTACTGTAAAATTCCCCTTTTTAGGGTTTAAATTGGCTGATTCTTTGCTCAATTTGCTACTACTGTACACAATTAGTCTCTGTCTGTTCACTTAATTTCTCAGCAGGTTTTGTGGAAAAGGAAAATAGATACAAACTTCATTCTTTACTTCAACTGTCTATGAAAATGAAATTATATTTAATGTTCATCTAATTTAAAAATATATTTATTCTCATTATGACATAATGATGAACTGCTAATTAAACCTACAGCTTATAAAACAAAACCTTTTGCTAATTAAAACTTATAGAGAACTGTGTTTAATCATAATTTCTTAGAAAGATTTTGTTGTTTCCTACCCTAATTATCTCTTTTAAGTTGTACTAAATTCTTATCTCCTTTTGCTGATGTGTTTTGTCATTCTCGCATAAAATTAAGTCATGTCGAAGTGTTTGTAACCTCATAGTTATGGAGTCATTTCTCTAATACTCGATACCATTTAATTGTGCATGGAAGAGAAAACAAAGAGTTTGCTTTGATTTAACAGACATATGAAAGGACCAATCCTAAACCCTCCGTCCCTCCCCATAGAGATTCTGAAGTCCGTCCACCTATGTTGCTGAAGTTAGATTTAGCAACCATTTTTTAAGCTTTCGATATGAAAAATGTATGGATGTATTATGATCAAAAGATACCTCAGATAGCGTACATAAACTAACATCGAAAAATTTAGGTCTAAACTTCGAAATATACGTTGTTAGTGGGACCCGAGAGATGTAACGAGTCAGTCTTTTCAACAGTGTTGACCCCACAAAATTCTATCTGTCGTGGGTGGGAGTGTCACCCTCTTTGTTGACCGACACTCGGTATTAATATCATGTACTCACGCTACCTCCCTTGGAATCAAAAATCATTTGTTAATATCCCGCCATTGATTTATCAAATGCAGTGGTCCACTTCCCTTAGAATCAAAAATCATTTGTTAATATCCCGCCATTGATTTATCAAATGCAGTGGTCCACTTCTATCTAAAACGTCTCGCGAAGGTTTTCAAAGTGTCCGATTTGGTGACATTTACTCTAATTTTGGTGTTATGCATTGAGGCGCAATATTTTTAGAATCCTATTATTGGGTTGTAGGGGCTGAGTTTTTTGGGCTTAAAATTATAATCAAAACCAAAACGTGGATATGGGGACCTAATTTATGTAAAGTTCAAAAATATCTTCAATTATTTTAATTTATTACCCTTATACCTTTCCATTAACTAATTAATTTAATTAAAAAAAACCCGGAAATCATAAACTCACTCATTCCCTTCTCCTCACTTTAATTTATTTTCTTCTTCTTCTTTTTCTCTTCTTCGTTTGAGACGATTAATCATCGATTCAAAAAAAAAATCGTCGTCGATTAAATTCATTGTATAAAATCATGAAGCCGAAGGAAAAGCTAGGTTAATCGTCGTCGAATTCACCTCCTCCTGAAGCAGAGAAATCAACTTCGTCAACTGAAGATGAAACTGAAAATCAAGAAGAAGTGAATGAAGGAGATGAACCAGCCGTCGAGACTCCTGATATGACTGCAGTAAGGTATGAATTGAAAAACCCACTCTTATTTAAGCGTTTTATTGATTATTCAGTTGGTTTCGAAAAATTTAGGTCTGAAAAAACAGTTTCTGAAACTGCTTAAGGCCGAGAGTTCTTGTTTTCCCAGCCGTAAATGGGTCTTACGGTTGGGATCTCTAAGAATATCCAACCGTAAATATGTCTTATGGTTGGGGTCTCTAAGAACTCCCAGCCGTAAAATAGTCAATGCGTACGAGAGTTCAGAAATCCTAGCCGCAACAAGTTGTTTACGGCTAGGTTATTCCTAGCCGTATATTCTTCTGTGTTCGATTTTTTTTCAACGGTAGTGTTTACGTCTAGGTTTAGTCTATCCGTAATTATGTTTCCTAACCATAAGTTTTTTTCCTAGCTGTTTTTTATGTAACGACTAGGTTTTTCCTAGCCGTATCTATTACTGAGCCGAAAATTAAACAGATTGTATCTTTAACGTATAAGTTTCCTATCTCTAATTTGAGTAACCAAGCCGCAAATTATGTTTCCAAGACGTTAAATGTTTTACGTCTAGGTCGATTACTAAATATCATATCCGTAATTGGTTTTGCGTCTGGGACTGCCATTTTTCCTAGCCGTGTTTGTTGTCACGGCTTGGTTATGTCTAGATTTCCCAACCGTTTTTACTTATTTGATTTTGTTTTATGGTCTTGTTTGTCTTTGAATAGAGCAAAAGAAAAGAGGAAAACAATATCACAAGAAGCAACACCTTGTAATGGCCCGACGCCGCAACCTCGTCACACAAAACCATTGGGTGCAAACGCAAGGAATGCAACTGGAGTTGTGACCGGTGGTGGAAGTGAGGGGGGAGTTGCTGTTACTGGAGGAACTGAAGTTGTAGTTGCCATATGTGGAGGAAGTGAAGGTGGACCCTGTTACTGGAGGAAGTGAAGTTGGAATTGGTGGAGGAAGTGAAGGTGGACTTGCTGTTACTGGAGGAAGTGAAGTTCGAGTTGGTGGAGGAAGTGAAGGTGGACTTGCTGTTACTGGAGGAACTGAAGTTGGAGTTGGCACTTCTAGAAGAAATAAAGGAAATCCAAATAAAGAAGAAAAAGAAGAAAACTTGGCCGAAACAAGTGGTGCTTCTATTGATAAAGGTAAATCTGTAGTTGAGGAGGACAAGAGGGAAACGAAGAAGTACGCACCAAAAGAAACGAAAAGACAAATCATTGATGCTATGGTGTTTTTACCTCCCAAGAAAAATGGGAGACCTTGGGGTGAACCAAAAGATAGATCCGTCTTGTTTGGTTACCAGTCATCATGGGATGCTAGGGTCTGTGCCGCAAAAGTAATAAATTAAACTTAATATATGTTATTTTTAGTTTATTATGGATATTTAATTGTAACAACTAAAATTTTATATTCTTTGTAGTTTCCCGATAAAGCGGTCCCTAAACTAAAGCACCAACAAGAAAAGTTTTGGCCGTTGGACAAAGAGAATCCATATGTGGTAGCTTTGGTAAAAGCTTCAGGGTTATGGTCTGGAATCTAGGCTTTGCAGAAGACCTATGATGTTGTGACAGTATGTGGTTTTAGAGAAAGATTTTGGCCCAAACCATGACTTTTCTACCCCCGTTCGGCGAGATGACTATCACTTCGGATGATGCAAACCAAATCACCGGTCTTGCTTTGGAAGGAAGGGATGTGTTTGAGGGTTTCAACAATTCTATTCCTTTTGATAAGCTTTGTATCTTGGCGAAAGACTATCTTGGGTGGGGCAAAGATGAAGCGGAAGACTTATAAATTATATTCCTTTTGATCAGCTTTGTATCTATCACTCAGAAGTCTATTCTATTCTATCTTCTAATGAGACTAAGTCGTATAGCGATATAGACTTTTACATTATACACATTTGATATTTCGAGCTGAGTGTATCTCGCTTATCTATTTCTCGAAATATATGTTGGAAGTTTTTTTATTTAACTATGTTCATCGTATTTTTAACGAGTTTAGTTGGAAACTAAATGTAAAGTCAAAGGATGATCATGTGGAAATTTCCTTGAAACATCTTACATGATTTGTGTGAGACAATCATTTGATGTCGACTTGGAAAGTTTCGTATTGATCATTCGATCACTTGAAAATTACTTGAAGCTAATGGTTTGTGTGAGACATGTCGTCTTCTAAGGATGTTTCAGTGATTGAAACGGGAGTTTAGAACAATTACCTATGTATGGACACAACACGGTATGCATACCTAGTATGCGAACTGTATTGGTATAATTCAGGTCCGGGAACCTTGTTTGCGTACCTAGTATGCGAAATGTTTTACCTGTGAAGGTCCGGGAACATTGTTTGCGTACCTAGTATGCGAACGGTTTCACTTGAGTTAGGTCTGGGATGACTGTTTGCGAACCGGGTTTGTGAACCGCTGGACAGGCCAAGGTCCAGAGCTGTTGTTCGCGTACCTGGTTTGCGAACACAGTGGTTAAGTTCTAAAATCGGTAATGTATGGTTTGATAGGTTGGAAACCTACAATAAAAATACTGCAAGTGCACAGTGTCTAACTAGTAGAACTATGGCAAGTATAGGTCGTTCCCACGAGGAGTGTGAAATACTGCTACTAGCTAATACCAAGAATCAACAAATCAATAAGGTGATGTTTAACGATTTTTCAGATATTCAAGACAAAATGAAATAATAAATAATTTTAACAATAAATAAAATGGTGAGAGGGTTATTAGGGTTTTCGATTTCCACCCATTCAATCATATAAAACTCTACTATTCTCTATTTATTACTCAAGACAAATATCGAATTCAATCTAATGCCTCGGAAGATGGTATGTCTAATTCTCTAATATTGTTTCTCCGCTATAATTTCCTTCGCTTTATGGGTAGTGATTCTAAAGCATTACATATCAATCCTAAAGCATATCACGTCAAGGGATTTAACCAAAGCACGAAATATCAATTGAAAAGCATAAGGAATCAAGAAAATCACAATTAACAATTGAATACCAAGCTATATGAAGAGAAATTAATAATCAATCAAATCATTATTAGAAATATCATTGAAGAGTTCATA
>JAJJMB010001752.1:2283651-2403982 GCA_023531105.1 Papaver atlanticum | reverse complement strand
CATCTTCCTTAGCACCTAGATTTGCTGCTGCCAATTACTCCATTTCTTCATTCACGTCTGTAAAACACAACTGTTATCCTCCATTCGAACAAACTTCTTTTGATTCTCTCACCATCATACTTCCCTCGAGCATAATCCCACCAATTCTCGGCACAAGATCACCCAAATTTCGTCCACAGCAAACCCCATACAAACTCACGCAAGACATAATACACCTTCTCCTTCATTCACCGATCACAACAGCTCATACTACCACCACTGGCAGCTGGGTGTTTAACAACACATGATCCAATGGAAGCTTAATTCCTTCTTTAATCTTCGTCTGCGATCGATCCATGCCGTTAACGCTCCCTAACAACTTCCATTTAGATCCACAGAAAACAAGTTCAGCCAACACCAGACATACAATCAATATCGAACACAGCATTGAGCCACAAACTTCTCATTTTCCAACCCTTAAAGACTTTGTCTTTCAGGCATTGTATCGACCAGCTAAAGGGAAGTTTCTGTGCGTAAAGGGGCTGTATCCTTACTGCTTTCTTCGCTCCTCCTCACAGCTTTCTTTGCCTGCCAAAAACCAGAACTCCAGGCTTCTACATCTCGTCATCATTGGTTGCTTTGGCCAAGCCAATTACTCACACAACTCTTCACCGGCAACAACCAGTTTCCATTCCTTGACCTGTTTCCTGCCATCACTAGCTTGAACGTAACAACACCTTCACTGCTACTTATGATTTTTAGAGCATAACTTGAACTCCATCTCCGTTTGATGTTAATGCATAAGGAATGTCACCAAGAGATGAGGTGCACAAGCAGCCACGTCCGACTTTCCTTTTAGCTCTAATGGGCTTCATGTTCTTGAACAAATAAAAACTATTCTTTGTTTCATTTTCTGGCAGAGAAATATACCCAAGCACTAGTGGGCACAAGCTGTGTTAGCTTGACAGCTTGCACTTAAGTGAGCTGTCTCCTTTGGGTGTTGTGAGTCATATTAGCGATTGTTGTTGCAAACGCCATTTTAGCTCCCATTTAGCCATATATTCAAGGGATGATCGGATTCGTATGTACTTTCTACAAAAGCACTAAAATAATATCATTAGTCAAAATATTAAGTCCTAGCTAATATAAATATGGTTATAAAATGTAGCACTTACGTGCTTATCATGATTCTCATACTCATGAACTAAAACATTTATGAATTAAGGAATGTTATCTTTGCAAACCGTTGCTTAATGTTCATGAATTCATTCTTGTATAAGTACTTTGTACGATTACGAATCAATCTGATTTTGTTTCAATTTGTTCATATATATTTCTATGGGATAGTGAACAATTGAACAACTCTATTTGAAACAAAATTAGATTCATTTGATTATCTTTTATAATTAATTGATCATCATATTTGATCTAGATGTGTTAGATGAATATGGTTAAGACAAAAGTGTTCATATGGCTAACTTCGGCTAACTTTTATTGAGCCAACTCAATATACACGTTTAGGTACGGTTACCCATATCTAAATGAAGGTATATTTCATTTGTGTGTAACAAGCTAAGACCATCTAACACTGTAGATTAATTGCTTTATCATTAAGAAGACTTAACTTGAATCTTAAATCATGTTTTCATCTAACGGTGATGTTGATGGTGGATTTTCGACAAAGGCTAAAATCGTAAAATCATGATACTGCATGTTTCTGACCCTGATTCAGAAATGTATGTGAAACTCATATTTTATGATCCGTGAACCATTTCACGATCTCTGACTGAGCGAGCATCCTCTCAAAGCTATAATGAATATATTCCTCGAAAAGCCTCTCAGTTGAGCTTTAGACACTTTGCACATTTCATCATCACTTATACGTAGAATCAAAATGATTGGACGGCTCATGGACATATTGCATGCTAGAATAGAGCTCTAACGTCTTCAGGACGTCACACTGTTTGTTGTTCCCTGACTACGTAGAGAGAATGTGTTTAGAATCTCTTAATGATTGAACAACTCCTAGACATATTGGATGCTAGTATAGAGCGCTAACGTCTTCATGACGTCACACTGTTTCTAGAACGAGTATGATGCTTCTATTATCTCATACCTCGATTCTCGAATAAACCCGCTCCTAGACATATCACATGCTAGTATAGAGCAATTCATAGATTAATTCTAGTGTGTCATTCATCAATTGAATTCCTAGAAAATAATCTATTTATCTCATTACTCCGTTACATGGATGATTCTCAGCTGAATTCCATGGATTAGTAATAAATACTCAATTTATTTAATTACTCCGTTTTATGGCTGATTCTCAGCTGAATTCCATGAATTAGTAATAAATATTCACTGATCGGGCATCTGGGCCACCACCGAGTAAGCCCCGAGAAAATGGTGTGAGTGTACTTAGCAATAATGCACGGACGAGCACCCGAATACACGAACGAGCATTCAAAAATATGGACAAACGAGGAAACCTATGCAAAATAGGGAGGAAAATAATATTAATAAAATAATAAAGAGGCGCCAAGGGGGACCGGGCCCACCGGTCGGCCGATCATGCCGCAGTGGCTGGTCCCGCGCCTTTTCCTTTTATTTTATCTTATTTTATTATTTTTCCTAATCTCATGAAAACTCCTTCATTCGAGCAAACTTCCTTGTTTAAGCAAAACTCTTAGTTTTTCCATATTTTCCTTCAAACGATGAAAAAGTAATAAAAAATAGGGAAAAGTGTCACGGGACCGGGACGCCTAGCCGTCCGTCCATGCCCTAGCCTTGACCGGTCCCACATCTTACAATCCCTTATTTTCTTCTTATTATTATTTCCTTCGTCTCATGAAACTCCTTCGTTTGAGCAAAAACCTTAGTTTTTCATATTTTCTCAAATATTGCTCAAACTGTCAAAAAGTCAAATGGTCACATGACTGACTAGGCTACTCGCGACAAATATTAAAATATTATTATTTTAATATTCTTAAAATATTGGTTGCACAAGCAAAGTTCTACTTGCTCATTCGAGCAAAATCGAGAGTTTCAGTCAAGATCAAACTCTTCTGAAAATCCAAAATATTGCTCAAACGCGCGCCAGAAAATACCAAAATTCTCAGAGTTGAGACACGGACACTATGGCGACACGAGTATGCCAGAAAATATGAAAATTCTCAGGTCGTACCTTAGGCTTGCAAGGAGCCGGTCCCACACTCTTTCACAATTTTGACCTAATTAATCTTCTACAGTTCATAATTGGGTTCAAACTCTTTCCAACCAACTTGGAACTTGTTCAAATGACCACCAGCTGGTCCCACGACCACCAAGGGCCGATTCCATACCCCTTGGATGGTCCCTCATCTCTCCATAATTAGGTTTTATTGCATAATGCTCAGACGAGCACTATTTTAATAAATGATAAAACCAACATTTAATCATCTTTTCACCAACTGGTCTGCAAGGGACTTTGGTGTTTGCTCATTTGAGCACCTCGGCGCTACATGGTCAGCCATCATCCCATGTAGTTGGTCCCTCTCTCACTCAGTGATTGATTTTCATTAAATCATTAATTGATCAACAATCGATCAAAATTAGGGTTTTGAACTGGTCGCTCTGCAAATCATAATTCTGACCAAGTTCAAGCACTAATAATTTTATGTTGATCCAGCAATCAACATCTTGATTAATTTTATAATATTCGGCCCAGCTACCAATATTTTAAATTAATATTTTATTTGGTCATGCTACCAATAATTGTTCAAACGAGGAATATTTGCTCAGACTATCAATATTGATTCAACTATCAATATTCAGTAATCCATCAAATGAGCAATATTTGCTCAGACATACCAGTAATATTATAATGTTTAATAATTCATCAATCGAGCAATATTCGCTCAAGCGAGCAATATTTGCTCGTGCTATGAACTATACATATGTCCCAGCAGACATGTTCAATCCATGAATCATAGAGCATTCGGCAATCATGCTCAACTTAACAATACTTGGACTCATCGTCTAATCAAGTCAACAACTGACTAATTAAATACATGTCTGCCTTGCAGACTCCATAATCATGAGACATCAATCATGTCACAAGGGACGATATTAATTAAGGTTTTGGTCTGGCGTCCTACAGCACGTGTGTTCATCCATGATGAGAAATATGAGTAAGTCGTGCAATCAGTTGAGGGTGTTAGCAAATTAGTGGGTGGAAAATCAACCAAGTCTTTGCACGACCTAGAACTGGTTTAACCATGATTTCCCACTTTCACACTCTTTCACTCGAGCAACCGTTACACTTACTGGAGATCAATGTTTCTATATTCTTGCAATATAAATAAGTTCCTGAATCCACGATTGAGACAAGGAATGATCATCCAACTAAGAATCATCGTGTGAACAATCTCTCTCAACTGAGCAGAATTCAAACTTATTCGAACTCATAAGTTCATCAACTTACATAAACCTACAACACAATCACAATTCTTGAGCACCATTGATCTCACACACTTCTAAGCTTCCCTCCTACAGATCAACCTTCTTCCCTCTTAGTGACCGAATTGACTCTGGAACGGCCACTGTCTTGGTTTAGGTCGGAGTCCTACAGATTGATCTATCGAACTCAAAGCACTCCCTTGCAGTGCATCTGTTTGAGGTTAATCAGTTTGTTCGGTCGAGGAGTCCCCGTCCGCATGGTTGTCTCTCCATTTTCCTAAAAAACCAGCAAATCGTTTTGACCCATCAACAGATTGGCGACCACAGTGAGAGATTAATCTCTCGGTTGCAATCCCAATTTGTTAAAATGGTTGATCTTAGGTCAGGTTCAGTTACAAATACTAACCCAAATAACGCTAGCACTAGCAACAATTGTGGTATTCCAGAAACTACTCCTGCTTTCAATAGGGGTGCTGGTAATACCCCCCCAACCAACCAACATTGGAAACAATCCTCTCTTCGGCCAGTCTCCTGAAGAAAACATAGAATATCCGCCTACCATAGTTGATCTCATGAAGGTGCAAGATACTCTCGCCAAAAATCAGATTGACATGGATACAACATAGAAAGAGTTGTGTACTCTTATCTCAAAACTCTCACGGACAATATTTCAGAGAAAACTCAGGAGAAAGGAAAAGCCAAAGAAATATCCCCGGCTGCTGATCCCGAAATCTCTCCAATCCACTTGGTAGATGATGATGAAGTCCTTAAAGCTACAGATAACCTACCAGCAAAACAATCCACGGGTTTCATCACTTATGAAGACCTAGAAAGCTTTTTTGAGGCTCGAGGAAAAGACAAGACATCATTTGTCCACCGTCACCAACCCCCATATTCCTATGCTACACAGAGGATCCCTATCCCGAAAGGCTATACTTCTCCAACATTCACACTTTACAATGGAACATGGAATGCTCGAGAATATGTTTCTCGATTCCTAGAAGCATTAGGCGAACATGAACACAACCATGTTGTCCGTCTAAAGGAATTCTCAAAATATCTGACATGCAGAGCATACACCTGGTACAATAACATCGCACCTGGAAGCATCACCGGTTTGGGAGAAATGGTTAATGCTTTCTACCGGAAATACTTCTTCATCTCAGAACAAGTTACTCTCTCTGATTTAGGAAGAATATTTTAGAAGAATAATGAACATTCGAACGACTATGTGAAAAGATTCAGAGTCCAAGCTTTGGATTGTCATTATCCAAATGTTACTGAACAACAACTTGTAGACTTATGCATCAACAAAATGATCCCAGTCTACAGAGCTTTACTGGAGAATCTCTGATTCCAACTTTCTCGGAGCTTCATGAAGCAGCCAAACGGTCAGCACCCACTGCTCCAGCCTTACTGGAAAGGACAAAAGTTACAAAGGTCGAGGAACCGCGAGAAGCTCGAGGTAGCACCAGGCATCTGATCAATAAGAAGTATAATCTCCAACCTTCCACAAATGTTTTCTCTGAAGGAGGCAAAAGGAAGGATGAATCACAGCAGCATAAGAACGCTTCTCCAACATCCCAGCCTGCAAAAGCATTAAGGAAGGAGAACCAAAATCGAAATGCACAAGAACCGACTCAGCTTCAGCAAAATGACCAGGCAGAACCAAAATTTCCTTTTCCCATTGAAGAGGTGATCGATTTATCGGAAGTCTGGATCCAAGACAGAGCGATCAAATTGCCTCCTGTCAGGAGAGGATCAACTGAGGAAGAAATGGAGAATTCGCGTTATTGCAGATTTCATAGGTTTGTCAATCATCCAACAAGCGATTGTAGAATTTTGAAGCGCATATTCAAGGAGGAAGCTGACTCAGGAGAACTGGGGACTGAAGGGGTGCACAGGAATCCTCTCTCGATCAGGACCTTTACACTCTCTGAACAACCTGTCAAAGAAGCAATTCAATCCTTGGTCGAGCATGTATGTGAATTGATTTATCTGTCGAGAGGTCAAAGAGAAGACATGTTCACGGGTCTGAATCACATAGTATCAGGGAAACGCCTATCTATTCCAGAAACCTTTTCTGAACCTTCAGCGACTTACAAGGAAATATACGACTGGGGACTTCTCACCACAGTCGATCTCAAGGGAAATGAATTTAAGATAGCACTGGTTGATGTTGGTACTACCGTAAATATCATCCCTCTGAAGACTCTCTGAGCTGCAGGAATCACTCGACAAGAAGCTACTCATGCGCCTATCTCAATCAGGGATCATGAAGGAGTGCTCAGAGACGTATATGGCTACATCATTCTCAAGATGAAAATTGGCTCAACATGGACTGAAACGAAATTTCATATAATCAGGGAAGATCCAGGATATGACATGATCATCGTACGGACGTGGATACATGCCAAAAAGGTAACTACTGATGAAACGCCTTCAGTTGCACATTTTGCACATCCCTCTAGTGTGGAAAGCTCTGATTAAGAAGAAATAGAAGACACTCCATCGTCAAAGCACCTGAAGGAAATCAAAAATCTGATGGAGTTAAAGCAAAGGCCTGAAGAATATGCGCTTGTATTCCTCAAGAGTTCCGCACTCAGGCAAGTCTTATTCCTCCTCATGCGTCCATATTATCTACTTTCAAACATGCTCTAATAGTATGAGGACTCTACTCCGTCAACAACCTAGCTGTTGCAAGACGCTATGAGTGGGTAACCTCACCTCAGCAATATTTTAATAAGTGGTTGAGTGTGGAACCTCTCTGAATCGAGCATCTTACTGAGACATTCATTGCTGAAATAATGTCCAAGAATTATCTTGGATATTCTCTCAAAACCTTGCATGAGTGTCCACATGTGCCACAAAATCGGAAGACTTCCACCGCGCGAGCATGGAATCCCACCATATATAAGAGGAATGCCGAACCAACAGAAAATATTCAGAGTAAGAAAAATCAAGCCTAACAAATTCCATGAAAGAGATTTGGTTCTCAAAGCAACTAAACGCAATCTTCATTCTGCAAGGAACTCCAACTGGGAAGGGCCTTTTATGATTGCTAAGTCGTTTGTTGGAGGATACTACAAGGTGGAGGATATAAATGGCAAGACGAGCGTGCCAGTAATACAAGAAAATTGGCTCAAAGCATTTGACGTCTGAAATATTCGACGTTTGAGGTGTTATACGTTCGCACGAACATCCAGGACACCTTGCATTTTAGGATTTTCTTTCATCTGTATTTTCAATTCCTCCAAAACGTATGCAATACTTGCATTCAATATTTGAATTCAACAATTTATCAAAGTTCATTTTACTTAAAGAAAATATATATCAAATCAAAAATCAAAAAATCAAAAAAAAAAAAAAAAAAAAAAAAATCCTCAATCCACTTGTCCAAAAAACCAATCAAAACCAAAATAAAACCTCACATCTCTCAGAAGTTCAAGGTTCAAGAGATCATAGAAGGAAAATTAAAGGAAACCAGCAAAGTAAGATTTCTGCTGCTCTGCAACTATCAAGACTTGCAAAGCCGCCTTCTCCAACTCCAGCTCTTCGGTCAATCTAACAATCTTGGCTCCTTCTTTACCACAGCATCACTGGGAAATGGTATGTTCTTTTTACGTGTGTCATTGATAATGTTTATTCTTTGACGAAGTCACTTCACATTGAAGCCAAGTTTCTCAGAATTACCCAAATTGTACTCCCAATCAAAGAGTACATCTTGAGTAACAACACTCCTAACTCTGGTTCATATATCACCTATAACATGCAAGATAGCTCCTACTTGCATGATTAATAAGTAAATACGTTCGGGATGTTTTGTAACGAAGATATGTCCATACGTCTTCCATATTTCCTTATACATGCTAGCATATCTGATGGGAACGCTAAATCCGCCAACTAGTTCATGATACGGAAGTGGCTCACTGAACGGAGGATCAAAAGAAACCCTCGCATTTGGGTATTCATGAACGATCATACGAGTCTCAATCATTGCAGCAGCTTCTTCTATCATTGGAACAATTTCTTTTATCACTGGAGCAGGAGCAGTTTCTTCTATCCCCGGCCCGGTTTATTCTATCTCTGAAGTGATTGCAACTTGAGCCTCGTTCTCTTCAATAACTTCAGTAGAAACATTCTCATGGCCATGAGGTGCAGAGATGTTAATATCATCATTTTGATTCACCAGATTGTTCGAATCATCATTATTGGCTCCATTGTCCTCAACTTCGTCATTTGGCACCTAATATGATGATTACATGGGACTAGAACACTCAAAGCATGGAAATCAAAAGCAATCATCAAATTCAGAATTTAATTGATATAACATCATCAAAGTTCTTCTTTAAGCATTCAATACACGGGCAAATTGTATAAAAGTCATAAAAAGACGTTTTACAACAAGCTCATCTGAGGAGATTTTATACTGCCCTGTATAATACGACGAACTGGGAGAAATTGGTAATGAATATAAGGTTGGGACATATGTCATTCTCTTCGTATGGCTGTCCTCTACAACATATCCAAAATTCATCTCAATTGGATAAACAAGGAAAAATATGTGGCCGAAACATCGGACAACATGACAGCTTAAAATTTTCTGAAAAATTCCTGGAAGTTTACTGTTTCATCGATTTCGACCTTTAAACATGCTCAAAACTCAAAAATCTTCTTCACTAATGCTAGTAAATTTCCTGGGCTAAGAAAACTGGGGTAGATCGCGAAAATTTGATGTCGGATGAAGATTCTACAACATTTTTAATGAAAGACTGAATTTTGAATTTTCTGGTGATGTATTTCGGCAAAATTTCTCATTTATTCACATGGATTCTCATTCATTCATTCACAAATCATAAATTTTATTTTCTATGAAGAAAATACAATATGAACACTTACTTGAGTGGTCTCTAAACCGTTTGAGGGATCGATATTGCTGGCATCACCATTAGGAACATGATTACCTTCATTCGGTTCCAACTCTTGAGAATCCTATTTCTTACCATTCTCCAAAGATGAATGAGCATCATCAACACATTCTTTATCCATGATAATCTCTTCCTGGATATCAACAACAATCATTATTACTTCATTCAAGAAATATCATAATTGGTTAGGCAAAGAAATACTTACATCGATTTCTTCTTCATCGACACTGGATTCATGAATTGCTTGCCCAGGAGCAAGTTGAATACCATCAATGCTCGATGGAGCGAAACTCTGAAACAAATTAACAAGTATTTGTTTTATGATCCTAATTACATGGATAAGAAAAAGTCATGATGGAAAAAGCGTTAAGAACTCACCGAAGAGACAGCTGGGGACTTCACACTATTCGGTAACATCCGATAATCCTTACTTCTGGCTTCTCCACCCCGGGGACTTTCTTCCACTTCCATGAAGTCTACATCGATCTGAGGTCTCACAACACGACCATCCTGGTAAAGTTAATGAAGTAATTAAGATACGATTATCATGTCTTTACAAAAGTCATAAGAAGAATACTTACTTGTGGACATCCTGGGAGTACTTTTCGTTTATCACTACTGGAGGGATACTTCAATCTTGGTCAATCAGAAAGCATCTTAACAGAAGGAGGTTCTTGTACCAAAGTTTGAACAGCCATTACAAAATTATGTAAACGCTCAAGTTGTTGATTGCAGAAAGTTATATAACCTGGAGTTGCGTAGGCGAATCGGTCAGAACAGGGGAACAAATATTCGCGTCCATTCAAATATGTACAGTCTAAAGAAGTCTTAAGTCGGTCGACTGATGGCTTTCTCTTCCGAACATCTGGAACACACTGATCAAGGCCCATTTGTCGAGCCGCTTTATCGATATTATATTCCTCCACCAGAAACTTTCCTTGTATTACTGATACTAAGTAACCAGGAGTGCAACTCAGTATAAAAGATCTCTCACCATCACTCAGGAATGTACCGGATTCCAAAGTGACATTTTCTTCAACAGCATTGAAAGTGATCAATTGTGAGACGAAAGAAGGAACAGACACCCATGGACGAAAATTAAACTCAGACTCGTTGTCTAATATATCGATGAGGCGTGTTTTGAGTCGAGGCTGCTTCGTGGACCAACGCATAATCCTAGCATTATTTTTCTCATAGAAAGCATGACGAGTGTCAACATTCGGTCCTTGCAAGACGTTACGAGGAATCAGTACATAATTATTGAAGCGCTCCCACAATAAGTCTTGGAGAAACATTGTATTAAGATACTTTTCAATTTTCATGAAGCCATTAGAAACGATGGAATCCATGACTAAAGAGTCTAAATTGGAGAATAGCGAACCCAAGAACAGGCTACCAATGGGAAGTTTCTCACCTTGAGCCATCTTAATGGCAAAAGGAAACACAAATGACTTCAACAAGTGTCCACTATATTCAAGTACATCTCTGGACATCCACAAGTACAAGAAGGCAGCAATGGTTAATGTACCGTCGACGGGTCTTTCAGGGACTTCATCTCTCGGCCACCAGTGCTTTAACCATTGAGCATAAAAAAAATTGCTAGATAATTTATTAAAGTCATGCATCAAAGCTGTCAATATGTCATACATTGCAGTCTTCTCTGCTGAAAGTCCTTCGGGAAAATTACCCGTAACTGGAAGATGCAATAAAGCAGCTACATCCTCCAAAGTGATGGTAAATTATCCCCATCTGCATATGAAAGTATGAGTAGGAATACACCAACGGGCGAGCAAAGCTACCATACCTCGTATATCATGATAAATAAATAAGTCTCCAGCTGCTTGAATAGCCCGTGTCACCTGTGCACGATCTACCATGGTTCGTACACGATCATAACCCAACATATGTCTCGCCCACCCAGAAAAGTATGCTAAAGGTTTCCGATAAAGTTTAATTCTATATGCGAAGAAGAATAGTGCCCTCCTTGTAGACATAACCGAATTATCGCTTGAGGAGATACCAATTTTCTTTGAGTAATATCTCTGGGATTTACAAGGAGACGAAACGAAGAACCTGGGAGACGTTTTTCAGGTCTATACTGAATCACAAAGAAGTCGTCATCAGTGTTTGGAATGTTCTTAATTCCAGGCGCTTCTTCTTCTTATTCGTCAATGGAAGTCTTATCTACAGAGGTATCATCTCTGGAAGTTGCATCTGTGGAAGTATCATTCCTGGAAGTATCATCTTTGGAAGTGCCATCATGAGAATCAGTCATCTTTGCAAAGTAGCTGTGATATCCATACAACACTTCTACTTCAATATATCATTCGTAGATGCAAATTTCATCAAAGTAGTGGAATTAAAGCACAACAAAATAATAAGGATGCTCACATCAGCGTCTACAAAAATGGTAACATTACAACTCTTACCTGTTTACAATTTCAGTAGCAGTAGTGACTATAACGCACAACTTCGAGAACTTGCTCATTTCTTCGAACCTGCAAAGACGAGCAAAACTCATTATTCAAAAATCAAAACTTGATTTTTTATAAAACCGTGAACGACTCACGTAATACTCTACCGTGTGAACATTCACTGATTTTCTACTGCATGAGCATCTACTATTAAATCACAAAGTTCATGAAAGTATTATTTCATCACAAATAATTGTTTGCTTTCAACAATCAAAATTTGGTTTTACAAATTTTAATTTTCGTGAATAACAAACATATATTAAAAAAAAATGACATGAGTGAATAACTCACGTTAATTTTTTTTGGAAAAAAAAAAATTTGACGTGAGCTAACAACTCATGTAAAAAATAAAAAAAAATAAATAACTTTTTCGCTCGGACGAGCATTCTCTAAGAAACGAAGGTCTTTTCTATTTTTGTGAAAATCGACATATTCAAAATAAAGTTTTGTTTTCATAAAGATCATAAACAAAATTTTCATCACTACAATTAGACCATGTCTATTCAAAAATACAAATATATTTCTCTTATATTAGGGATTATTGTTCGTTTCTTAAACTAATGGACGGGCGGACGTTTGTTTCCTAAAGCAAATTTTTATGAAAAATCTACGCATGCATGTGCACATATGGGATTTTGTTTTATGAACAATACATGAACTTTTGAAAGAAAAAAAAATAGCTTACCTGAACTGGCCGGAGTTGGCCGGAATTTCGTCGGACGGTGACGGCGATGGTCGGCTCCGGCGAAACTTTGTCACTTCATGCTGCTTAAACGTGAAGGAGATGAATGAGAGGGAGACTTGGTCGGTCACAAAAAATTTAAAAAAAGAAGGTTTCTTCCCTTTTATAATAACTTTTATTTCTAAAAACCTAATTAAACAAGGATTTCCTTTTTTGGGCCCGGGCCCGTAAACACTAAACCGACCAAAATTGAGGGTCCGATCGCCCGAATCAGCGGTGCTTCATCTCTCCATGCTCACGAGATGACACTCTATCATACCGCCAGATTCCTTATCCAGGCATTTGCTTGTACATGATATCATTGGAGCATATCGGGGATTCTGGAAATGCCTTTTTACGATTGAGTTCAACTACTTATCTCGTCTACTAGAAAATCACCATCAAGTGCTTACTGCGAAACATGATTGTCCCTCACTAAGCAGGGGACTTAATGTTGATGGTGGATTTTCGACAAAGGATAAAATCGTAAAATCATGATACTGCATGTTCCTGATCCGGCTTCAGAAATGTATGTGAAACTCATATTTTATGATCCGTGAACCATTTCACGATCTCTAACTGAGCGAGCATCCTCTCAAATCTATGATGAATATGTTCCACGAAAAGCCTCTCAGCTGAGCTTTCGACACTTTGCACATTTCATCATCTCCTCTACGTAGAATCAAAATGATTGGACGGCTCCTAGATATATTGCATGCTAGTATAGAGCCTAATGTCTTCAGGACGTCACACTATTTGTTGTTCCCTGACTACGTAGAGAGAATGTGTATATAATCTCTTAATGATTGGATGGATCCAAGACATATTATTGCATGCTAGTATAGAGCGCTAACGTCTTCAGGACGTCACACTGTTTGTTGTTCCCAAACTATACACGCCTAATATTCAGAACGAGTATGATGCTTCCATTATCTCGTACCTCGATTCTCGAATAAACCCGCTCCTAGACATATCGCATGCTAGTATTGAGCAATTCATAGATTAATTCTAGCGTGACATTCATCAATTGAATTCCTAGAAAATTATCTATTTATCTCATTACTCCGTTTCATAGCAGATTCTCAGCTAAATTCCATGGATTAGTAATAAATACTCAGTTTATTTCATTACTCCGTTTCGTGGCTGATTCTCTGCTGAATTCCACGAATTAGTAATAAATATTCACTGATCGGGCATTTGGGCCACCACCGAGTAAGCCCCGATAAAATGGTGCGAGTGTACTTAGCAATAATGCACGGACGAGCACCCGAATACACGAACGATCATTCAAAAATATGGACAAACGAGGAAACCTATGCAAAATAGGGAGGAATAATATTAATAAAATAATAAAGAGCCACCAAGGGGGACCGGGCCCACCGTCCCGCCGGTCATGCCGTCGAGGCCGGTCCCGCGCCTCTTCTTTTTATTTTATCTTATTTTATTATTTTTCCTAATCTCATGAGAACTCCTTCATTCGAGCAAACTTCCTTGTTTGAGCAAAACTCTTAGTTTTTCCATATTTTCCTTCGGACGATGAAAAAATAGTAAAAAATAGGGAAAGGTGTCAGGGATCGAGCCACCTAGCCGGCCGGCCATGCCCTATCCATGACCGGTCTCATGAAACTCCTTCGTTTTCTTATTTTTCCTAATCTCATGAAAACACCTTACAATCCCTTACTTTCTTATTATTATTATTTCCTTCATCTCATGAAACTCCTTTGTTTAAGCAAAAACCCTAGTTTTTCATATTTTCTCAAATATTGCTCAAACTGTCAAAATGCCAAAAAGTCAAATGGTCACATGACCGACTAGGCTACTCACGGAAAATCTATAAATATTATTATTTTAATATTCTCAAAATATTGGTTGCACGAGCAAAGTTCTACTTGCTCATTCGAGCAAAATCGAGAGTTTCAGTCAAGATCAAACTCTTCTGAAAATCCAAAATATTGCTCAAACGCGCGCCAGAAAATACCAAAATTCTCATAGTTGAGACACGGACACTATGGTGACACGGGTATGCCACCTTGACTGACCAAGGTCGGCCCTTAGGATTGCAAGGAGCCGGTCCCACACTCTTTCACAATTTTGACCTAATTAATCTTCTACAATTCATAATTGGGTTCAAACTCTTTCCAACCAACTTGGAACTTGTTCAAACGACCACCAGCTAGTCCCACGACCACCAAGGGAGGTTTCATACCCCTAATCCGGTCCCTCGTCTCTCCATAATTAGGTTTTATTGCCTAATGCTCAGACGAGCATTATTTTAATAAATGATAAAACCAACATTTAATCATCTTTTCACCAACTGGTCTGCAAGGGACTTTGGTGTTTGCTCATTCGAGCACCTGGACGCTACATGGTCGGCCATCATCCTATGTAGCCGGTCCCTCTCTCAGTGATTGATTTTCAGTAAATCATTAATTGATCAGCAATCGATCAAAATTAGGGTTTTGAACTGGTCGCTCTGCAAATCATAATTTTGAGCAAGTTCAAGCACTAATAATTTTATGTTGATCCATAATCAACAACTTAATTAATTATATAATATTCGGCCCAGCTACCAATATTTTAAATTAATATTTTATTTGATCATGCTACCAATAATTTTTCAAACGAGAAATATTTGCTCAGACTATCAATATTCAGTAATCCATCAAATGAGCAATATTTTCTCAAACGGACCAATAATATTATAATGTTTAATAATTCATCAATCGAGCAATATTCACTCAGACGAGCAATATTTGCTCGTGCTATGAACTATACATATGTCCCAACAGACATGTTCAATCAATGAATCATAGAGCATTCGGCAATCATGCTCGACTTAACAATACTTGGACTCATCGTCTAATCAAGTCAACAACTGACTAATTAAATACATATCTTCCTTGCAGACTTCATAATCATGAGGCATCAATTATGTCACATGGGGGGATATAATTAGGGTTTTGGTCTTGCATCCTATGACACGTGTGTTCATCCATGATGAGAAATGTGAGTAAGTCGTGCAAGCAGTTGAGGGAGTTAGCAAATTAGTGGGTGGACAATCAACCTAGTCTCTACACGACCTGGAACTGGTTTAACCACGATTTCCCACTCTTTCACTCAAGCAACCGTACACTTACTGGAGATCAATGTGTCTACATTCTTGCAATACAAATAAGTTCCTGAATCCACGATTGAAACAAGGAATGATCGTCCAACCAAGAATCATCATGTGAACAATCTCTCTCAACTGAGCAGAATTCAAACTTATTTGAACTTAGCAGGTCATCAACTTGCAGAAACCTACAACACATTCACAATTCTTGAGCACCATTGATCTCACACACTTCTCATCTTCCCTCCTACAGATCAACCTTCTTCCCTCTTAGTGACCGAATTGACTCTGGAACGGCCATTGTCTTGGTTTAGGACGGAGTCCTATAGATTGATCTATCGAACTCAAAGAACTCCCGTTCAGTGCATCTGTTTGAGGTTAAGCAGTTTGCTCGGTCAAGGAGTCCCCTTCCGCACGGTCGTCTCTCCATTTTCCTATAAAACCAACAAATCGTTTTGCCCCATCAACAGTTGAATATTGAATGCTTTGTTACTAAGCTATCTTACCTTTGATCGTAAGCAACCCTGATTTTATATATAAGGGAGAACTCTAGCAACTGGAAAATCTAATCCCAGCACTTTCCTGTGTCCTAGTTGCAAACTAGAGTCGATTCTCCTTTAACCTAGGTGTTTCCAAAACCATATTAGGTTAACGACTTGAAGACTTCATTTGTGATTGGTGAAGCCAGATCCAACGATTTTCTCTGTAGTTGCGTATTCTTTTACTTGTTCTATCGTGTTGAGTACTATCTTCTTGTTGATGATGGTTTTTAGTTCAGGGCTAAAATCGTAAAACCCTATATTTAATGTGTTACCTTTCTAAAAAGAAATAGAGCCATTTAAAAGTGATGAGTTACTACGCCTCTTTACTTACATATGTATTGATCAAATCAGTATACTAATATATATGAAATTTATTTAGAATAGTGTTGGTTGCAAAAATCTCAAGTATTCTGTAAATTTTATTAATCTCCCACCTGTATTATTACTAATGCATGGCTTGCTGAGTATGTTCACTATGCTATGTTCCCAGCCGAACTCTTAATATTGACATGATATGATAATTAATGTTCGTTCTCAACTGAGCAGCATGAGTTTCCCGAAGTGTCAGGATTAAGATGTGCATGAAAGTACCTAATCAGAGGCACGCAAGCTGCGCTGCTCTCCGAGATAAAAATTAGTGATTTTGTATCAACGCACAAAATTCACGAAAAATTGATTAATTTTGTGTCAGCTCGCAAAATTCAATTTTTTTTATAACCTAGTTTTATCAATTTACAAAAATTAGGTTTTTTGCGGTCTGCGCAATATCTCGATCCCTATTAGTCGAGACTAAACCTAGGCAAACTAGGAAATTGATCCATCATAGAACTAGTAGGAGCAGAATCCTACCAAAAGTTGGAAAACAAGAAATAAAAGGAAATTGCGACAAATAAAGGCAACAACAAAAGGGCCGCGGCCGCGCCGCTTGTCCGACCGGTTTTCCCTAGCGGACGCCTCCCCTAGCCGACCGGTCTTGCCCTATATTGCTGTCTGTCGGCTCATCTTCCTCATCAGCCAATAAAATCACTCCAAAGTCGCAGCCTATACTTTAAATTAAAGGTGGAAATTGGCTGGCCGACATGATTAATTTCTTTAGAAATTAAATCTAGACTGTCCATGTCAGTCTTAAAACGATCACGGTCGTACGACTTGGCCCGCCAATTTATCAAGCTTAGCCTTCTCCTGGCGCGACCAAATGAACTCCAAGATGTTCACCGACCGTCCCTCTGTTATTTCAGCCAATCAGGGCTCTCCTAGCATGCAGGTAGCATCCGTAATTGCTAGCCAAAGTAGGCTAGTCGAGCCACCTGAAAAGGGTCTTAATTAAGCCATTACCGCCCAAGGCAGACTTAGATTAATCACGGCCATCCAACTTGGCCAGCCGGATTGAACGACTTAGATCTAATCTGGGCCGAAAAATGAGGTGTCGTTATGATCACCGGCGGCCCGTCTTTGACTTCGACCAACCACACCACTCCTAGCTTGTGTGCTGCGCTCTGAATCATTGGCCAAAGTAGGCTAGTCACGCGGCCTACAAAAGCCTTAAATAAATTCAACGACAATCAATAACTACCGCAAATCATCTCAACCATCCAACTTGGATAGATAATTTAACCGGCTTAGATCTAATTTGGGCCGACCAATGGGAGGTCAAAATGGCTACCAGCCATCCTTCTCCTATGAGGGTCGACCTTCTCATCTCTAACGTACAAGGATGGCTTCTGGCAGCTGCCCAAAGATGGCCGGTCACGCTTGTTTTGAGAGCGTGAATTCCACGACCAACTAAGGCAGGCTCTGAACAACGATGCTTCATGAGTATTGATTATTTTGAGCTGCTTGCTTAAAAGCAATGCTTTACGAGCATCGAATACAAGCGATATTTTATGAATATCGATTTCACAAATAACTTAATTATTTAACCTAAAAGCATTGTATGCTATTTTTTGCGGAAAGTCTCACGACTTGACTTGTCACATATGATTGCCCGCCGCCTAGCTTGCGCGTGATTGGTCGAAATATTTAGGTCTTGCAAACAAGACTCGCTCAGCAACTACCATGTAGGATTTATTCCATTCCTCATATAACTTGCTACAAATTACTCGAGACATCAAACATATCACAAACTGGGGGATGTAAATCAGGGTATTGGTCTGGCGGTTTACAGCGTGCGGCGTGCAACACGCCCATTATGAGAAAGTGTCAGGAAAGGCGGACAGCTAGTGGAAGTAATGAAGTAGTGGGTGTAGAAACGACCAGTCTTCCCCTCATAGTAGGACATGGTTTTCATCATTTTACACGATCCCCACTTCTCCTTTACTCAACTACTTCCATTTCCTATGAGATCAGGGTGTGTTCGACTATGACTTGTATAAATAGATTTCAATCTATTTCAACAAAGGAAGAGTTCATCAACACAAGTATCCAGAAAACACCAAGAACTTATAGCTTACATTCTGCAAGCGGGTTCTACATTTTGATACAAGTCATAAAATAACCACACTTTCATAGTTCATCATTCTGATCTCAACACCTTCTTTGCTTCCCTCCCTAAGATCAACCCTTCTCATTCCTTTTGTGATCGAAGCAAGACTGGAACGGCCATTTCTTGGTTTAGGCCAGAATTATATAGATTGATCTCTCGAATCTAAAGTACTCATGTGCAGTACATTTTTTTAGGGTTTATCTCCGATAGGTAAGAATTATTTTCAGCAGAATCATTTTTTACCCTACTACACTTCTCTAAGATTTGCTCGAGATTTATCTCCGATAGGTAAGATATAAAAGTAATCACAACAGTTCTTCGTCTCAGACTCTTGTGATTCCGCAATAACTTTTTATGTTGATCAGTTGGGTTATTATGAGATGATTGATATTTCTAGGCTTCTCTTTGGGAGTATAAGACAGGATTATCAATTGGTTCATGTTCACCTTGATTTCTATCAAAAGATGGAACAAAAACCGAATAAAGAATAGACATATATGTGGGAGACAGATTTGTTTATAAGTCTTCGACTTTGGGTCGTATCAACTCTTAGTTGTGGGTAAGATCAGCTAAAGGAATCAAGTGCGCAGAATACGGCGTGGTTGTAGAGGCGTAAGGAACGCGATTGTACCTTAATCGGTGTGAGACTTGGTTAGGGCTCAACTACATTCCAGTCCGAAGTTAACTTGTAGTAGGCTAGTGTCTGTAGCGGCTTAATACAGTGTGGTGTTCAAAGCTGGACTAGGTCCCGGGGGGTTTCTGCATTTGCGGTTTCCTCGTTAACAAAATTTCTGGTGTCTGTGTTATTTCTTTGCCACATTATATTTGTTTATATAATTGGAATATCACAGGTTGTGCGTAGTTCAATCAGTTGATAAATCCGACCTTGTTCGTTGGATATAACTTGATTGACACTTGGGAACTGGTCTTTGGTACCGTCCAAGTTATTTCTCATATCAATCAGGCTCACAGATTTCTACATGTTCGATTTCTTGATTGAGCTCGCTTTTAAGTTGGTGCTCTCGAAATTATATTGGAGTTTAGTCCATACAGATTACCGAACAAATTATTTGGTGTGGGTTTTATACCCCCGCTTTTCACTTACCTGTTGCACTCTCTTGGCACCGTCTTTTTTCCCAATTTCTCAGGAAATAACGTAAATGCTTGTTATTTGCAGTGGTTGAAAACTCAATCTCGATCCAGAAACAAATGAGGTACGTAGGTACTCGTGGGGCACCGCCCTCCTTGCTAGTGTGATATACAATCTTTTAAAAGCTTCTAGGTGGAACAAAACACAAATTACGGGATGTGTTGCTCTTATCCATGTATCTTTCTTTTTTTAATATAAAAAATATTCATTTTTTTTACTTTTATATATTGGTTTGTGTGTAATATCTTATTTATAATTCTTTTTTTTTTCCGTAGTCATGGGCTAACAACCATTTTAAATGCTTGAGGCAGATACCCCTTTCGAGGAACCTACAGGAGGAAGATATCCCTTTCGAGGGACCCAACACAAGGCTAAAGAGATGGAAATGGTCGAAATGAGGAAAAGGTTAGATGCTTTGACAATCGATGATGTGGTTTTTGATCCAATTTTAAACTTGATGAGGATGGAGAAGATGAAGTTGGTTATAGAGTATTTTCTAATGTGGCGACCTATGTGGGACCTTTGTTTCATTCAACTGGGTTCGTCATTTTAGATCCTCGTAGAATGCTCCGCCAAATTGGTATTGTCCAGAAAATAGCACCTGATGACTCTCGATTAAAACTGAGCATAGCCAACTCCCAATTTAAGGACAGAGATGTCAGATTGACCTATGAACCAGCACCGTCGATCGATCATTGGAATGATCTTTCGAAGAAGTAAACCAAATGAGTAGAAGAGCGCTTGAAGCTTCTCATGGCACTTCCGAAGCGGATGCGAATTACATGGAATGGTATCAAGAGTGGTTTCATCCTTATGTGGAAAATTTGGATCCGGAAGCGAAGAGACACTTCAAGAAGGAAGAGAGTTCAAAATCAAGGACATCAAGGAATGAAGAAAGTGATTGGGAGGAGATGGTGGTACGTATACTACTAATTATGTTTGTATATGTTTTTTTTTAATTATCTATGCATAATTACAGTATGTGTATTTGATATGAAAAAATAGGTTGAACGATTTAATTGGGTGGTCAAGGACATGACCCGTATGATTAATTCGGGTGAGATGTTAACGATCCATGAACAAAGATTACTGCGGAATCGAGATAAAGGCATAATAATCCCTAAGAAAGGAGGTCTATATGCTTATGAAGAGGACCGACAAAGGAGAAGTAAGAGGGCTAGGTCTCCTTCTTCTAGCGACGACTCGGATACTCCCTCCGGTGAGCAAGTTCAATCAAAGTAAGGAAAATGTGGTCGAGGCGGTCGAGGTGGAGGTAAAAAAGGTGAAAAAGGTGGTCGTGGTCGAGGTGGACGTGGTGGAGGCAGAAAGACTCCAATTCAAGGTGGCAGTGGAAAAGGTAAAAAAAAGCTAGAGTTATAAAACAGGTTGTGGAACAGGAGAAAGGAGGAATCAGGTGAATGACTATATAGTGGCTTTTTAGTATTTTACCTCATGGATTTTTTATTATCTAAGACTTTGTATATTTACTATTTTCGTTGTTTGGTTATGGATTTGGACGGATGAATTTTTATAACTTTACATGTATGAATGAATGTTAGTCTTTTCATTTGTCTAATCTAAGAACAATGAGGAAAAAAAACAACATTCTTGAAATTTTTGGGCACTTTTGGCTAGGTCGATGGTTCACATAACCTAGCTGTAAATGCATATAATTGTTGTTAAATAAACTTGCACATGTTTTCGGTTAGAAACTCCCGGCCATTACAAAAACAAACAAAAAACGGTTAGGAAAAGCATCCGTAATATGTTAAATGTTGGGAAATGCCTAGCCGTATATTACTATGGTCACCCAAAAAGAAAATGACTTCTGGTTACAGCTACATATCCAGGCCGTGTATCTTTGTTACGGGTAGGACTCTAAACCGTAATTCTGACATAAAGTTACAACTCTAGTTTACGGCTTGGTCGACCTTTCTAATTCCTGGCCGTAAATTAAGAACGGTTAGGAACTGCATATGTAATCTGTTTACGGTTGGGAAATACCTAGCCGTATATTACTCTGATAACCAAAAAATAAAATGGCTCTTGGTTATGGCTATATATCCAGGGCGTAATTCTGACAGAAAGTAACAACTTTTATTTATGGCCAGAAATACTAGCCGTAAATCTGGCACACCACAAACCATGCAGGTTTATACATAATTACGGCTTGGTTGACCTATCGATTTCCTAGTCGTAAACACCTATAATTTCCTTTTGTACCACATCATATCGGCTAGTTTTTTTAATTTTGAAAAATAGATCCGTTTGAAGAATGATCTATAGAAGGTTCTAGTTTTTCAACCACTTATTTAAACTTGAAATAAGTCCACCTCCATATAACCACCCATTCCAAATCAAAATCACACCTTCTACCTCAATAATCCCCACCAAAACCCCTACAAACTCAATGCAATGTACTCAAAGGAGAAACCCAACTTTACTTTAGAAGAAGACTTATCTCTTTGCAAAAATTTAGTACTATACTATCCAAAGAAGGGAGAAGAACGAAGGAAAGGCGGTTTAGCCAGTAAATCGTATTGGAGTAAGATTTTTGAAAAAATTTGTAGTGATGGGATTGAATTGTATCTTCGATTTTCAGATATATGCAAAAAAAATGGAAGAATATATGGCTTTACTTCGTATGTGCAAGCAACTTCGACTTAGAGGTGAGATTGATGAAGAAGTCGTAGCTCAAGCTAAGAAGTAATTAAAAAAATGGAAAGGTTATAATTTCAACTTCGAAGCTCAATTCGCCAACATCAAAGACTTCTTGATACATCGAAAAGGATGTTATTAAAAGCAACTTTGTAATGGGGATCTATTAAGTATGTAATGGGTTTTATTGTGGTCTAATTAATGAAAGTATTATTAATTTTCAATTGTAGTATGTATTCATGTTGAAACTCAAAATTTCTCAACTTACATATTCATTTACGGAAGGGAAAAATATGTTAACCCAACCGTAATACAGACTCAGGTGATTCTGGGAAAAATAATGTCCAGGAGTTCTTCACTTCCCATCCATTTTATGTGTTCACTGTTGGGAGTTCCTCAGTTCCCATCCGTAATTACGTATTTACGACTGGTTCAACACATTTTCCCAGCCGTAACAGGTAAAATATTCATATTTTTCTCTGATTTTTAACGGATTTGAATCGATAAAATTGATGTTGGAAGTTGATTATAAGGTTATCCCGAGTTTTGTGACAAAGGGTTTCATCATTTTTCTTCAAAATTTTTCAAAAACCTTTCACCAAAATCACCATTTTCCCTTCTTCAGAATCAAAATCAAGGAACAAGTTTAGATCAAAAAATTAATCATTTGATTAGTCTAATTCATTCACTAATACTGATTAGTTAGCTTAATCAATTTAATTAGCACTAATCAAATTGAGGGTAGATTAGGTATTACATAAAATATCAGGAAAAGGGGTTCTATGGATTACTATTTGATGACCCTATACAGCCCCAAAAAACCCAACCGTTTAAAGCCCCAATAATAGGATTCATTTTTTAAGTGCCATCATCTGTAAATTAGTTAACCAATCAAATTAACACACTTTAAAGAAGTGTGTGGAAATAAATTTTTAAATAAATTATTTTTGAAGAACTTTGTTTCAGAATTCAAATTTCGTCAACATTTGGCAATGAAATTTTTTGTAATAATTTTTAATGTCCCACGCTAAATTAAAATAGTACAATAATATTAATAACTAGCAACAAACTATATGATGATCAGAAATGTGCGTTCATAGTGTTTCCACGGATAAATAAAAGATGTGAAATCAATTTTAGTATTACACGATAAGAATGATTTTTTGACCTTTCAAATGGCATATTTTTGCGAGATTTTATTTTATTAGTTTGTTTTTCTATCTCCTAGTTGGACTCTTTAAATTTATCTTACCGCTTGACCAGGTCAACTTGGAGAGAGGAAAGAATATCTAATAGAACTCAATATTCATATTATCCACACTCAGAGCATCTTAGTCGAAGGTGTAGATTTTGTTTTTAATAACACATATTGTAGGATTTTAGACCTTTATTAATGATAAATCAGTAGTTAGATCGTACAAAGTAGGAAGGATGATATGCTAAACACAAATGTGTTGAAGAAAGTTTTAGTTAGACCCTCGGAATGATTCCAAACTATTTCCATATCATTAATTTATTTAAAAAATTCACGTCTAGTACAAAACCATACTAAATATTTTATGTTTATTTAAATCTAAAATATAGGTTACAACCTTAATACTCATGAGGTGTCTTGAGACAGAAAACTTATATAGGCCCACATATGAAAACCCCCATAAATGGAGGTCTATCGATGACCTCCACATGGTATTTTTTCTATCTATTGTTGGAGATGCTCTTAAGAAAATACAAATTTTATTGTGGGTTTATAGATGACTATAATGTTCCCGATCAAAAGATTGTTGCAGGCATAAGGTTTTAGAAAAATCTTAGATTAAAACAATTTATTTTGTTTAGGTTGTCTAGTATATACGAAAGAGTAGTACGAAGTTTTCTTTTACAGTACCTAGACCCCTAAAAGAAACCTTACCATAAACATACATGCGCACATATACATACATAAAGGTTTCCATCTACAATATATGGTAATTAAGAAACTTTCAATTCGTCGACGCCATTTTAGTACAATCGTAAAGTTCTTGTTCTGAATTCGGAATTCATCATGACAAAATTCTTTACCGATAATAAAAAAACTTTAAATTGATTTAATCAATTACGAGATACGTTATTAATCAAATACGAGCCAAATTTAAAGAAACTTTTAAGTATATATATCATCCAATGTACGTTTCCCTTCTCAAATGGATCTTATTGTCACCATTTTGGCCATGGTGTATAATGTACACCTTCTACAAGATGGTTTACTCTTTTTTATACCAACTATTTAAATATTATGCATCTATACATGCATAAACACGTTCATTAAAATGATTATGGGCTAATATTAATCATACCAGGTCGCCACAGAGCTTTATAGTAATTTGGCTCAGGTTGGATATATAAAAGATTATTCATAATATAAATGAATATATGTGCAGGGAGATTAATAATTTTATATCGGTGATATTTTCCTAATTATATACATTTCTCGACTTTTTTATAAGCTTTGCCGCATAAATATCATTTATGAAAAGGAGAGGGTAACTAGTACACCACCAATTTTTTTTCGTTCGGTGACCTATATAGACAATCCTTGTACAATCTATATGTTCGGTTACAACACTGTATTTAAGGTTGTTTTAACAAGGTAAACCTAGTATATACCTGAACTATTCACGAACCGAATTCCAAAAAGAACAAATTTTGTAATCTATATTTCAGTACGAATTCAACAAGAATGCGTCTTGTAGATTCTTTACCAGTTGAGTTAATATTATCTAGGTTTAAATACGTACAACCTGTGATATTTCAATTATAAAGATAAAACAATATAACACGGAAAATAAATAACACATACATCAAAGATTTTTATTAACGAGGAAAGCTACAACCTTGTAGAAGAACCCCAGGACCTAGTCCAGATTAAACACACACTGATTTCAGTTGTTACACCAATTACATACTACCAGATTTCGGACTAGATGTAATACCTGCTTCAGTTGTATTCATGCACCTGTAGAACTCCTAGCTATATACCAATTCTCTTTAGAAATTTCTCTTGTAAATCTTTTAGCAGAACCTCGGTTCTCTTTAGAAGATACTCTTGAAAATCTTCTAGCAGAACGTTAATTCCATTTAAAAGGTGCTCCTCAACAACTAGAGTTTACCACCCCGTAACCTAATTGATTCTTCCTCACAAGATCACCTAGAAATAATATAGAGATATCTTGATCTATCAAATCTAGTTTTTATTGAAAACACCTAGAAACATGTTCCGTAACTATCAAATAAGATAGCTTCCATGTGCTTTACGATCCCCAAGTAAAGTATAAAATCTCACTCTTGTTCGTGAAGAACAAATATACGGAAAACAACCTTATTTACACAATTTTTCAAGGGATAGTTTGTACGGTTACATGAAACCTTTATTTATAGTGAATGATCAAGGCTAGGTTTCCTGGAAACAAAAGCTACCTTGTCTAGGAAAGGAAACACCAAATATTTGACTAAAAAATCCCTTTACTCACGTATTTCCCGTTTTAGTTCATGAACTGTTGCCAAAAGTTCGTGTATAATTTTCTATTCACGAACTGCCTTAGCAACACATAATAAGTGTTGTTTTAATAAATGACTCATAACTTTTTCATTATAACTCGGAATTGAGTGACTCTTGGCTCGTTGAATTCGTATTTTCAATGTTTACTACAACATGAAGATCTTTCCAATGAAAAAGGATATCCTCGAGTGTATACATATGTGTATATTTATCGTCATATAAATTATTCCATAGAGTGAGCATTTGTTTCAATAGATAGAGAGGTAGAGTAAACAAAAGAATCAAGTGTTTGTTACTAACCTTTAATGAAATTCTCCAAGATTTCTTCGTGTAGTCTTCAATCTCCATTCTTCAAGGATAACTTTGATTCTATATTCTACTTCTTAAACCCAATCTAGTCTTAAACTGACTTTTATGAGACTAAATCATGAATGCGTTTTGTCATCTAAATTTAACAACTAACTTGACATACCAACGCTAGTAGGTTCAACCGAACAACGCTCTAACAATTTATATATATATAACTGAAAATAATTCCCAAAGCGAAACTATTCCTGGAAAGGATTTCTTATATTTTTCTGAGAAATAGAGCGTCATCAAACATAGAGTTGATCCTAATCTAAGGAACCAATTTGGGGCAAAAGTTGGGAGTAGCTTATAAAGGTAATATTGTTCAAGCCAACGATTCTAAGATGGAGGCTATAAAGGGGATTATAGAATTTTGTTGAATTGGGGAGATCTTTTCTTTAATAATAGATTTCAAAATAGTCAGTTATAATATTTGTGGGGTTAAGTGGTCTGCATAGGAATGATATTTTCAATCATAAAGCAAGATAATGACGGCCAAGTATCTTTGTGCTTCAGGAAACCAAAATTGAAGAATGTGATGATCCCATTGTTTGGTAATCTTGGGGAACTAGGAATGTCAAATGGTCATATGCTCCTTCGGAAAGTCGTTCCGGAGGTATTTATGTATGTGGGATGAAACCAAGGTTAATGTGATTGATCATCTTATTGGATATTATTCAATTAATCTTATATGAAAAATCCTAATTCTTATTTTATATGGGTTCTCTGGCATTTATACACCTAACAACTATCTAATTATAAAGGATTTTTGGAGAGAAATTGAGGAAGTAAGGAGCTATTGGAGTTTACCATGGTAATAGAAGGAGATTGGAATGTCATTCGATTCATTCATGAAAACTTCTTGTATTGGATCAAATAATACAATGAGGAAATTTAACAGATTTATCTTTATACATAAGTTTATAAACTTACCTTCGATGGGCAATGCTTATACTTGAACGAGTAACCAAATCCAAAGCATTCGTAACAAAATTAATAGAGTTTTAGTATCTCAAGATTGGGAAAGCCAGTTTCCAAATGTTATTTAACAAGCCCTTGCCAGGCTATGAGATGATCACAGTCCCCTAACTCTTATCTACAATGGTGTTAAAGGTGGTCCATGCCCTTTTAGATGTGAAATGTTCTGGTACGTTCATCTTGATTCAAATGGCTTGGTCTTTTTTCTCTGTTACAAGTAGTGCAGGTTTTTTAATGTGCAAGAAACTACAACTGTTAAAACCATTGTTGAAATTATGGGATAAACAAGAATTTGGTGAAATGGAAAGGAGGCTGGAAGAATTAGAAGAGGTGTTTGTGCATTTGGATGAGGAAGAAAAACTAAATAATAGTCTTGCAGATTCTCAATGGGATTCAAGACAAAGGAGAAATGGTGAAGCTGGTCAAGAATCAGTCATTTCATTAATAATGAAAATAATACCAAGTTTATCCAAATACTTGCTTCTAACAGAAGAAGGAGAAACTACATAGGTTTTATTAAAGTTGATGGAGTGATGAGGTCCCAGAGTTTTTCTTCTTTGATTTTTCCTCATCTAGAAAATTTCGGGTGTTTTTCTTTTGCTTTTAATTTCCGCATTATATTTTTTATCCAATCTTTATAATTAAAAGTGTAAGCAAGTTATACGTTGATCAACCCTTGTGATCAAAAGAATCTCTATTTGAGATAATCCAAGGATGTTCCTTGTGTGCGTTGGATTATTATGATATCTACATGCAAAGAATTGTCTATAGGTTTCAAAATGAAAAAGTTGGTGGTGCGATACAAACACCACTGTAGTCTTTAATCGTTTTATCATCTCAATTAGCTTTAGGTCCAAACTGAAAATTTTGAGAAAATTGCTTATAGTTTGCGGAACGGTATAAATTATATAATTTGATTTAGTAGTGAAAGAGATATGATCATTTTAATTGATGTGTCTCAAATCTGAAGAAAAAGAATGGATGTTTACCAACTACGATAACTACGGTGATGCGTATGTAGAGTATGTAATGCTAATATTTCAAGTAGGAGTTGTTGTATGAATTAACATTTCATGTAGGGGTGTATGTATTACACGAACTTCATATCTTCTAGAGCTTAGGTAACCTTATTCATTATTTTTATCAAAGAAATAAAAATCATTTATTTCCTTATTTAGTGTTTGTTTTATGTATTATCTTATTCAATTCTCTTTCGGAAGAACAAAAAAAAAATCATGTTTTAATTTGGATAATTTGATCTTGATTTAATTTTTGTGTTTGATCTTGATATAATTTGGATGTTTGATCTTGTTTCAAATTATTTGTATGATCTGGGCTCAATTTGCATGTTGATCTTGATTTAATACTTTTGTTTGATTCAAGTTATATGAACCCACATTTAGAGAATACTCCCATATATTGGGGGATACTCACGGTTAAATGAGGATGGGTTTAGGATAAGGTGTAATTTTTTAATGATGAAAATATTATACTGCTTTTATCATAATAAAAAAAATTAATACTAAAATCTAAAGAATCTAAACGAATACCGGGGGAGACTCAAGGTTAAATGGAGCTGAATTCTATACTTCTCTAAAAGTCAAACTGAAATATGAAAAACAAGTTACATCATGCATACAATGTCCAATGTGGTACTAATTCTCTGATGTATAAATACACCTTGTTGACATAGTTTATTAAATGTTTATGAATACTGATTTCTTATAACCAAAGTCGGCATTGTCGACCCTCATTCAGACAATGCCAACTGTGAATTATTGTTAGAGCACTGCTCGGTCGAACTCACAAGCGTTGATATCTCAATCTTGTTGTCAAGTTTAGTTTCCAAAACTATAAGTCTTGATTTCTAGTCTACTTATAGATAAGTCTCGGATTAGGATAGACTTCACGGCGTTCATCGATTAAAGACAAAGAACTACTAAGGAAATCTTGTGGAACTTCATCAACAAAAGGTATGTGGAGACTTGAACTCATCTATCACTCAAAAGTCTATCTACTCTATCTCCTATTTGAGACAAAAGTCGTATAGCTATATAGACTTCGATTATACACATTTGATATTTCGACCTGAGTTTAACTCGCTTACATATTTATCGAAATATGTGTTGGTAAGCTTTCTCTTTAACCAAATTCATCTTATATTCTTGACGAAAGTCAAAAGATGATCATGTGAAAATCGCCTGGTAACATCTTACATGATTTGTGTGAGACAGTCATTTGATGCAGACTCAGAATGTTTCGTATTGATCATTCGATCACTTGAAAATTACTTTGAAGCTAATAGTTTGTGTGAGACAGCTATTGTCGTCTTCTAAGAATGTTTCAATGATTGAAATGGGAGTTTAGAACAAATAACCATGATTGGATATAGCACAATATGCGTACTTGTATGCTAATTGTTGCAAGATATTCCAAGTCCGGTAACCATAGTATGCATACCCGTATGCGTACTGGTTGGTTTATAAAGTCCAGGAACTCAGTATGCATACCGGTATGCGTACTGGCGTGAGTTTCAAGTTCCGAAATTTAACTGAGGTTGGATGGTATGCGTACCCGTTCGCATACTGGCAAACCCAAACTTGGTCCGGCCACTTAGGTATGCGTACCCGTTCGCATACTTGAGAAGGTTATTTTCTAAAATCGGTTTGTTCATGAAATAATACATTTATATAATAAGGAATGCAATCTTTTGCAAACCGTGGCTATAATGTTCATGAATTGGTTCGATTGAATCAAAATCGATTTTGCTTCAATTGTGTCTTGTATACTTCTATGAGAATATAAAAAATTGAACAACTCTAGAACTAGTTTCATTTGAGTCATTTGAACTATTATGGATAAGATGAATAAGGTTGATATGAAAGTGTTCATATGGCTAACTTCAGTTAACTATTGTTGAGCCAACAAGGTGCACACGTTTAGGTACGGTTACTCATATCTAAATGAAGTCACTTTTTATTTGTGTGTAACAATCTAAGTTCGATCTAACGGTTGAAAGATATTAGCTTGAGTCTAATCAGGTTTTTATCTAACGATGAATATTGAATGCTTTGTTACCAAGGTAACATTGATTGCAAACCCTGATTTGAAGACTATATAAAGGAGAACTCTAGCAAATGGGAAACCTAATCCCCACACCTCCTGTGTGATACTAGTTGCGACTAGAGTCGATTCTCCTTTAACCTTAGATTTTTTCCAAAACCCTGTAGGTTAATGACTTAAATACTTCATTGGGATTGTGAAGCCAGACCAAATTATTTTCTCTGTAGTTGCGTGTCCTGAACTTTCTTTTTTCTATCGTGATTGAGTACTATCTTCTCTAAGATTTGCTCGAGATTTATTCTCCTATAGGCAAGATAAAAAGTAGTAGAAAACATCTTCGTCTCATAGTTTGTGATTCCACAATATCTTGTTTCGCTACCATACGATTAAGATTATTGTGAGGTGATTGATATTACTAGGTTGTTCTTCGGGAATATAAGTATGGTGTATAATTTGGTTCCTGTTCACCTTGATTTATCAAAAGACGGAACAAAAACTCTTAGCTATTTCTGTGGGAGACAGATTTATCTATTCAATAGACTTTTCTGTGTGAGACAGATTGGTTTATCAAGTCTTCGACTTTGGGTCGTATCAACTCTTAGTTGTGGGTGAGATCAGTTAAGGGAATCAAGTGCGCAGAGTGCTGCTGGGATTCAGAGGCGTAAGGAACGCGACTGTACCTTGATCAGTGTGAGATTGGTTAGGGCTCAACTACATTCCAGTCCGAAGTTAACTTGGAGTAGGTTAGTGTCTGTAGCGTCTTAATACAGTGTGGTGTTCAAATCTGGACTAGGTCCCGGGGGTTTTCTGCATTTGCGGTTTCCTCGTTAACAAAATTTCTGGTGTCTGTGTTATTTCTTTTCCGCATTATATTTGTTTATATAATTGACATATCACAGGTTGTGCGTAGTTTATCAATTAGATAATCCAACCTTTGGTTGTTGATATAAATTGATTGACACTTGAACATTGGTCTTTCGTACCGTTCAAGTTGTTTCTTATAATAATCAGGCTCACGTATTTTATCTGTTTGACTTACTGATTACTTTGAGAAATAGATATACAACTCTTGGATATATTTTCATTGATTGAGTCTGACTGTCTAGTTGATTCTCTATGAATTATATTGGACTTTTTCCATACATATTGATATGCGAAATATTGGGTGTGGTTGTTAGACCCCCGCTTTTTCAATTGGTATCAGAGCAGACAAACACGTTTAAGACCTTATAATTCTCTATTTGTAGCGATCTGACTCTATGGATAGTAGTGTTATCTCTGACAAACGCATCACCAGAGACAAAAGTTATGTTTCGATGAAATCTATTAAAGAGAAATACTTGTCAATCTCACATATGGATAAACATTCTGTTCTTACGAAACAGACAAGTATTGATATGTGTTACCCTGATTTTCTTACTGACGAACCTGATTCTGAAGTAGAAAGGGAAGCAGCCCGAGAGAGTGCAGTGATTCTAAAACTTGTTAGAATCCGGGTTGTTGAAGTCAATAGGATGAAACACAAGGTTAATACAATGCTTGGTATGATAAAAGATCGTGATTCCCAACTAAGGGCTCTTCGTGAGGAAAATGCTGTGGTTTGTTCATGAAGAACCTTACCCAAGGCTAAACTCAATGAAAATGCCTATGAAATTGAACAACTATTGAGTAATCTCTCTATTCAAGAGAAAAATCGTTCTGGGGAGTCTATCATACCAAATACTTCTGACTCTACTGTGATATTTGAAAACGTAACTAATTCTAATCATGTTTCTCAGATGAAAACAACTTCAGAAGTTAAACTGCAAACCCTTCCTATTGATAAAGTAGTGTTTGGTTCTTCCACTAATCATGGATTTACCACGTCTCATGGAAGGAAGAAATCTTCTAATGATATTTCTAATGCTACACACTCTAATCACTCCGATGATCAGAAAGTTTGTCTCTTTTGTGATTCAAAAGGACATGTTCAAAGGAAGAGCAAACTGAATCTGAATGACAATTACTTTGGTCAACTTCAGCATACCTTAGATTTAATACTTAAAGGTGTAACTGATATTCGGATGTCTAAACCTATTGGTTCTAATACCCACCCTGTGAATTCTTCTAGGAAAGTCAGTTCTATATGCTCATCGAACGTTCGAACCAATCATAGCATTAATACAGATCGTTCAAGGAGATTTCAAAGAGGTTCTTCTCAACCTAATGTGAAGAACGATGTTCAAGATGTGAAAAAGGTACCTGTAGATGGAAGCAACAATGGAGATATGAAGACAACCTTAATCTGATAATTGAAGGATACAAGGATCTTATCAACAGGATGTCAAATTCCTCCGTACAAACTTCCTCTGGTAAGGATTCAAACTTAGTCTCGTATTTTGATGACAGCAAGTTTTATGATAAATTTTCACATCAAAAGGGTTTCCTCCAAAAATTAGAAGGAAAAAGAGGATTAACCATGAACTATATTCATTTGATGAGCATAAGGCTCATACTTGTGTTAATTAATCACAAGGGTTGAATTCTTACTCATGAAAAATCATGTTGAGTAAGATATGATAATAATCAGGTATACTTGTGGCTATATGCTTTGTGATTAGTTGAGATATTCTCTTATCGTTCATAGCTAAACTATAGTATTCGGATAGCTTTGCCTGAGTATTGTTTTGTTTCTAGAATCACTTCGATTGCTTTTTTAATTTGGTTGTCTGCTACTTTTGTGCTCTAAATTTTTCTCCTGTGAGATTATAAAATTTATCGAGCCAAAAAATTGTGAAAGAAAATTTTCACATAACAAAATTTTGCTATATTCCTTTTACCTTATAAGGAGGTTTGTTACATTTTTTAATCTTTGTTCTGGGGACCATATTGGTTTTCGTACGGGTATCCATATTGACTTGTCACTAACCAATTTTTAGAAACCCTAAAATCCTTCCCTAAGAAACTATTTAAATACTGATCATATTGAGTCACGTACGTGTACTCTAGGATGTTTTCTTATGGTCAAGAATGTCATCACCTTCTCGCACTTGTGATTTTGTAATAGGTTTTCTTGATAAAGGTATTGGTTTCGGATCCAAAGGGAAGAAGAAAAGAACCCTGGTAGATGTTGATGATATCAAATATCAAAATCCTGAAGATTATGATGATGTCTCATGCTAGTATGCATATACTCATCAAGATGTAGAGCATGAGGATATGGTTTCTGCCGAAGTGTTTCACAATTTTCTTAAATACTTTAAGGAAGCAAAACTGCAACTCGTTGATACTATGAAAGGTCTCGATGTGTTAAGAACTGAGTTGAAAAAGGTTAACTCTGACCTTGTTCTCATGAAGACACATGTTAAAGATCTTCTAAATGAGGATATCCTCTCTGAGGAAGCAGTGGATGCTGTCAATCACAAGCTCAAAGGCCTTGAAACCCGTGAAACTTCCGAACGTGAACTTTGATTTATCTTGTGATCGGTTTTTGTTTTTAGAGTTGTTTTATGTTATCTAAGAAACTTCTTATGAGAATTTATTCTTGTGTTTTAAGAAGGATAACTAGGGTTTGGAATAGCAATTATTGTGAGTACACATAGCTATTGCCAATGATTTTCATCTTGCAATGTTTTTAGATTTATTTATTTAAATTCTAAAGTTTATTTGGAAGATAATTTTGCAGTATTAATCTTTATTGGTTTTATATATTGCAAAAATTGTTATGGGATATATGTGTTTGCGTCCGTGAACTATAATTGTCCCATATATGTCAAAAGTTAAGCCTATTATGTCATTATGCAAATATTGATGAAGATAGGATGAACTTTTGATTACAAAGAAGTATATTATACGTCTTTATGCAAATATTGATGAAAAATAGAATGAATCTTTGAATAATCCGTAGTATTGATCTTTCCTTGATCCACTTCTATGTGAAAGTACTGTGTGGCTCCGTAAGTCCTCTTATGTTGAGCATTTTCGATTAAATTAATCATGGGTTCTCTTGTGGTTAATTTAATTGAGTTTTCTGGAAACAAATTCATGTCTCATGTAATTTGTTAATGTCCAAAGAAATCCTTCTTTTCTTGTAAAAGTAAGGTCGCTCTTGTTGTTCTTTCGGGAATGAAATTTTATGGGGGAGAGTTCTTAATTGAACTTGTGCTTAATTGCCAAATCTTTATGGGGAATACGGCTGTGGAATATTGTAGGAGTTTTCTTGTATCTTTATAAACTACTTGATGAATAAACTAAGTTTCGACTATGTGAAATCATCGAAACAAAGTTGATATGTTCTCTTTTAGTCATGAAGTATCTCTATGAGAATTTCATTATAATCCCACTAGTTTTCGTACCTTTGCCAATTTATATTGACAAAAAGGGGGAGAATTAATGTGTAGTTCACACTACAAATACACATGGTTTACGGATCATTATGTAAGGGGGGGTGGTTTTCATGTGAGATGAGGTATTGACTAAGGGGGGAGTGATACATATCACCATAGTATTGTTGTCAAAGTTGTGATACAATTGGACTTTGATGTTGTGTAATAATACTATGTATTGATAGTTTTGTCACTAAAATTGACAAAGGGGGAGATTTTTAGAGCACTGCTCGGTCGAACTCACAAGCGTTGCTATCTCAAGCTTGTTGTCAAGTTTAGTTGCCAAAACTATAAGTCTTGATTTCTAGTCTACTTATAGCTAAGTCTCAGATTAGGATAGAAAGTGTAGTTGAGCATTAGACTTCACGGCGTTCATCGATTGAAGACGAAGAACTACCAAGGAGAGCTTGTGGAACTTCATTAACAAAAGGTGTGTGGAGACTTGAACTCATCTATCACTCAAAAGTTTATCTACTCTATCTCCTATTTGAGACAAAAGTTGTATACCTATATAGACTTCCATTATACACATTTGATATTTCGAACCGAGTTTAACTCGCTTACATATTTCTCGAAATATGTGTTGGTAAGCTTTCGCTTTAACCAAGTTCATCTTATATTCTTGACGAAAGTCAAAAGATGATCATGTGAAAATCGCCTGGTAACATCTTACATGATTTGTGTGAGACAGTCATTTGATGCAGACTCAGACTCAGAATGTTTCGTATTGATCATTCGATCACTTGAAAATTGCTTTGAAGCTAATAGTTTGTGTGAGACAGCTATTGTCGTCTTCTAAGAATGTTTCAATGATTGAAATGGGAGTTTAGAACAAATAATCATGATTGGATATAGCACAGTATGCGTACTTGTATGCTAATTGTTGCAAGATATTCCAAGTCCGGGAACCATAGTATGCATACCCGTATGCGTACTGATTGGTTTATAAAGTCCAGGAACTCAGTATGCATACCGGTATGCGTACTGGCGTGAGTTTCAAGTTCCGGAATTTAACTGAGGTCGGATGGTATGCGTACCCGGTCGCATACTGGCAAACCCAAACTTGGTCCGGCCACTTAGGTATGCATACCCGTTCGCATACTTGAGAAGGCTATGTTCTAAAATCGGTTTGTTCATGAACTAATACATTTATATAATAAGGAATGCAATCTTTTGCAAACCGTGGCTACAATGTTCATGAATTGATTCGAGTGAATCAAAATCGATTTTGCTTCAATTGTGTCTTGTATACTTCTATGAGAATATAAAAAATTGAACAACTCTAGAACTAGTTTTATCTGAGTCATTTGAACTATTATGGTTAAGATGAATAAGGTTGCTATGAAAGTGTTCATATGGCTAACTTCGGTTAACTATTGTTGAGCCAACAAGGTGCACACGTTTAGGTACGGTTACTCATATCTAAATGAAGTCACTTTTTATTTGTGTGTAACAATCTAAGTTCGATCTAACGGTTGAAAGATATTAGCTTGAGTCTAATCAGGTTTTCATCTAACGGTGAATATTGAATGCTTTGTTACCAAGGTAACATTAATTGAAAACCCTGATTTGAAGACTATATAAAGGAGAACTCTAGCAACTGGGAAACCTAATCCCCACACCTCATGTGTGATATTAGTTGCGACTAGAGTCGATTCTCCTTTAACCTTTGGTTTTTTCCAAAACCCTGTAGGTTAACGACTTAAAGACTTCATTGGAATTATGAAGCCAGACCCAATTATTTTCTCTGTAGTTGCGTGTTCTTATCTTGCCGTTTTCTATCGTGATTGAATACTATCTTCTCTAAGATTTGCTCGAGATTTATTCTCCGATAGGCAAGATAAAAAGTAGTCACAAACATGTTTGTCTCATCGTTTGTGATTCCACAATATCTTGTTTCGCTACCATACGATTAAGATTATTGTGAGGTGATTGATATTATTAGGCTGTTCTTCGAGAATATAAGTCTGGTGTATCAATTGGTTCCTGTTCACCTTGATTTATCAAAAGACGGAACAAAAACTCTTAGCTATTTCTATGGGAGACAGATTTATCTATTCAATAGACTTTTCTGTGTGAGACAGATTGGTTTATCAAGTCTTCGACTTTGGGTCGTAGCAATTCTTAGTTGTGGGTGAGATCAGTTAAGGGAATCAAGTGCGCAGAGTCCTGCTGGGATTCACAGGCGTAAGGAACGCGACTGTACCTTGATCAGTGTGAGATTGGTTAGGGCTCAACTACATTCCAGTCCGAAGTTAACTTGGAGTAGGTTAGTGTCTGTAGCGGCTTAATATAGTGTGGTGTTCAAATCTGGACTAGGTCCCGGGGGTTTTCTGCATTTGCGGTTTCCTCGTTAACAAAATTTCTGGTGTATGTGTTATTTTTTTCCGCATTATATTTGTTTATATAATTGAAATATCACAGGTTGTGCGTAGTTCAATCAATTAGATAATCCAACCTTTGGTTGTTGATATAAATTGATTGACACTTGAACAATGGTCTTTGGTACCGTTCAAGTTGTTTCTTATAATAATCAGGCTCACGGATTCTATCTCTTTTATTTGCTTATTACTTTGAGAAACAGAGATATAACTTTTTGATATATTTCCATTGATTGAGTCTGACAGTCTAGTTGATTCTCTTGGAATTATATTGGAGTTTGTCCATACAGATTGCTATGCGAAATATTGGGTGTGGTTGTTTGACCCCCGTTTTTTCAATTATATATATATATATATATATATATATATATATTTAAAGAAGTGGTGTTTGTCTATCCGGATATATCCGACCATCGATTTCGTCATCCTGCGGATCGGATCGAGAGTTGGGCGAGGTATATTTTCGTGCGTCGGATCCCATGGGTTTCCTGATTTCGTTAGGGTCCCTTTAATAACTTGATTTCGCTTTCGTGAGGTTTCTTAGTATGGCACTGTTTCCCGAAACAGAGATGTGTCCTAATTCTGGTACCAAAAAGTCCTATATAATTCTGTTTTCGGTCGTATCATTCTGTTCTTCCAGCGGTTCCAAAAGGTAAACATAATAGAGGTTGTTCGCAACCTAAAGCTGAATATGATCCTAAAGAGATAATGAACACATGGCTCAGTAAGGTTTTGGAGTAAAGAATCAAACCCATACCGTACGAGCCATATATTAGGCTTTCTCGAATGGGGTTTAAAGGTTTTCGGGAATTGGAAAGCCAAGCACTAATGTGCTTGACATCTGGATGAGGCTGGAATATAACGTATGGAATGAAATCAGTTGCCTCTAACAAATTAGAGGTGATCTTAAACTTCAGAGGATCGTGCCATCAAGTCCAAAAGACTTGACAATAAAAATAATAAACTAATGTATGTTCTGAAAACATAATAGGTCATACAAAGAATATCAACGACCTGTTATGGTTATAGTTACCGACCTGTTACACAAAAGCTCCATTACGTGAAGCAACTCCAGATACAATTGTCAAATGCAGACGCATTTAAATTCAGGAAATATTCTAAATACAACTAATCAACCATAGATTTGTAGTGACTAAGATTGCTAATATAATTGGATTTCCTAATCTAATTTCATTTCTTAATTAAAAACGGCTGACTTTAATGTCAAATATTACTTCCAAAATAAATTTAAGATACAACCCCGACTGTTTTCACCTGACCAAATAAAATATTGGGTCTGCTGCCCCGGCCAATCAATAGGCTCGAGTCGGTTCTAATATAATTAGATTTCCTATTTTAATTTAATTTCCTTAATGCCATATATTAAAAGAATTTAAGGGGCCAAGACCGGGACTGTAAGCCCCGGCTAACTTGACACAACCAACAAAATATTAGGGAATCCTTAAGGGGCCACGGCCGGGGCTGTAAGCCCCGGCTAATTTGACATGACCAACAAAACACTAGGGTATGCTTAAAAGGTCACGGTCGGGGCTGTAAGCCTCGGCTAATTTGACACGGCCAACAAACCACTAGGGTATGTTTAAGAGGTCACGGCCGGGGCTATATGCCCCGGCTAATTTGACCCGACCAACAAAACACAAAGGTATGCTTAAGAGGCCACGTCCGGGGCTGTAAGCCCCGGCTAATTTGGCCCGACCAACAAAACACTAGGGCATCATCAATGGGCCAACTAATTTCACACGACCACAAAGCACTAGGGTCGCATGCCCCAACTAACTTATAGGCTCGATGTTTGACAGTTCTAATCTAATTAGTTTTGTTAATGGCTAAAATTTTGTGGGAGAATACTGACCAGCCGACTAAACAACAAAAACAAATCGAAAAAGGTTGAGCCCCGGCCATAGGCCAGGGTGATACCTAGTATATATATATATTTTTTTAAATACCCTATGAATGGGGAGAATATCTAATATCGGCACTGCTAAATGATGAACGCCATATCGATTATTGAGAGTCTTCATTACATTCATCATTTTGCTATGCTGACTCTTGGTATGTTTTTACATTTACCATGCAAATCAAACCAAAAAAATAACACTCAACATCATTTGGACCTATACATGATTTAGAGTACAGTAAAATTTCGATAAATTAATAGCCTTGGGACCGGAGAAAATTATTATTTTAGCGAAGTTATTAATTTATCGAGTTAAAATTTAGCATGTACAAGCCTAGTTGGGACCAGAGAATTTTATTATTTTATCGAAGTTTTACTGTTGTTATATCATTAGTTTCTTGGTTAAATCTCACAAAATCCTTCTGTGTTTTTTCTTATTCTCTCTCTATATCTAACACTTTTTAGAAAAATTAACCAAAATAACTCAAAAAATTTAGATTCAATCTTGACAAACTAATCTCCCCTCCTTTAAAACTCTAAGTCATATGAGCTCCCACGTCCCGCGATGAATGTGACACCCCCCTCAAATTAAATCAAATCAAATCTTTGAACTAGAGCAATTTTGGAGAGGACAAATGGCAGGACTCTATTGGTCAGAGCATTAAAATTTGAATTACACTCCGTTTACACCCTGTATTTAACTGGCCGTTAGTAACACCGTTAGCGAAAACGTGGGTATACAACACTTATGTGAGTATTTACAGCTAATTAATTATTTACACTTGGTTTATACCAAATACTTAACTGGACGTTACTAACGCCAGTTATGTAGACAATAAGGTCAGGACCTAAATCTTTTCTGATCAAACTTACGATGGCAAGTTCATAAACAAGAGATATCGAAACCGAAGTTTTCTTCTTCCTCCTTTCCGATTTCACAAAGAGGTTTGGTGGTGGTGTTCATCAAATCAATCACTAAAGAAGTGGTCTTTGTTCTACTAAAGGTACAGGAGTTATTCTTCTTTGCTAAAGTCGTAGTAACAATCCGTGATTGAGACAAAGCTTTCGGAAAAGAATTTTTTTCTTGGAGTTAGCTGCTGGTTTGGATTAGCGAAAAGGTACACGAATTCCTCTAAACCCCGTATGCAATTTTTATTAACATCTATGAACATAAAGTTGGGTTTTAATTAAAATTGTGATGAAGTTTTTGGTCAGATATTTGGTGGTTGATTTGGTGAATGTTTGTAATGAGTTCTGTGAGATTAATGAGTAATGTGAGTCATCGGGTTTCAGTCCAGTTCGATTTTGCAGGGAATTTTAGCAAGAAACATATGTGACATAGTTATCTCCATCACCAGCTTAGAGAACGAATATCAAGTGTTTGTAATAATGCCTAAATCATCAGTTCTTCACCAAAAGTTGTTGCGGTAATCAATAGTTCTAAATATGTGTTTCCATGGGTTCTGTGGTTCAGTTATGGTGGCTGTTCTTGGTATATTAAGAAGGTTTCATAGCAATTAAAAAACCAAAAACATTGCTGTTAAATATAACTTCTTTGGTTAACTCATTCAACTTATTTATATAGCCGACATTGTGGAGTTTAAGCTAAGAGTTCTAAACTTTGGTTGTTTTCTTTTATCATTCTTACTTACCAGGTTAGAGAATCGTCCTGCAGTAGATAGTTTAGGATGGCTATGACAAGTTAAGGTCATGACTTTTGGTAGGATATTTTGATGCTAGAACCTGTAAGTGCTGAGAAAAATCCATCCTCTATGCAGTACATCTGTTAGGTTTACCAGTTTCCATTAGTCATCTCGACATGCAATTTTTTTTTAAATGGACACTCGATATGACGTCCTCCATTAGTCCATATGTTTGTTTTTATAAGTAGGGTTCCAATCTAATAAATGACTTTTCATCAAATTCATTAGAGTTTTTAGGTGATTAATGCCTACTAAATTCTCTTAATGAATATTTACACATGTCGATCTTTTGGGTTGACCAAAGAGTTCTCATTGTAGTCTGTTAAACAGTGATGAGATGATTAGGCGCGCCATTTGTGGTATCTAAGGATGATATTTGGACTTGCATGTACCCACTATCTCAGACTTTAAAGTATGCTTAACATGTTATGATCACATCAATGTTGAATAATCATGTAGAATAAAAAATTTAGCATTTTATGTTGTGCAGGATTCATGTAAGCAAAAATCCTATGAATGTTCACCAGATCTGAACAAAAAGCACTTGATTGGAGGTGCAACTTTTTCCCGGCAAATTTCAGCTTCTGTACTGATGCATTGTATAGACTTTACCCATTCTCTATGCCGTATATGAGTCTTTTGGTAGCCGCCATGAATATATGAGGCTTATATTAGACTTTGCGACTGCTGAACTACACCAATCGTACCTGGATACTGCGATAGTGATTCAGCTATTTCGAACACGCCATCGACCGCTTCCAGGTATACAATGCACCTTGCCAAAAATTTCTGTATGTCTGTCTCTGTAATTTATTTTGTGGGTATGCACAGAAATCTAGCTTCATGGGTATGGACAGAGTAATTGATTACAGAGATATATGATTTCTACTTATCATCCATATATCCATAATAGCTCCCAAGTTAATTCTCTTTTGTTTTGCTTTAGGACCTTTTCTTACGACAATCTAGAACCGGGAAGTTGAAACCAACTTTGGAGACCAGTATGTTTGACTTTACAGCAATTCGAGAGCAAGACAAGCTTTGTGGTGCTATTAAGCCATATTGTTAACCACCAGTATACCGACAGAGGAAATCAAGCTTCGTAGCATTCGCTACTTGCCGCTGGACACGCCTTTATTGGTAGAGTTTCAACAGCAGCGGGAAACATGAACTTATAGGGTACCAGCAATGAAACTTTTCTCTCTTTAAGTTTATGCCTGTTTTCATCTTTGATCTAGGATAAAAAAATTTACTTAAAAAATCCGTCTATTCCACCAGAAAATTCTTTACCTGAAAAACTTTGTGCCGCATATATCAGCTGCCAGCATCTTCCAGGAAGGGAAATATAAAGGTATACATAGTTGTATAAACATATGTTTAATACTAAACCGTCAACCTTTTCTGTGATGGGTTCCTGTCTAAATTTGCAGTCGTTCATTTATTTCTTTTTTTGTTATGCAGAAAATGAAGGGACAAAAATATCCGGCAAAAAGAAGAGTTTTCTAGGACTACATTTCAAAGTGGGTTCTAGCTTAGGTAACATTGATTGTACATGTAAGTCTTTATATCATTTTGCAGCTTCAAATGAACATCCTCATACTCCAACGTCTTTGCACAATTGCATTATATATGTCGAACCGACAGCTTTGACTCTACTTTTTCTCATTTTGGTGATAATGGTCATATCCAATTTGTTAAGACCCAAAAACCTATTATCAAATTGAAAGTTACATGAATATAATATACTTATGCATGTACAGACTATAATTCCTATTGATGAATACACATCCACTGTCTACAGATATACTTTATAGCATATCTGTAGCATTTTACTTGGAATTGTAGCATTTTACATATTAACCAACTTGCTTTGACGGATCTGTTTGATTGTAACTACTTTATCGAAGATCTTAATCTGTGTTGTACTCTCACATTGATTTCATTTATAAAAATTGACAATCGGGTTATGTATCTCCGAATAGAAGTCTTTTTAGGTGTTAATTCAGGTGGAATTGAAGCATTGCATCCATCACAGGAAAGAACATCGCAGCGCCTGTAAGCAAATATAGAGGTCAACAACAACATGAACAAAACCTGTGTACGAAGGCAGCGACGCTGCAAATGACTCACATACAAAGGCAACACAATTGTAGAGGCCAACCAAGTACATAATGATTGCGTATAAGTGGTTACTAACCAATATACTGCAACACCTTTTCATAGTTTTTATAATTGCTGTTTTTTTTAACAAAAATTTGCTGCTGCTCAACAGCCTTAGAAATGTTATGTTTTTCACGGATACAATTTTTGAGATTGGTTATATTATCGTTGAACTATGGGTTTGAGTGACAGTTGAAGAGGTAAGGTTTCAGGTTTAGTGTCGGCAAGAATTTGTTGAGCATTTTTTGTGAAAGGCAAAATGGAGACTTTATTAAAGTTGAAATGTTCTTAGTTTCCCTTTGATAACAAAGATTACATCCGGGGTTTTTTTATTTGGTTAAAAATTCTCATCGAACCAGTTCGTATCACGGGTTAAATATGCCCGATGCGTAGGACAGAGCACATGCATCGCGAAGCCGAGCCACACCAATAAAAAATGCATTGCCCCTCGAGACGGGGCGAGGCGAAGCCGAGCCAAGCATGCATTGGGACTTGGCGAGGCGAAGCCGAGCCACACCAAATCAAAAATCCTAAGCGACTGGGCGGAGCGAAGCCCCACGACACCAAATAAACATGCACGACAGGGCGAAGCGAAGCCACATCACACCAATGATAATTTAGCCATTACCAGAATTATGTGGATACAGACGTGAAAACCAGGTTTCTAACTTTTACCGAAAGGTGTACTCTAAAGGTAAGCTTATTTATTCAATCAACAATGGTAGTTCTGTTTTTATGGATTGGAATTTGGAAAATCCTAAAAGATTGAATCCAATTGTAAGATTTCAGCTAGAAACTATTCCAACTAAGGTGTTGCAGGTTGGTTTAATTTGTTGGAAACCAATAAAAATAAGAATTTCTCTATTTCTTGCTATTTGAACTTTTGAGGCAAGAAACAATCCCTCCTCAAGACCAGCTGATTTGCAAGCATGCGTGGGCTCAAAAATATCCTCCTAAAATAGCCTTCTTTCTTCGGTGTGTTATACATAATAAGATCCCAACTAAAAGCTTTTGAATCAAAGAAAGATGCATTTAGATAACAAGACCAAAGATTTAGCCTCCGATTCAAGGTTGATATCTTTCTTGAAAAGGTGTTTTTCGTCGAAAGATCTTCGATTCATTTCATTCCAAAGAACCCACGTTACTGCAGCAGGTACGAATTGACATACAACCTTAGAAACACCGCGACCATAATCATTCCAAACTCGTGCAAGTTGTTTCATCGATTCAGGCCACACCCAAGACCATTTTTACTTCGGTAAGATAGAATACCATACTCTCGAAGCTACCTTGCAATGAAGTAAAACGTGATTGTTTGATTCCATAGCATCTCCACACATCACATAGCCATTATAAATACTCATACCTATGTGATGTAGCATATCAATTGTGTTTAGTTTATTAAGAATAGCAGTCCAAGCTAACTTTTGGATGAATATATTTATTCTAAGCAAAACCAACTGGAAACTGTAAGATGGAATTGGAAGACATGAGATGAGACTATAATGATTTGACAGGAAAAAAAAACAGAATTATCAAGTTTCCATTTCCTAGTATCATTATCAGCATCCAAAGTTGGAGGAGCATTTCCAATTATACCAATCAGAATAGCAAACTGATTAACTTCTTTATCTTTGACATGATTTATAAAGGGGATACCACTATTAACATGAAATATTATTGATGTGGCCGCACCCTAATTTTCTGGAAAATTGCCACATTTCCTTGTATGTGTCCGCATGTGTGGATGTCAATGTTTCCCAGCTCAACTCACCGCTAATAACCAATCATAACGATAAACTTTACATATTTAAACGTGAGTGACTGTTTTGGGCTTTTTTTCCAGGCAGAACTACATCTTAAGGTTGGGGGCCTTACAAAAGGAGGTGCTACCATAAGAGGCTTTATCGCTTTGTTCATCTTTCTATCCGTCATTTTTGTATTGTTTCACCGGTTGAAGAGAACCCGGGTGAAAGTACTCAAACACGGAGCAGTGACCAAAACCTAAGATGGTGTCTCAAAGGGACTGCTCTTGTCAAGGGTGCGACCAGTGGGACTTCATCTCTTTTGTCTTCTCTTTGTAATATTTATGCCGAACTTTTACTGAGCAGTGTTGGGATAAGCTCTCACAGTTTTTGATCTTGAATTTGGTCATGTTCAGGCATGCTACTATGCTAGAGTGGAAGAGTTAAACGGACGCAGATCGGCTATACATATATGTGCTCGAACTGAAGATACGGTCAAACAACACTGAAACATTGGGCATTGAAGGGTTACAAGGTCATCAGTGCGGTATGTGATGCTTCTGTTCCAGGTGAATGAGAAAAGTTTAAAAAGTAGTATCCTCAATTTTTGGGGTCCTTGATAACAATGTTGGAAGACGAGATAAATAGGAAGTCATGACCCGTGATTTTGCTTACCATTTCTCTGAACTGGGGCATCCTCTTAAAAGCTTCTACATGATTGTTTCATTTTTCCACCCAACAAAAACAATTACTCCATTGACCTGGTGGTAATATAGCAGTTGTCGTACCATAAACTCCGTAAGAAAAGGGAGGTTGAATGATCCGTGATCGTTCTTAACCAATTTGATTTCTTATCTAAACTAGAGAAGGTAAACAGCAAAACCAATACAGATAACACAGTAAAACGGAAATGGTTCAGTCTTTGATGTTTCAGTTCCAGCTGAAAGAAGTTAATAAAAACTGTTTCCAATGTATGTGATGCCAAACTTAATATTCTTGCAAGTAATTTATCACTTCCTAATAGCATCATCATTTTTATCACTATGTCCATAAGCTTAATAACTTGATCATGTCATGGATTACTATTTAGGTCATAAACCTAAATAAGCAACTATGTCTATAAGTAGTCTCAACACTTGGTGCAGTAACTGGTTCAGTGGGAATAATTGTCCTACACACTGGGGTAGTTGGGCAGACATTTGTGCGACAATCTCTGGAAGGCTCGGTGTGATATGACCTTTCAACAGAAAAAAACAGACCTGAACAGGACATATCATGAACTACTTAGAGAATCATATGGCAGGGAAAATGGCTACCAGAACTCTAGAAAGGGATAACCAACTGTTGAATTTTATCTATCTATGATCCTGAAACTGACCTGACAGGAAATGGTATATGCATCACAACTTGCACAGGAATCACAATTGGGAAATGATCAATGCAGGGCAGCATTAGAAGCTATCAGATGGGCCATCATTTTGAAATGCAGTAAAATCAATCTAGCAGGAGTAAATAAAAAGCTCACCAGTCGGATGAGAGGACACCCGGCATCTATCGCCTGGCAAGCAAACTGCATGACCGAAGAACTTTTGAATTTAAAATCTCATTTCAGTATCTTAGTTTGTAAGGAGCTTGAATCCAAAAACTTTAACAATCTCAGTCTGTTAGCCAGTATAGGCTACAAGCATCAAAACCAGATTAAAACATTTCGCAGCTTGCTGCATTAATGTAATGTAGTTTCTCTGCCTTTATCAAAAAAACAAAAGAATACTAACACATCCTTTCTTAAAAGCTACTGGTTCAGGATGCATCGTTTGGAGTCATTGCTTTACAATCTGAAGTTTTTTATAAGGTAGTAAAGTTTTTGATTTGGAACACGGAGTTTCAATATTCTAATCTCAAGCTATATTATTATTTCCAATAAGTAGCTATCAACCAAGAACTTGCCTGCATGGCAAAAGATAAGATTCAAGTCAACAGTGATATACCATGGTCAAACAGTTATCACAACCCCTCACCTCCAAACGATAGAACTTGACCTGTTAAGTTTTTCTACCTCCCAAAAGCTGGGCGTTGTCTAAAACCTACCGATGTACTAATAAAAGCTTATTAGAAATGAAACCAATTACTTCCTTTGATGCTTCCCTATGAACATCAAGGTACTTCACTGTAAACATCTCTTTAAGATTGTTTCCAGCACAGCTGCTGAAAGACAATGAGCACCTAGCAAGCATCATCTCACAAACCCCAATCTGGTGCATTGGAGAACCAAGTGAAGTTCCATCTCTGGGTGCATCGTATGCCTCCCAGCTGCTTCTTATAATCACTGGCCAAGTTATTTGTGTAGATAGCATATTTTCAGTTGATCGTTTCCACCCAATACATGACTAGTAGCTATGAATTTGATATTCCTATATTTCAGTAATTGGAAATATGAATCTAGTTCTAACATATATTTATCGTTTCTCTTTATTTTATACCTCTCGTAATGCACTAAATCTCTACTTCCAGAAATTACAGGACAATAGTCTATGTCTGTGTAAGAAATGCAACAAAACTGGCTAACAGAGATAAGGCAACAATACAGAATCTCTACCGGAAGTTTGGTCAATACAATAAGAAAAATAAAATGTATAGATGTATAATGATCAACTAACCATGAACATATGCAGATATTAAGTAGCAGAAAATTATAAACCATAACTAAAACCCCGAAACTTCTCAATAGACATAACATTCAACACTGAACCTCCCCCACCTATGCTATCAAGAAGACAAAAACCAGATTATAATCGAGTGAGTCAAAAAAAGAAACCTTAAGAAGTTGGTGACTTCAGTGCCTCCAAAGCCAACGATGAGTATTCACGAACCAAATCAATCCTTTTCAAGAACAACTCCGTCTCTGCAACCTGTAAGTCCTTCCATTTCTTTTCAAGTGTCTTCCCCTTTGTAGGATCAATCAATCCAAAAGCTCTCCTATTTAAAAAACTTTCCAAACCGGGAGGTGGCCTAATAATTTGTTCCTTGGACAGAATCAATTCATTCAATCCAAAACCCTCTTCTTCTTCTTTTTCAACTGTTGCTTTCAATTTATCAGCAACATCATCTACCTTAACACTTTCTTCATGTTTCTCCGAAACACCTGCATCATTACTAGCTTTTTTCTTCTTACTCTTACTTTTACTCTTACCGTTTCTAGCACCATCCACCTCAGTTGTTTCACCTTCCCCATCTTTTCCTTTTTTCTTTCTACCATCATTTTCTTGTTTCTTCTCAGCACCCCATATCATCTTTGACAACTCATAACAATTCTCAAAATGGGATTTGGAAAATGTCAACACCTCCCCACTCTTCTCTTTGGCCTCATTCTGCCTATATCTCACTTTCGCATGTCTAATTTTACTAAACAATTGCTCCTTACTAACATCAGAATCAATAGAGCCCTCAATAAACTCATAAAAACCATTGGAATCAGTATTAGGGCTTTTACCTTTCTTGATATAATCAACCATTCCTTGCAGAAGAACAATCTCACCTTCTTCAGTCCACACTCTCGCTGATTTCTTCTCAGACTCTTCTCCAGCATTCGCATCATTGTTCTTCTTCCTCCGTTTTGCGGATTTCTCTGCTTCATCCCGTGGTTTGGCAGCAGGAGTAGCAGGACGTTTGGCAGGAATGGAAGCGTGCTTGGGTTTCTTCACTTCCTCTTCCTTTTCAATTGGGATTTGTTCATCAGATTCCGAATCATCATCAGAGTCTTCTTCTTCTTCAGCATCTTTAGATTTGGTATTAGAGTTTGGAACAACATAGAATCTTGATTTCTCAGTTTCTTCATCATCATCTCCGCCTTCTTCTTCTTCGCTATCGTCACTTTCTTCTTCTTTGTTGTTAACTACTTCCTTTTCGACCTCTCTTTCTTCTTCAGAAGCAGAAGAAGATGAAACAGAAGGTGGATTCTTTAGAGTCATTGTAAGAAATTAGGGTTCAAGGTTTAAGGAAACCGAGAATCTGAGAGAAGAACGAGAGATTTTTATAGGGTTCAAAGTCTGTCTCGTGAAAAAGCCGAATATAAATCGAGAGAGAGAAGAACGAGAGGTTTTATAGGGGTTTCAAAATCTGTCTCGAGAAAAAGCCGAACATAAATCGAGAGAATTTTGATGTTTTAGGGCAAATACTGCAAAAATAATCCAAATTTGATGGACCACGCGTAGGGCTACCAATGGTTCGATAAGGTTTCGCCTATACCAGAGCCGAGATCATGTGGAACGGTTTCTAAGAACTAAAATTATGCATCCTATAGTTTTCCTCTGGGGTATTATACGTTCTCTAAGTTTTATATTAGTGGCACCACGGTTGTTATTTTTTCCATCCAATTCCAATTAATTGACTCGGCAACAGTGTACGCAATTTTCAAAAAACTCTCACCTTCTTTGTTAGTAATTGCAGTTTAATTATGAAATCTAATAGATTTCTTAAAAAGAAGAAATCTTGGAACAAATTAAATTCGAACACAAAGAAACGTAATCCACAACGTCGATAACATTTGCTTACTCTCTTCACAAAAGAACCCAGAAAAAACCTAGAAGGGGCTAGACATCGCTCCACCCATCTCAAACCCTTCTTTTGTTCTTATCTCAACAGCTAATCAAGAGTAAATTATGAAGCTTAGCGAGGTAAGTGAACTAGTATAGTTTGGGAAATGCATCATTAAAGATATCGATTGAGATAAAAAAAATTGGAATGATTTATGATTTGATTTGGGTTTATCGTTGAAATATTTCAATTGGTTTGACACTATGGACATGGTCCTGTTTGCTTTTGATATGTTTATTCTTTTTGTTATTCTTTGGTGATGATCTATGATAATCATTCCATTTGACTTGTCTGCTTTGCCCCAATGTCTTGTTTATCATAAGGTATCTGTTGCAAAATTAAATTTGGAAGCGACACTTCGGTTTTTTAGGATTGTTGTTGATAACATATGTGCCCACCTCTTAACGTACGACATCAAATGTTTTCTAGTCTCATTGGTTAAAATAATTTTACCCAGTTGAGAGAGAAGGGAAGTAACAAACATAATAGATAACAATCATTGGTTAAAATAATTTTAAATGGTTTGGTTCGATTCAAAGTTAATCAGTTTGTTTAGGTGTGGTTTCACGGTTTGGAACAGTTTTTGTGCAGCCTTAACCACGAGATAAGCAAATGAATTATGCATTATGTGAAACGGGTCGTTAAATAGTCATTGGTGGCCAAAGGGTTTAGTGATGTCATTTTTCTTTTAAGAATAACACGATTGGATTTTTCATTCATTACTGGGATAACATGTGGTGTAAGTGATCAGGTTCCATTTAGCCAAGAAGCTTACTTGACATGTCAGAAATGGAAGGACGCACTTCCATTCTATTTGAGAAATTAACATGGTATTTTCCTTTACAAAACTTGAAAAGCGATTAATGCAAGTTCAATCAAGTACTTGGCATGTGTCTTAGGGATAAGCTCGAGTTCCGTCTTGAGGGTAAGGCTAAGCTCCGTCTTGGGATTAAGCTGGAGCTTCTCCTTAGGATTAGGGTTTGTCCTTGGCTTGGGCTTAAGCCTGAGTTTCGTCTTGTACTTAAAGCATGGATGTTATCTCCATCTTAGACATGAGTCTCGTCTTGACCTAGGCCTTAATTGTACGTTTTGTGATTTAAGATCACCAATTTTGCTTATGAATTTAATTGCGTCTTGACTAAGTAAACAAGTTTAACAAGATGAATTGGTTCTTTTTTTTTTCGACCAGGTATCTTGATAAGGGTTCATCTGGATTTCTGTAATGAAGTATTTATTGAGGTTGATCTTTCTTCCAAGAGGCGTTCAGCTGATGCGTTTCGTGAGTGCAAAAAGTTAGTGGTCTTATTTCCACATAATTAACAAGTAATATAATGAAAATAAGGACAGATCCCATGAGGAGCACGGAGTTTTCGGTTGTCAAATATCATAAAGGGAGATTTAGGTAATATAATTATCCATTCGTCATTATTTAAAGATAATCACCAACCGTAGGATAGTACCTAGCGTAGTGTTACGTCCAATGTTCCTTAAATCATTGGATACCGAAGCTCTCGAATACCAGATTATATTCTTCTAAACCACCTAGAATTACCGCACTCTAAGTGTAATTTGGTAGAATACTTTATGTTTTATGAACTTAGATTAATCCTAGTAGTTGAACTCTTAGTGCAAGGTTAACTTTTTAGTGTTGTTTATACACGCGATTGCTCCACAGAATCCCTCTGCAAGGTCTCATTTTTCTACTTGTGTAACGAGTTTTCCAACAATTACGGATATCCATACTAATAGCAATAGATCAATCAAGAAATCGGTCTAGTTGGCCACCTAAAAAAATCAATCATAAACATTCACCATAGAAGAAACAAGCGATAATCATGTGAAGAAATCAAAATAGATTCATATATTAAATAAAATCATGTTTAGAACTCAGAATTCATCCTCAATTAAATAAGAGTTTAGCTACTCATGGACCCAGAAAAATTCATGAGATACATATGATAAATCACAAAAATAAATTGATACGATGATATAAATACTCTAAAACCCTAGTTGTCTCTCTTTGCATGTCTTTTTTTCTCCTCTTCTAAACCTTGATAAAAACGTGTCACAGAACCTCTTAGAAGTCTCTTTAAATACCCAAAAAAAAATCTTAAAGTTTGGACTTACTTTTGAACCAAGTTTTCAACCTTTAGAAAGTCTTTTCGCAACTTTTTAAAGTGTGGGACCGGTCCTAGTGGAGATCCTTAGGACCGATTTTGCCCATAACTTTCTCAAACGAACTCGAAATGACCTCATTCTTTTCACGGTGCCTTCGTATCTTCATTCTCTATAGAAAAAATGTTTGAATACTCTTGAATTTGGTCAAATTCCATCTGGTCTTAGTCTACGTTCACTTCTACGTCTATTTCAACACTCTTTTCGCTCCTTTTGGATGATTCTACCTACATAAGAAAAACAAAAGATAACAAGAGTAATGCAAGACAATATGCAAGAATATAGCAGATAAAAGCATGGAATTGATAACAATAGTATAGTAAATTATGCACTTATCAAATTCCCCACACTTAGCTTTTGCTAGTCCTCGAGCAAACTACCTAACCTAAACTAAATCGTAATTCACTTTCGATGGAATCACGGTGACATTTAACATGTGCAATAAGCCTTTAAACTCCTAGGTGTCCTTACTAGATAAGTTATAGTCTCGTGAGAGTTTACAAGAGGTATAACCTCAAAACCTTCTCCAATTTCTAGCTATAAAAGAACGGTTAACGATAGACATTAAGCAAGCTAGTTAGCCTATATAGGTTCTTTAGCTACAAAAATCGATATCCCACATAAATTATAAGCATCACACATAAGAAATTAATTTCGTGTGACATTCATATAGATAAGTAAACTCTTCTCAGATAGTCATTGGAATATACTTGATGCAATGTTTTTCAACATTATGCACAATACTCGTGGAGCTACACATATATATTAAACTATATATGCTACTTTGATCACATGGATTAATAAGAGAATTGATTGAATAGAGAAGTGTGGAAATGTTGACTAAGGTGAACGATGTTACCCAAAATATTTGTATCAATGTTGTCAACCGATTACTTTTATATATAACACAATAGTTAAAGTTAACACCCAATTTATCAACGACATAATTAGACTTTTTGAATCTAAGCGCATGTTTCTTTTTAGCAGATTACATGATAGTTCCGATGGATCCTGCATTTGACTCTTGCTAAAGAGACAGAGACAGAGAGAACACACACATATTGCTATTCAAGTGTCAATAACCATAACAAATCTTTTGGGTTTGCTATATAATAATGATGTGGTTAAACTCGAGCCTGATTTTTTTTTTTTTTTTTTTTTTGCCTCATTTTTGAGTGTACAAGATAATTGCATATTGTTGTTTCTTTTTCATTGTCTATGGGGATGAAATCTCAACCAATGATTCATCCTTGCTACAACACCAAGGAAATACTAGGATCCCATTAAATCATTTAGAGAAACATATAAACTCAAAAGAAAAAAAAAAGTGATTCGGTATTGATAGATTACAAGTAATGCATGCACAAGTTCTTGTTTTGATTTTCAACAACTACGATGTTGTTAGAGAAATGCTCGGTGAACCTACAAGTTTTGTTATCTCAAGCTTGTTATCAATGTAAGTTGATCAAAACTATTTCTTGATTTTTAATCTACTAAGTCAAGTCTCGGACTAGGTTATAATTTGGTAGTTAAGTTTAAGATATCACCTTCGAAGACTGAAGATCAACGAAGACATTTGGAGAACTTCTTTATTCAGGTATTTGAAGGCTGAACCATTCTATTTTACTCACTATCTTACCATTCTATCATTTGAGACTATGTCGAATAAGAAATTTTGAGTCAAGCTTATCTTGTGAAAACATCTCGATATATGATCCAAGCATAGATGTTCAAAGGTCCTTAACAATATTAGTTCAAAACAATTTAGTTTTCAAGAATTAATTTGTGGATCAATTAAAAATTGCCCATGCAAATGATTTTATCATTTGGGAATGTTTTAAACATCAAAAGAGAAAAATACAGAACATGTGTTATTTCGGCTCAAGGTAGCTTGGTGAACTAGTTCGCAAACCATAGATATCTGAGTTTCAGAAATACAGGGAAGGTTGGTGAACCAATTCGCAAACTGTAAGTTCAGATGGGGACATTCGACGAACTGTGGTGAACTTAATTTTCAAGTTGGTATAAAAGGCTAGCAGTTAGTGAACCCGGTTCACAAACCGCTGCCATCTGAGTTCTCGAGCCAAGTAGGGTTGGCGAACCCAATTCATGAACCGTAACACCCTGACTCGTTAACTTTATCCTTATGATTCACAAACCGTTTCGCCAACGGACCCAGTAGAATTTAACAGATGCTCAAAGACTTATTTTGTAGATATGTTTAGCGTAGGTATGACTCTTTTAAACACTTCTAAGACATCATTCATCACTAAAATACTTGTGTATGTGCATAATGATTAAACTCCTAAGTTTTTGAATGAACATCAAGTTGCTTATAGTTCATAAGGCATATTAGCCAAGTAATGGTCATTTTACACGGTTCCGTAACCGGACCACTGTATATATTCTTCTAATGTGAATTCAATATAATTTCTCACATGATTAATTGAAACCCTAATTAAAGTTTCATATAAACAAAAAAAGTGTTTGCTTGATTCCAAGTTATCTTAGATTGAATTCTAAGCTATCAGTCTATAAATAAAGATGCTCTTTCAACTGAGAAATTCAATTCTGACACTTTGTTTCATAGTTGATCGGTAGAGTCATCCTCTATTGATGTAGGTTTCCTCTGAGAAACATAATTAGGTCAACGACTGAAATACTTGTCCGACTATCTTTATCTTGATAGTTCGTGTATCCTGATCTTTCTTTTCTATTATCGAGGTTCTCGTAATCTCTTTCAGACAAGATGGATAGAAATCGCAAAGTTCTCTTCATCCTTGACTTTGTGATTCCTCAAGATAGATATTTGAAAACTATTCTTAATTGATAAGTTGAAGATTGTTCTTAAGAGGTGGTAAAGAATTCAAGCTTCTCATCTAAGTGTAAGTTTTCCGGATTTGTGAGGTTTGCTAGCTTTGTCTATTGCAAACAGATTACCAAGCCATGATCTTTGTTCTAAAGGGAAATCAAATAAGCTTATCTGTAAAGGCAGATTGGTATCAAAATTCTTTACGTAAGTTGAAGAAACTCTTAGGATGCAAAGGACGTCATCTAATGGAAACAATTGCGTAGAGCCTACGAGGTTCAAGAGATATAAGGAGTGTGGCTATAACAGAATTGCTTGGAGGGTGGATTAAGTCTCAACTACATTCCAATCCGAAGTCTAATAGTAAATGTAGGTTTATCTGGTGGTTAAGAGTTTGACTTTTGGTTATACTATATCTTGGGAAAACTTATTCCTATAGTTTAGGAACTTAAGAACCAAGTTAGGAAACCTTGTTCCTAAAGTTAAGGTTTCTTAAGAGCTAAGTTTGTGTTCTCTTTATAAAGGATTAGAATTAGAGGTATAGTGACAATCCAACCTAGAAGAGTGGCAAATCCTGGTGCTTAGGATTTTGGTTTCTTTGTTAAGGAGGATCGTGTGCTACCCTGGAGGTCAATATCGTTGTGAGAGAAAAACTTGTGGAGAGAGGATTTTGGTGTTCTAGTGTTTAAGGTTTGGGGCTTTGCCCTAAACCAAGTTTCTGGTGTTTCCATGTTTCTCCTCTGTTACTAGCAACTGTGAAGACGGTGTAGAAGAGAAGAAATTAGGTTGGTTTGACGAATGGTTTAGAGAGTTGGTTTCTATGGTTTCTTCAATGATGTTCTCAGGTATGTCTTGTTAACTCTTTGGGTCTTGTCTTGGGTTGCGGAAAGAGCATGTAATGGTCATTGATTATAATGGAAGTTTTTCTGGTGGTGTTGGCTGTGGATGTAGCCTATAAAGGTGAACCACGTATATCTTGTGTTGTGGTTATGTGTGTGCTTATTTATCTTCTGTCTCTCTTATTATTTCTCCCATGTTTGGTTCAAATCACCAATTTCCCTTTGTGATCCTGTGTTCCACTGCGCTCGGGTGTCAATTTCCCCAACAATTTGGTATCAGAGCAAGGAATGGCTGGTGTGATTGAAACTGGAATTGAACGATAGTTTATTGTTCGGGTGGAGAAATATTTTTTGAAGATAATGTTTTAACCGGTGTTTACACAAACATGGATTTGTGATGTGACTTACAAATTGGAGGTTCAACTTGGTAGAAGTGTATGTTCTTCGTTTCGGTTTTATGATGTAGTATGGGATGCAAAATAAGGCTGAATGGGGTGGAATACATACTTACTTCTTGAAGAATGTTAGTAATCATACATTATAAAGAATGGGTTACAAAGTCTAAAGAAAGGATGGGTCTATGAGGTCTCATGTAGAAGCAGGTCCAGCAACCCTTCGAAGTTATGCAAGAGATGTTATAGATTTATGTTCTTAAGTCTATGTTAAAGTATTCTTGATGGCTTGCATGTAATTTCAAGAATGTGCCCGACTCGAAAGCATATACCACGGTAATATGGGAATTCACACGGTATATATTCGGAGCGAGTTTGTTGGGTGTGATGGTGGTAAAGAGTATGCCATATTGTTGATGGCTTTGGGAATCGCTCAAAGGTTTAAGCCTGTTAATCACAGTGGAGATGTCTGATGGTTTGTTTCATATACACGGTAATCATGACATGTGTTGGAGTATGATACTGAAACTAATTCTTCCTTTCTGGGTTAGACTTCAATATGTTCTTAGCTTACTAGTTAGGTGGAGCTAGCGGTGATTCTTCTGGATGGTTCTCTTGGTGATCAATGGTGGAGTCTGTGCAAGGATTCGTTGATGGTGGTTGAAGATTTTCATGGTGTTTGTGAAAAATGATCAATTTCGCAAGTATTCTTCATGAAAAGATGGTTTGAAGACTTTTATCAGCGTCATGGTGTTTTGGTCGAAGAGATGGTTCTATGAAGATGGAAATTTAGGTATGAGCTTCATATTAATTCTTTTGGTATATAGAAATGGTGTGACCGGATGGAGGTGATTCTTTGTTTGATTGTCTCATGCTTAAAAGCATGATCCGAGGTGGAGAATTGTAGGTTTATCCGATGGTCAAGAGTTTGACTTTTGGTTAAACTCTATCTTGGGAAAACTTATTCCTAAAGTTTAGGAACTTAAGAACCAAGTTAGGAAACCTTGTTCCTAAAGTTAAGGTTTTTTTAAGGTCTAAGTTTGTGTTCTCTTTATAAGGATTAGAATTAGAGGTGTAGTGACAATCCAACCCAGAAGAGTGGTAAATCCTTGTGCTTAGGATTTTGGTCTCTTTGTTATGGAGGATCGTGTGCTACCGTGGAGGTTAATATCGTTGTGAGAGAAAAACTTGTAGAGAGAGGATTTTGGTGTTCTAGTGTTTAGGGTTTGGGGCTTTGCCCTAAACCAAGTTTATGGTGTTTCCATGTTTCTCCTCTATTACTAGCAACTGTGAAGACGGTGTAGAAGAGAATACACGAGGCTGGTTTGACGAATGGTTTAGAGAGTTGGTTTCTTTAATGGTGTTCTCGGGTATGTATTGTTAACTCTTTGGGTCTTGTCTTGGGTTGCGTAAAGAGCATGTAATGGTATTTGATTATAATGGAATTTTTTCTGGTGGTGTTGCCCGTGGATGTAGCCTATAAAGGTGAACCACGTATATCTTGTGTTGTTGTTGTGTGTGTGCTTGTTTATCTTCCGTCTCTCTTATTATTTATCCCATGTTTTGTTCAAATCACCAATTTCCCTTTGTGATCATGTGTTCCACTATGCCAGGGGTGTCAATTTCCCCAACAGTAAACTAGTGTCTGTAGCGGCTTAATACAGTTTTGTTAGAGCACTGATCAATTGAACCCACAAGTTTTGCTATCTCAAGCTTGTTATCAAATTTAGGTGATCAAAAATATGTTTTGATTTCTAGTCTACTAAGTCAAGTCTCGGACTAGGTTAAAATTGTAGTTGAGTATCAGAGATAAACCTTGAAGACTGTAGATCAACGAAGACATTTGGAGAACTTTTGTATCCAGGTATGTGAAGACTAAATCATTCTATTTTAATCACTATGCCGTCATTTTAACTGTAAAGACTATGTCGTATGACTTACAGTATATTTACAAACAATTAGATTTCAAGTCAAGCTTGTCTTGCAAAGAATCTTGAAATGTAACTTAGCAATTAGATGTTCAACGGTCCTTTAACAATATTAATTCTTTGAATTAATTTGTGGATCAATTGAAAATTGCCCATGCAAATGATTCGTCACGTGGGAATGTTTCAATACATCAAAAGATAAAAATATAAACTTACTGAATTTCGTCTCAGGGTAAGTTAGCGAACCAGTTCGCAAATCATAGGTATCTGAGTTACAGAAAAACAGGGAAGGTTGGCTAACTCAGTTTGCGAACCACAAGTTCAGTCATGAACAGTTCACGAACCCGGTCGATAAACCATGGTGAACTGAATTGTATGTTGGATAAATTGGCTAGCAGTTGGCGAACCCAGTTCACGAACTAAGGTCAACTGAGTTCTGGAGTCTTGTAGGGTTTGCGAACTCGGTTCACGAACCATAGCACCCTGAATCGTGAACAAGCCTTATGGTTCACGAACCGTTGTACCAACTGTCCCGACAATGTTTAGCAGATGCACAAAAACTTATTTCTAGCATTGCTTAAACTCTCTTAAACAATACTAAGACTTCATTAATCACTTAAACACTTTTGTATGTGGTTCATGATTAAAGTCTTAATTGTTTGAATGAACATCAAATAGCTTTTATTCATTTGGCTAACTTGCCAAACCGAATAGCCATTATGCATAGCACGGTTACTGAACCAAACGTGTATACTCTTCTATTGTGTTTCAAAAACTGAAAGGAGGTTACTTGATTGTCAAGTTATCTTAGCTTGAATTCTTAGCTAACCCTGGTATTTGAAAACTATAAATAGAGCCTCTCTGTCAACTGGGAAATTCAATCCCTGACACTTTGTGTCCTAGTTGATTCTAGAGTCATCCTCTATCGACCGTTTAGGTCTACGGCTAAAAGACTACGCTTTGGGGATTCGTGAAGGAAAGTCCGACTATCTTTACCTTAACAGTTCGTGTATCTTGATCTTGTTTTTCTGTTAGTGAGGTTTTCATCAATCTCTTCAGGAAGAATAAATAGTAATCGCAAAGTTCTCTTTGTCTCAGACTTTGTGATTTTTCAAGATAAATATCTAAAGATTGATCTTTCGTCGATTTTTCTTGAGAGGTGGTTAAGAATCTAGGCTTTTCTTTGGGAGTTGTAAGTTACGGATTTTTGAGGTTCGCTAGCTTCGTATATTGCAAAAAAAAAAATCCACACCTTGATCTTTGATCTAGATGGAAATCAAATAGGCTTATCTGTTAGAGGCAGATTGGTACCAAAAGTCTTCACTTAGGCTGAAGAAACTCTTAGACTATAAATGACGTCATCTAGGGAATCAAGTGTGTAGAACCTTGTGAGGTTCAAGAGACGTAAGGAACGCAACTGCAGCTGAATCGCTTGGAGGGTGGATTCGGTCACAACTACATTCCAGTCCGAAATCTGATAGTAGGCTAGTATCTGTAGTAGCTTAATACAGTGTAGTGTTCAATTTGGACGAAGTCCCAGGGTTTTTCTGGTGTCTTGTGTTTTTTCCCTTTCCGCATTATATTGTTTATCTTTATAATTGGATTTATACAGGTTAGTACGTATTTAATCTAAGTAGATACGTCCGCTTAATTGTAATTGATTAGGAGACTTGTTTCTTGTAGAATTTGTATCTTGAAAGATAGATAAAATGTTTAACCACTTGGAAGGATTTCGATTGGATTATTTGGATACGACTAGATTGATCTTAGATATTGATTTTTTAGATCGTCCAAATACTCTTCTTAACAATCAGGTTCACGGACCTTGTATCTGTACATGTACTGATTGAGTGGACGTTGAGATATAAACTCTTTATACATAATTTCAAGGGTCATTAAGTTGGTTTGCTTGATAGTGTATGAAGTTTTGTCTATACAGGTTGCCGAACAAAAAAGTTGGGTGTATTTGGTATCCCCTGCGTTTTCAAGTTTGATGTTCAAATCTAGACGAGGTCCCGGGGTTCTTCTGCTATTGCGGTTTCCTTGTTTACAAAATTTCTTGTGTCTTGTGTTTTTCTTTTTCCGCATTATATTGTTTATCTTTATAATTGGATTCACACAAGCTGTACGTATTCAATCCTAGTAGATACGTCCATATAATAGTAATCGAATACGAGACGTGTTTCTTGTACAATTCGTATCTTGAAAGATAGATAACAAGTTTATTATTTAGCATAATTCTGATTGAATTATTTGGATACGACTAGATTCATCTTGGATATTGATTTTTGAGATCGTCCAAGTACTCTTCTTAACAATCAGGTTCACAGACTCCATAGTATATAAGTACTGATTGGGATGAGATTGAGATATGAACTTTACATATATATTATCAAGGATCATTAAGTTGGTCTACTTGAAATTGTATTAGGATTTGTCCAGACATGTCATTGAACGAAAACGTTGGCGTTGTACTTGGTACCCTCTCCTTTTCACATGTTATTCCTAGCACCTGAACTAATTAAGTATTCAAATATAAGACCATTTTTCACCATATATGATAAGAATTTAAAATCCAAAAAAATTGTTTCTACCTTGAAGGTATATTAGTGTCATCCTAAACAGCTCAAAAACTTCAAAAGATGAAGTTTCAAATAGCCGAGAAACATAGTGGATACCAAGACTAATATACATACTAAAACTAGTCTATAAAAGTAGATATCAAGACTAATATACTACCCAAAAAAAATTAAATAATCCACAACACTTAAACTCTATATTATCCTCAATGTTCAAAACAGAAAATTCTGATTTCTAAGGTAACAACATATTAGCATCGAAAACTATATAAATGGGTAATGAATTATGCAAAACATCTTAAGAAAAAGTTATTTTTCTACATCTTTTCTATAACGTGTCAAAAAGTCACGGAGTTTTAATAAAAAGTCTGAGAGTTGACAGACGTGCAGTCTGAAAAAGTTCTGGAAAAATACCAAAACTCAACTGTCCAGGCCAATCGATACAACTTGACGCACTCCAAATTCAGATTTTCTATTTAAAAAAGAAAGTTTAGTCTGTAATCTTGAAAACCTGGGGTCAACCACTCAATCGAACTTTGAATGAAGTCTCTAGAGTTGTTTTGGTACAAAATTTGCAGTCAGGATTTTTCTAACAAAAATGTTTTTCGTCAAACATTCATTATAAATATAGACTTTGTAAAATTTAAGATGGAAATGCAAAATATGACATGCAAACTACAAAAACTAAAAACAGAAGGGATAGAGATACAAAACCAATGGATTTCCTTACATGTAGCCCTTAGTTTAACGTCGTCCACCCAACTTGATATTCCCATTACTCCTCCAGTGGGAGCAAATCTTGAAGTCCAATCACGTCTAGATTTTCCGTAAGGAAGTTTTCGTAATATGGCTTTAATATATGTCCGCTGACTTTGAAAGTTGTCATCTTTGTACGACTAGCATCCTCAACTGCAGCATAAGAAAAATATTAGTAATAACAAATAGTCCACTTCATTGGGACCTTAACTTATCGGGAAATAGTTTGAGAAGAGAATTAAACAGAAGAACTTTTCGTCCCACAACAAAATTCTCTGGAGAAATCATCTTATCGTGGAATATCTTAGTTTTTTCCTAGTATAAACGAGAGCTCTAGTAAGCATCATTACATATCTCATCTAGCTCATTTAGTTGTTATTTTCTTTGCTTCACTGCTACATCATACTCCATGCTGCACAGTTTTATCGTCCATAAAGCCTTCTGTTCAAGTTCAACCAAGAGATGACAAGCTTTACCACAAACCAATCAAATGTATAATACGCATCGTTGAGCCTTAAACTCTAATATTTTCTTGTAAAATTGACAGTCTTATCAAGAATGGATTTAATATCACAATTCGAAACTTCATCTTACCGACTAGTCCATGGGTGGTAAGGCATAACGATCTTGTGAGTAATGTTGTATTTCTTGAGGAGGGAATGAAAGGATTTCCTAAAGTACGAGCCTCCATCACTGATAACTACTCATGGTGTACCATACCTAGATAAAATATTTTTCTTTATAAACAAACAAACAACTTGAAAATCATTAGCACTGGTGGCTTTAGCTTCCATCATTTCGAAACATACTCCACAACAAGAGGTATATTGTTAGAGCATTGCTCGGTTGAACCCTCCAAGAGTTGGTATGTCAAGTTTGGTTGTCATATTTTAGTTCCAAAACTCAAGGTCACTTGATTATATTACTACAGTCAACTTCGTTAGGTTAGACTAGGAAGTTTAGAAATATTGAAATAAACTTGTGTTATACTGAAGAACCTGAAGACATATCGACATCAACGAACACATTATCCTTATGTTCGAGGTTAGTAATACAGGAATTGACTTGTTTCTATTTTTATTTACGTTATTTTAAAGTTGTTTAGATTGAAAACATAACATGCGAATTTATATATGAAACTCTAGTATTAGAGACTTGATTAGATCATTGTGATCAAAGTGTCAAGGAAGAATATACAAGTTGTATCATATAGCCGCCTGATCAATCAGATCAATGTGCGCATCAGAATCATATGAATAATGTAAATGTGGATCAATGGCATCAATAATATTCAAAGGATCAACATGTGGTATTACGTCTCCAGTAGTTAGTTCAGGTTGAATCATCCATAAAAAGGTGGAAAAATCTCCCTATTGAAGAAAGTTAAGTATGAATCTGTCTTTCCTAGCATAAAGAAAAAATATTAACAGACCAAGAATTTGCATATTTCGTAATCGAATATCAAATGAACTTCTTAATAGCACAACTTTATGGATAGATTCCCAAGTCGTTAAAAGTGAATTTGTGTATATTGAATTAACAAGTATAATATTTATCTTTTGAACTTCGTAATTGAGCCATAGACACTATCTTTGTAACTTGCTACTAGATTGTATACTAAACTAAGGATTGATTCCATGCCTAGAAAACTATGTTTAATGACACAAGTTAAAAGAAGTAGACTTGCGAAACTTGTTTTGTAGTTGAAAGGAATCAATGGGATTGGTAGTCCGATTCCTATTGGGGATCTATAGCAGGACCGATCCCTATTGGGGGATCTATAGTAGGACTGATCCCTATTATGGATCTCTTTCAGGATTGGTCCCAATAGCATATCTTGATTTCAGGTTTTACATATTCTTAAAGGCTTGTGTGAATATCGAAATATGATCCGATATTAAGGAAAGTTCAAGATGTCGACATAGTGAGTAATTTGAACACATGCTTAATTCTTTTTTTTCATTGTTCAAAGATATTCCTTGATACTCAAGTGAGATCCCTAACTAAAATATTTGAGAATCTTATTTTAGGGTTTTTGAATTTATATGTTTTATTTTCCTATTAAGATATATTTGTAAAGTATACTTTGTTAGAGCACCGCTCGGTCGAACTCGAAACCGTTGCTATCTCAAGCTTGTTTGTCAATGTTAGTGATCAAAACTATAAGTTTTGATTTCTAGTCTACTTATAGTGATGTCTCGGACTAGGATAGATGGTGTAGTTTAGCATTAGACTTCACGGCGTTCATCAATTGAAGACGAAGAACTACTAAGGAGAGCTTATGGAACTTCATCAACAAAAGGTATGTGGAGACTAAAACTCATCTATCACTTGGAAATTCTATTTCTACTCTATCTCCTATATTGACACAAAAGTCGTATTACTATATAGTATTCGATTATGCACATTTGAGATTTCGAGTTGAGTTTAACTCGCTTACATATTTCTCGAAATATGTGTTGGTAAGCTTTCGCTTCAACCAAGTTCATCTTATATTCTTGACGAAAGTCAAAAGATGATCATGTGAAAATCGCCGAGTAACATCTTACATGGTTTGTGTGATACAATCATTTGGTGTAGACTTGGAATGTTTCGTTATGATTATTTCAATAACTTGAAAATTGCTTTGATGCTAATAGTTCATGAAAACGGCTATTGTCATCCTCTAAGAAAGTTTCTATGATTGAAATAGAGTTTAGAACACTTAACCATCATTGGATTATAAACATAGTATGCATTCTTGCATGTATGTGATCCATGACCAGAACTATAGTATGCATACCCGTATGCGTACCTGTTAGTTGTGAAATTCCGAGTACCTAAGTACTCATACCCGTACGCGTACTGGCGAAGGGTTTGGGTTCGAAAATTTCTGCTATTTTTGGAAGTATGCGTACCCGTTTGCATACTGGCGAACCCAAACTCAGACCGGATACTTTAAGTATGCGTGCCCGTTTGCATAATTGAGTGGTAAAAGTTCTAAAATCGGTTTGTTCATGAACTAATACATTTATATAATAAGGAATGCATTCTTTGCAAATCGTGGCTATAATGTTCATGAATCGATTTGAGTAAATCAAACCGATTTTGCTTCAATTGTGTTCTTGTATACTTCTATGATAATATAACAATTGAACAACTCTTTAACTAGTTTCATTTGAGTCATTTGAACTAGTTGTGGTTAAGATGAATAAGGTTGATATATATAGCTAACCTCGGTTAACTACTACTAAGCCAACCTAGTGTACACGTTTAGGTACGGTTACTCAAACCTAAATGAAGGTACATTTCATTTGTGTATAACAAGCTAAGTTTGATCTAACGGTTGAAAGATATTAGCTTGAATCTAATCAAGTTTTCATCTAACGGTGAATATTGAATGCTTTGTTACCAAGGTAACATTGATTGCAAACCCTGATTTGAAAACTATATAAAGGAGAACTCTAGCAACTGGGAAACCTAATCCCCACACCTCATGTGTGATACTAGTTGCGACTAGAGTTGGTTCTCCGTTAACCTTAGGTTTTTCACGAAACCTTATAGGTTAACGACTTAAAAACTTCATTGGGATTGTGAAGCCAGACCCAACTATTGTCTCTGTAGTTGCGTGTGATGATCTTGCCCTGTTCTATCGTATTGAGTACTATCTTCTCTAAGATTTGCTCGAGATTGATTCTCCGATTGGCAAGATAAAAAGTAGTCACAAACATCTTCGTCTCATCGTTTGTGATTCCACAATATCTTGTTTCGCTACCATACGATTAAGATTATTGTGAGGTGATTGATAATACTAGGCTGTTCTTCGGGAATATAAGTCCGGTTTATCAATTGGTTCCTGTTCACCTTGATTTATCAAAAGACGGAGCAAAACTCGTAGGTATTTCTGTGGGAGACATATTTATCTATTCCAATAGACTTTTCTGTGTGAGACAGATTTGTTTATCAAGTCTTCGACTTTGGGTCGTAGCAACTATTAGTTGTGGGTGAGATCAGCTAAGGGAATCAAGTGCGTAGAATCCTGCTGGGGTTCAGAAACTTAAGGAGCGCAACTGTACCTTGATCAGTGTGAGATTGATTAGGGCTCAACTACATTCCAGTCCGAAGTTCATTGGTAGTAGGCTAGTGTCTGTAGCGGCTTAATACAGTGTGGTGTTCAAAGCTGGACTAGGTCCTGGGGGTTTTCTGCATTTGCGGTTTCCTCGTTAATAGAATTTCTGGTGTCTGTGTTATTTCTTTTCCGCATTATATTTTGTTATATAATAGAAATATCACAGGTTGTGCGTTAAGTTCAATCAGTTCTTGAATCCGACCCTTGGGTTGTTGATTGAATTGATTGTCACTTGGATATTGGTTTGTGATACAGTCCAAGTTATTTCTCTTATTCAATCGGGCTCGTAAATTCCTCTTTGTTTGATTGCAGATTGAATTGAGATATTGAGATATAACTCTTTGATATACTTTTCTATAGATTGAGTCTGACTGTCTAGTTGATTCTCTTGAAAGTATATTGGAGTTTGTCTATCCGGATTGCCGAACGAAATATTGGGGGTGGTTGTTAAAGCACCGCTTTTCATTTGGTAACAGAGCAGGAAAACACATTTAAGACCTCATAAGTATGTGTTTATAGCGATCTGAATATGGACAGAAGTGATATCTCTATAAACGTACCACCATTCTTATGGTGGAAAATTGTTATGCGTGCCTTTCTTCAAGCGCGTGATTTTCAATCATGGGTTAGGGTTGTTAATGGCTATGATCCTCCTTTAGTTACAGTGAATGGTGTTGTTAGAGCATAGCTCGGTTGAACCCACCAAGCATTGGTATGTCAAGTTTGGTTATCATATTTTAGTGAATCAAAACTCATTTAAAGAGTCGCTTGATTATTTACTAGAGTCAACTTCGTATAGGTTAGCTAGAAAGCTGCTAGGATATGAGACTTACAAGTATTACTTGAAGACTTGAAGAATGTGAAGAAGTAAAGATCTACATCGACGACATCATCCTTCCTCTTCAGGTTAGTAATATTTGACTTGAACTGTTTTATTCCTAACGTATCTTTCAAGTCGTGCATATTGAAAACATAACTGCGAAGCTGTGAATGATTATACTCTAGTTAGACATAGTATTAAGGAATTACAATACGAAGTATAACGTCTATCTTTTAAACTTCGTATATAAGACATCGACATAATCGTATGAATGCTATTGTGATTATGTATGGGTATGGGTGAAGATTTCGTCCTAGGAAATAATGTTTTACATTCGTTTAAAGGAAGTACAATTCATAAACTTGTTTTGTGAATCGAAAGGGAAATCGCTAGGCTTATTGGTATTGTTATTCATTGCAAATCTTTGGATTACCAATATGTGTGTTTAGTATAACTTCTCATAACTTGTTTATGTATCTTGGTAAAACTATTCACAATGCCTGACTTTTGTATTGGTATGACTTTTATTAGTGAAACTGATCTTAAGTAATCACCTAAGATGGTATGATCGATATTTTGTAATTGGTATGACCAACTCTAGACATTGGGAACCGATCCTAGTAAGAGGTGCAACCGATCAAAAGTATGTGGAATCGATCCTTGTAAGAGGTATAACAAGTCTTAGAAATTGGTAACCGATCCTATGACTTGTGCAACCGATCACAAGTAAATACCATAATAATGTGGTAACCGACCTAGTACCTAGTCAACCAATTTTTTGAAAGCTAGTGTGACCGATCCTAGTACCCACATGGAGGTAGAACCGAAGCTCTGTGTTTTGGTAGAACCGTGAAACCCATTAATGGTGATTTGATAGGATAATCAATCGCATAGTTCTTGGAAGTCAGATGAACCAATTCTAAACTCGTTTGGAAGTGTGGCAAATCGGTTCCAAGATTGTAAATATGAAAAAGGATTTAAAAAGTAAAGATGTCGACATACTTTGAACATGTGCAGTAATTCTTATCTTTTATTGTTCAAAGATATTCCTTAATAACTAAAGGAGAATCTCGGATCGAAATAAATTGAGAATCTTTTAATTAAGGTTTTTAGTTTTATATGCTTTTAATTTCCAATAATTAAATGCATATCTTTAGAAAATAAAAATTGGTAATGTGCATTTACTAATTGGAGATTTTCTACTGAGATTTCGGTTAATATTTGGACAGTGCATTTCCAGGAATTATGAAAACCGTTTTTTGCTTTATTGCATATCTTTGAGAATATTCGGTTTTGGAAATTCCTTGGTGTCCAAACTTCCTTGGTCTATAAATATTGAAGTTTGCATTTCGAGCAAGCTAATCCTCATAGCCAGCAAAACTACCTAGTTGTGTTATTACTGGTGGAGCCGTCTATTCGGAGAGGAAAGTACCCTAATTAGACGAAATCTCTTACGACCGCTCGCTTTAAAGAATTCTTTGGGATTGAGAAGCTCTACGAGTACCGTTGGTGGGACACTAGATAATTGCAGTTTATTATTAATTTTCGATTGATTTGATTGACTAACAGTTGTTGAACTTTGATTGAACCTAGTTTGTTTATGCTTGAGAATCTTCTCTTCTGATATAAGATTCACTTAAACTAAATCGAAGTATCGACGGGGATATTTAGAACTGTTTGTAGATCTAAAGACGTCTTGTGATAATCCATCGTTAACAGACTCCGTTCTGCATGTGATTAATCACAAGAGATTCAAGTTGTTTGTGTGCAGGTGTTTATTGAAGATCTAAGAAGATTTGAAGACAAAGAAGATTTCTTATTTGAGTTCATAATCTTTGGTGTCCACAAAACTTGATCGGCTGGGGATCCAACTATAATCGGTTTATCTTTGTGATAACCTTGATTGATTAGTTGAGTAGATCGGCATCAATACATTTCTTTGTGATTAAGAGTATTGATTGCATAGTCTAAACAATTACTTTGGTAGTTGTTGAATAGATAGATCTAAGAACCTGACAAAGGAGTTTATTGGGATAAGCGGAAGAGCCTTTTGTCAAACTCATATCACGTTGTTTGAAAAGAGTTGTTACCGAACAGATTTGTTGTTCCTTTACTATTTGGAATACGAGCCAAAGGAATTATTCCAAGTGCGTGACTTATTAGAAGTTGGAGGCGCAGGGATACTGAGGGAACTAGGTGAACTATAGGTTTAGTTGCCTTGTCTCAACTATACGAAGTTGGTTTAGATTTTGTATAGCGGCTTAATTATGAGAGTATTCAATTCTGTACAAGGTCCCGGGGTTTTTCTGCATTTGCGGTTTCCTCGTTAACAAAATCTTGTTGTGTCTTTTACTTTTCTATTTCCGCAATTATAATTGTTTTATTATAATTAGATGTAAAATATACAAACGTTAATTCCTAATTACTTGATCGCAATCCTATAGTGTTTGGTTAAGTCCGAATCTATTATCAAGTAATCATACTTCGTTGTTGTATTGTCTCGATCTTGTATCAATAGTCAATCACACAAGTTATCTTGTTGTCGTATTATCTCGATCTCGTATCCATAGACGATCACACGAAGTGTGAACCGATTAGTTGTATTGTCTCGACTCAGTCCATAGATAATTACTTTCGGAGAAAGGACTTATAGATGGAAAAGTTTTAGATTGAGGTTTATTTGGGTACCCTCGTTTTTTCAATTGGTATCAGAGCAGGCAAACACGAAAAGATCTAACAATTTGTGTTTGGTGCGATCCAACCTATAAGAAAATGAATCTTATGAATGATTCTGTTAACGTACCACCAAGATTTAATGGGATGAATTACCCATTTTGGAAAGCTTCTATGAGAACCTTTCTTCAATCCTGAGATTTTAATACTTGGCTATTAATCGAAGACGGATATCAAAGACCAAGAGTAGAATATCCAGAAGCAGAGTTTAAACGCTTAACATTCTACAGTTATGAAGAAAGAGCTCTTGCACAGCAGAATTATGATGGTCTTAATGCCATCATACACGCAGTAAGTGATGATCTTCTTCATCATATTCTGTCATGTGAAACTTCTAAGGAGGCATGGGATACTCTTGAGACCATATTTGAAGGAAATGATTCCGAGAAAGAATCTCGACTTTTGTCCCTTTCTTCTGAATGGGAATATCTTAAAATGGATGATAACGATACCTTTGAGGAGTTTAACTCTAAACTTTCTGAAATTGTCAATGCCTCTTTCTTGCTTGGAAAGACTATACCTGAAAAGGAAATAGTATGCAAAATTCTCAGATCGTTGTCATCCAGATACGAGTCCAAGAAACATGCCATAATAGAAGCAAATGATCTTTCTATACTTTCACGAAACTCTCTTGTAGGAAAGTTAAAGATTTATGATAAAGAAATTATGCTCAAGAAACAAACTGTGAAACGTTGTCAAGAGGACAAGGTACTTGTTGAAAAAGAGCTTGACTCAACAATTGTGCTTCTTGCACAACGAATTAAGGACATCTTATCTAATGATAAAAATGTTCCTGATACATTATCTTTTTGTCATAAAAAGGATAGTGAAGAAATCCAATGTTTCAAGTGCCGTAGATTCGGACATATGGCTAAACATTGTTCCAGTAGAAGAACTCAGAAGTGCAACAAGGCTTATGTCTCTACTCTCGATGATATTCCGGAGGAAGAACCCTATGAAGGAATATCTAACTGTAATGCACTTCTTGCCAACTCTAACAGTGATGAATCATGTGAGTCTAATCAACTCCTAAAGAACTGTTTAGAAAAACTCGAGTCGGGATTTAAGGAAAATAAAAGGTTAAGCCTAGAACTTGAAAACCTTTTGAAATTCCTGTCAGATAAAACCCGAAAGGTAAAATCTGAGCAAGAAAAATTAGTTGAAAAACCAAGAGGGTCAGAAACTAGTTTTTCTGATAATATGCTAAGTTCTTTATGTGGAGGAAATAACCACACTGCATGAAAATAAATTTATCAAGGCACTTCGCAAAGGGATAAAGACTTTGAAGGTTGGTAAGTTTATTAGATTTCAAAAGGAAATTGCAAACTCTTGCAATTACAAGAGAAAGAAAGAACGTAAGGAAACACAGTCTATTGTGTTTATAAGTCATCCTAAGGATGACTTTGTTACCTATGGTGAGAATAATTCTCACCTCAACACACACTGATTGTGTTGAAGAATGCATCCTCACTTGTTGCCCAAAATTATGACTGTGAGGAGGCATAAATCTGGGCAGGTCGTACATATCTGTTCTTAAGATATCTTTTACTTTTGGAAAAAATATATTCGATTTCCATAAACCAAATTATCCCTTGAATTTCTCCCATCTTATATATTTTCTTCTTGTCCGAAAGAAGACTATCTTGTTTCAATGGAGAAATCAGTAAAAGAAGGGTCATCTATTGATGATTTAGCACTCTGTGCATCAGTTATGACTGAAACTCATGATGTCTCTCTTCATGATAATCCTCAAGATTCTCTAAGAAAATAGATTCTTACTGTTAGAGGTTGCATTAGATATCATGAGCTGATGATAAAGGATTCAAAAGAAGTACAAGCTGATCTTCATTCTCAACTAGTTGAGATGAACAAATTGCCTACGGAAAAGGGAAGTGCTCAGAAGAATTTGAATCCAGTTTTCGAAAGCGATCTTCACAAGACTTGCGATTAGAAAGAAAAATAAACATCAGTTGTTTGACTTAGTTCAATTTTTGTTTAGGGTCTATTTTGAATAAAACTATCTATTATTTAATGAATAAAATTATTAATTTATAATTTTTCTTGTGATAGTTTTTCGATTACATAGCCTGTGCTTGAATGCTTTATATTATTGCTATGTATGTTATGGGATGTTTGATTTCGATTTTCATAACCTTAATATTCGATCTCATATTGTGTGAACCCTTATGGTTTGAGTGACTTTTTGATTTAGCGGGATTGAGTTCTAGCCCATGTTGGTAGGCTTTATCAAAGGATCATAAGGGGTTCTGATTGAAACTAATATGTGAAAAAGTCACAATATGTTGAATCATTTTTGGTTTGGCATAAAAGCATATGTGTTTCGGGGTTTCAACTTTGGCATCGCATTAGTTAAAACCGATTTTAAACCTTTCTCTAGTAAAGGTTGGTCTTTTTGTTGTTCTTTTTTTTTGGCGAGAGGATGACAACACAACGGGGGAGAGTTCTATGTGAACTTGCGCTTAATGATATATATTTCTGGGGAGAAGAGGATGCGGAGCTTGAGGTGACGAATTTGTTAGTTAATCGTTTTCCTGTTTAAGAAAGCCTGATTTTATTGCATATATTTATTGCTTTTGCTTAACAAAATTTCGGTACAATTGATATTTATTCCATTATTTGTGTATGGATGTGTGTGTGATTCAATTGTTTCCGGTTAAGAAAAACTATTGTTATCTTGCTTTATTGTTTGGTATCAATTGTTTAGGCTTACGAAATTTCGGTGCAATTGCAGTACTATAATGTCTATGTTTGTTTCAATTGCTTCCGGTTGAGATAAATAATTATGCAAGTTGATATATTTGGTTTGTATGAATTGTTTATGGCTTAACAAAAAGGTTTTCGGGATCAATTGTTTAGTCCAATTCGATTCCGGATAAGAGAAACTAAGTTAATTCTGATCTTGGTTAGACTTATCAAAGTGGAGGTTTCGGTTATTCAACTCTAATCGAATGCCTTAACAAGAAATACTAGTTAACTAATCTGGTACTTTTCTTGTTTAAAAGTGAAAGGTCTAAGTTATTATTTGAATAATTAGAACCTGATGAGAAAAATAGAGTTAATTCTGATCTTTATTTTGGTCTTATCAAACAAGCGATTGTATTTGTACAATCGGTTTAGCAAAAGAACTAAGGTGCTTAGTCAATTTTTTATTTGCTAAACTATTAGGGAAAATTGCTTCGGGCAATTGTTTCCTTGGTAACTTATCAAAACAAAATTACTTTGTAGTTTCGGTTTTGATATTGGTTATATAAAATGGTGTGTGGAACCCTCGTGCTTAACTCTTATAGGTTTTGCAAGTCTTTTTAGGTTTGTAAGATACTTTCGGTTTGTCTTTTATTTGCTCGTACCTTTTTCATTTTGTGACAAAAATGGGGAGAAATATATGGAGTAAACAAGTGATTTGGTATCACTAAGGAAAGGACAATGGTGCTTAAACATTATATCTAACGAAAGAGTAAAGCATAGACTAAGGGGGAGTAACATATCATATTGATACTTGTGGTTATCTTAACTACAAAGGGAATAACAAAGATGTGCGGATTGAAAATCTACCTATCTTACCTTTAGGGGGAGTATTAGCTTTGTTATTATAATGTCAACAACGACATTTATGGATTGAATGTATACAGGTTATTGTGCTGTTGAAACTTGGAATCAAGCGTATGTGTAATGAATTCTTGTAATTTGTTTATCCATATGATGTAAGAGTTTTGTCATTAAAATTGACAAAGGGGGAGATTGTTAGAGCATAGCTCGGTTGAACCCACCAAGCGTTGGTATGTCAAGTTTGGTTGTCATATTTTAGTGAATCAAAACTCATTTAAAGAGTCGCTTGATTATTTACTAGAGTCAACTTCGTATAGGTTAGCTAGAAAGTTACTAGGATATGAGACTTACAAGTATTACGTGAAGACTTGAAGAATATGAAGAAGTAAAGATCTACATCGACGACATCATCCTTCCTCTTGAGGTTAGTAATATTTGACTTGATTTTTTTCATTCCTAACCTATCTTTCAAGTCGTGCATATTGAAAACATAACTGCGAAGCTGTGAATAATTATACTCTAGTTAGACATAGTATTAAAGAATTACAATACGAAATATAACGTCTATCTTTTGAACTTTGTATATAAGACATCGACATAATCGTATGAATGCTATTGTGATTATGTATGAGTATGGGTGAATATTTCGTCCTAGGAAACAATGTTTTACATTCGTTTAAAGGAAGTACAATTCATAAACTTGTTTTGTGAATCGAAAGGGAAATCACTAGGCTTATTGGTATTGTTATTCATTGCAAATATTTGGATTACCAATATGTGTGTTTAGTATAACCGCTCATAACTTGTTTATGTATCTTAGTAAAACTATTCACAATGCCTGACTTTTGTATTGGTATGACTTTTATTAGTGAAACCGATCTTAAGTAATCACCTGAGAGGTTCCATGTTGACATGTTCTTATTGTTCTCTCAAGGGTCATAAACTCTCAAAGTGTTTCAAGTACAAACACAAAATAAGATACTTCAACGAAGAGAAAATCGATTAGCAAACAAGCTCAAACTTGTTAAAAAAACACCTGAGGTATGTAAACCCATCTCATCTTCGAAGAAGTTAGTTTCCAAAGAAAGGACTAGACCACTAGAGAGAAGGGTATGGTCCAAAGTGTTTGAGAAATAGGGTACTATGAATTCCTTTCAAAAAGGATATGGTGGACAGATTATTGTTCATCCCAGCACAACTTGATTGTGTTGTTTTGTGCATCTTGTCTCATGTGCCTGATCAAAAGAGATAAGATTGTGCACACCTCAGGCTTTGAGAAAAGAAAAATGTTTTAGTTTTTTTTTTCTTCTCTTTTTGGTTTTACTGTGTTTATGCCAATTCTGAATTCTCCCTGTTTTCATATCTAATTGATATTGGAAGGGACTTCCCTATTTAGTCAATAAAAGAGGGTTATTCTCGACAATTCTACCCTCTTTAGGGTTGAGAGTTGTGCGTGCGTGAACTTGTGTGTTTAAAGGTTCTATAACCCTACATTTCTTTTTCCTCCTCTTGAAACTCTTTTTATCATAAGACTGCTTGTTGAGATTATTTTGTGATTTCCTCTCACAATTCCGTACGTATGGATACTCCAAGCATTATGTCTTCTGATAGAAAAGATGTTAATATGATTGTTAATCCATCAATCATGAAGGAAAAAGATAAATCTCCATTACCTCAAACTTTGAAAAGAAAAAGAAGGAATGTGAGGAAGCCAAGAGATGTTCCTTCAAATTCTCAGAAGTTTTCTGGTGTTCTTGAAGAGTTGAAGGTAACAAGGAAGGAGATTAAGCAAATAAAGGCTATAGTTTTGAGAACTCTTGAAATTAAGAAGGCCCTGGTTCGGCATCAGTTTAAAAGGTTTGTTGGAATTGAATCCTTTCTTCATGAACCTTATGTTCCTATGGCAGTTGACGACAAGGAGTTCGGGGACGATAAAGAATTTTTCAGAGGTCTCAATATCTAGGAAACTTCTTATGAGAATTTATTCTTGTTTTTTTAAGAATGTTAGAGCATAGCTCGGTTGAACCCACAAAGCGTTGGTATGTCAAGTTTGGTTGTCATATTTTAGTGAATCAAAACTCAATTTAAGAGTCGCTTGATTATGTACTAGAGACAACTTCGTATAGGTTAGGCTAGAAAGATTAGGATAATGAGACATACAAGTTTTATTCGAAGACTTGAAGAATGTGAAGAAGTAACAAGCTACATCGACGACATCATCATTCCTCTTGAGGTTAGTAATATTTTGACTTGAACTGTTTCATTCCCAACTTATCTTTCAAGTCGTGCTATATTGAAAACATAACTGCGAAGATGTGAATGATTATACTCTATAAGACATAGTGTTAAGGAATTATAATACGATATAACACTTATCTTTTGAACTTCGTATATAAGACATCGACATAATCGTATGAATGTTATTGTGATTATGTGTATGGGTATGGGTGAAGATTTCGTCCTAGGAAACAATGTTTACATTCGTTTAAAGGAAGTACATTCATGAACTTGTTTTCTGAATCGAAAGGGAAATCGCTAGGCTTATTGGTATTGTTATTCATTGCATATCTTTGGATTACCAATATGTGTGAGTTAGTAGAACCGATCATAACTTGTTATGTATCTTGGTAAAACTAGTCACAATGCCTGACTTATGTATTGGTATGAATTTTATTAGTGTAACCGATCCTAAGTAATCACCTAAGATGGTATGATCGATATTTGAAATTGGTGTGACCGATCCTAGTAATTGGTGTAACCGATCCTAGTAATTGGTGTGACCGATCAAAAAAGAGTGTGTAATCGATCATTGTAATTGGTGTAACCGGTCCTGGTAATTGGTGTAACCGATCCTGGTAACTGGTGTGACCGATCACAAGTAATACCATGAGAATATGGTAACCGGTCCTGATAATTGATCTAACCGATCCTGGTAACTGATATAACCGGTCCCAGTAACCATATTAAGGTAGAACCGACCCTTGTGTTTGGTAGAACCGTAAACCCATGATTAGTGTATTGATATTTGATCAATCACATAGTTCTTGAAAATCAGATGAACCAGTTCTAAACTTGTTTGGAAGTATGGTATAATCGGTTCCAAGATTATAAATATGAAAAAGGATTTACAAAGAAATAAGATGTCGACATACTTTTAAAATGTTCAGTAACTCTTATCTTTTATTGTTCAAAGATATTCCTTAATAACTCAAGGAGATCCCAGACCGAAATAAGTTGAGAATCTTTTAATTAAGGTTGTTAATTTTATATGCTTCTAATTACCAGTAATTAAAATGCATATCTCTGGAAAATAAAAATTGGTAATGTGCATTTACTAATTGAAGATTTTCTAGTAGGATTTCGGTTATTTTTGGACAGAGCATTTCTAGGAATAATGAAAACCGATTTGGAAATATATTGCATATCTTTGAGAATATTCGGTTTTGGAAATTCCATGGTGTCCAAACTTCCTTGGTCTATAAATACCCAAGTTTGCATTTCGAGCAAACTATCCTAAGAGCTAGCAAAACTACCTTGTTGTGTTGTTACTGGTGGAGCCGTCTATTCGGAGAGGAAAGTACCCTAATTAGGCGAAATCTCTTACGACCGCTCATTTAAAGACTTCTGTGGGATCAAGAAGCTCTACGAATACCGTTGGTGGGAAACTAGATAATTGCAGTATTATAAGTTTTCGATTTGATTTGATTGACTAACGGTTTTTGAACTTTGATTGCACCTAGTTTGTTTATTCTTGAGAATCTTCTCTTCTGATATACGATTCACTCAAACAAGATCGAAGTGTCAACGGGATCTTTCGAAATTTTTGTAGATCTAAAGACATCTTGTGATAATCCATTGTTAACAGACTCCGTTCTGTGCGTGATTGATCACAAGAGATTCAAGTTGTGGTGTGCAGGTGTTTATTGAAGATTTGAAGACAAAGAAGATTTCTTATTGGTTTCATAATCTTTGGTGTGCACAAAACTTGATCGGCTGGGATCCAACTATAATCGGTTTATCTTTGATAGATTTGATTGATTAATTGCTTAGATCGGCATCAGTATTTAGTATCTTGGTAGATCCTATTATTGATTGCAAAATATAAACACGGCTACTTTGGTAGTTGTTGAATAGATAGATCTAAACCCGACAAAGGAGTTTATTGGATTAAACAGAAGAGCCTTTGTCTAACTCATATCACTGAGATTGAATAGAGTTGTTACCGAACAGATTTGTTGTCCCTTTACTGTTTGGAATACGAACCAAAGGAATTGTTCCAGTGCGTGCACTTATTGAATGTCGGAAGCGCAAGGATACTGAAGAAACTAGGTGAACTATAGATTTAGTTGCTTGGTCTCAACTATACAAAGTTGGTTTGATTTTGTATAGCGGTTTAATTCTGAGAGTATTAAATTTTGGACTAGGTCCCGGGGTTTTTCTGCATTTGTGGTTTCCTCGTTAACAAAATCTTGCTGTGTCATTTACTTTTTTTTCCGCGATTATAATTGTTGTTATTATAATTTAAAGTAAATTACACAAACGTTAACTCTGTATTACTTGATAGTTATCCTATAGAGTTTGGTTAAGTCCGAACCTATTATCAAGTAATTACACTTTGATTGTTGTATTGTGTGATAGACGCATTTATGTGTCTATTTTCATCTCTATTGTTTATATTGTTAGTACCCATTTTTGTACTTATTTTGGTATTTTATCTCTTTGTAGGTGTTTTTGGAGAAATAAGCTTTTGCGGCGAAATTGGCTTGAAAAGTTGATAAATGCAACCCAAGGGACGAGTGTTATGCGGACTCCAGCAATGGATAAGGGGCGACTACTGGATAAGGGGTAACCTTTCCCATTTACGTTCAAATTCTGTTTTTGGCGGGAAACCAAAACCAAAACAGAAAACATATTTCTGGCAGTTTTGGTGGTAGTGATTTGGAGGAGTTTGAGGTCGACTAAAACTCTTATTTTCATAGGATAGACTCCTTATGGGTCTAGGAATCTAATATGGGTGTTGAAATCAATTAAACTGGGCTCAATCGACGGATTTTTATCTCAACGGAAAAATATGGAAAGTCACGTGTGTGACCTGTTTTAGCAAATTTTAGAGAGATTAAAGTGCTATAAACCTTCCCAAAGATTGGTATCTATCTAAGGAAGAGTTTAGAATCAAAAGGAAAGCTCAGAAACGCGTATAAATTTTAAAACAAGAAATTGCCGCAACTTTGCCGTGAAGAGAAAGGAAGAGATTTTGGAAGATTTTGGAGAGATTTAATCGTTCTTTTTGATATAAATAGATTGGTTGGGTCATATAGAAGGGGTGTCGAAAGTTAGGGAAAGTTTAGAACACGACAGAGCCGAGAAATCAAAGGTGCAGGAAACCGGGTTTTGCTGCTGCTGCTGCTGCTGAAGAACACGAAGAACATTGAGCCACACGGAACAGTCACAAAGAAGTATCGTTCTTCAACAGCAAAACACAGTTATCGTTTATAAACAACACTTCATTTATAACGGTGACTTCTGTAACGACTATAAACCGTTGCAGATTCGCTGTATTATTATTTCTCTTCAATAAAAACACCTTTTGAGCCATGTTTCTATCTTTTGAGCATATTTTCACCATGAAGAGCTAAACCCCAACACTGGGATGACGGAGGAAGCCCTATTTCACGCATGTGGTAATTCTAATAATTCTTTTATGACTATTTGCATTGATTTTTAATTGATTTATGATTTTTATTGAATGGGTGTGATTTCGTTTGATGATGTATGCTTGGTCTATGTATTTTTGATACATCATGCTTTTGATTTACAGTCATTGCTTTTCAAAAATCTACTTTTGGCAAAGAATAAGAGTCCATATTTTTAATATTTGAGCTATAATTGCATGGAATTATTATTTGAATCACATGAATGAAATTTGGTGGAATCCTGAGTCTCGGTACCTCTCGATATTGTGACAACCTTGTGAACATATTTTCAAAGTTTTTAGTTTTTTTCTATTTTTGAGTTTGAAATCGAGTCTACACAAGTCCGAGTGAACGACAACCTTACTTACCACTTTAAAATTACATCATTATGTCGACCTCGTATCCATAGACAATCACACAAAGTGTGAATACCGATTCGTTGTATTCTCTCGACTCAGTCCATAGACAATCACTTTCGGTAAGAGGACTTATAGGTGGAAAAGTTTAAGATTGTGGAATATTTGGGTACCCTTGTCTTTTCAATTGGTATCAGAACAGGCAAACATGAAAAGATCTAATAATATGTGTTTGGTGCGATCCAACCTATAAGAATTGAATCTAATGGGTGATTCAGTTAACGAGAATCAAGATGAAAGACCGGCACCTGAAAATGATATCTTCTGTGAATCTACTGAACAATCTGATCCATATAATGTAGATTCTGATGATTGGTAAACTTTCCTTGAAAAACAACTTGATGAAATTTCTGAAGATGGTGACTCAGAAATCGATCAAGATGTTGAAGAAGATATGTCTGAATTTTCCTTATTACTAGGTGTTGTCTCTACAAAAAGACTATCTACCTCAGATGTGATTGGCCTTCTTGCTCCTCTTAGCAGAGAAAATAGGAAACTAAGAAAAATATTCTTTGGCTTCTTTTATGGATAGCAGAATACCAGATATCTTCTTAAGGACTGCAAAGAAAGCCTAAACTCAAAAATCCTAGAGTTTGAGAATCTCAGCAGGAAACATTACTTGTTGAATAAGAAACTTGGTGAAACTGAAGCAAGGATTAATTCTCAACATTTGATGAGTAAGGAACAAAATGAGTCTGGTTCTATTAAAGAAAATCCTCTTGAGGACAAACTAGCCAACGCACTTGAAAATATCAAGATATTGGAAGAAGAAGTTGCAAGGCTAAGAAGACTAAATAATAGCACAATCAATTTGTCTTCCATATTGGAGGCAGGAAGAAATCATGGCGACAAACGTGGATTAGGATATGATGGATTCGATACTTCTTCAATCAACAAAGAAGTAAAATTTGTAAAGGCTGTCCACTCTTCGGTTCCAGAAGATCTACCGAAACAAATTAATGTACCTGATCCATCTAAGAGCTCAAGTGAGACTTTAAAGGAAAACATCTCTGAAAGCAATTGGAGTAAGTCTCAAATTAAAGACCAGCATATTAACCGAACATCTCACAAAGGTAAAACTAAAATCTATAATCCTTTCAATAAGCATTGTTATTATTGTAGAGATAAAGGTCATATGCAAATGAATTGTAAAATTCGAAAGATGCAAGATGTTCTATCTTTTGTTTGAGTAAATTTCTCCCCAAAAGGACTTCAGATCACTAGTGTCCTACTTTGAGAACAAATAATTATTCATGTAGTTCGAATTCCTATACTAAGAGAAACAATGATATAAAGGCTAATACCTTTGTCAATAGGATATGAGATCTGATGCTTCTTCTTGGAAAAATGCAATGTTGCAAGAGATGAAGGATCTTCATTCAAAATCTACTTACTTGTGGATGCCCAAGTCAGAAGTGAAAGAAAAGGGGGGTTCATTTAAAACAAGGTCTAAGAAAAACAATCATGTTGTAATCTTAGATAAAAATGACTATGAAAGTCTAATTTTTAGACTCAAGGATGATTTAAGAACATCCTGTAATATTGATACACTGGTATCCTTCAATAACCTGCTACAAAGTAGAAAAAGGAAAAAGGATGTTCGAAAACATCAAGATAGATCTGGCTCCCGAAACAATAGTAAGCCATCAAGTGTTCATTTCAACAACTAAGTGTGTTGATCAGATTTTCCCGAACTTGTGGTTCATCTGAATAAATGGGAAGTTCTTAAAAGAACACTGAAATCTATGAAAAGTATAGAACTGTACTTGATCTATCTGCACCATGAATAACCTTTTTTTTTTTGAATTATATTCTAAATTAAGAGAATTCTCTTGTATTAGGAATGTTCATGTTAAAATTGTTAAAAAAAATCTTTTGATTCGGTTTCCAAATGTGTATAGTATTATACAAAGAATACCTGTTTAGGTATTCCCAAAAGGGTGGGGAAACTTGGAAATCAAGTTTTGTCTGGTATATAAAAATCATCTATAGAACTGATACTCCCTCACAAAAAATTTCAGTTCAGAATGGATAAGAATACTATTGACATTGAATCTCAATTACAAAAACTTGAAACCTTTCAAGTTGAGCTCAAATGCTATTTCTCAAAGGAACACAAGAAGAATTATATCTCTTTTTATCTTATGCTTATGATGATGGGAGATTTTGAAGTTGCGCGTGAACTTCTAAAAACTTCTGTTTCGAATAAGAAACTGCTAGAGTCAACTCTTTTGAAACTGATTGTGGAAGTGAATCTCTTAAAACGAAGACTCAACCTCCTGAAAGAAAAGAGAAGACTCGAGAATCAGTGCTCTGAAGAATCTTCAGTGAATGATAAGAGCACTTCTAGAGATTAAGTTATTTGCTGTAATACTTAATCAAAAAAAAATAGACATCAGTTTTTGATTTCTTTCAATTATTGTGTAAGGTCTATTGCTGAATAAAACTATCTATTATTTATGAATAAAATTATTATTTTATAATTTTTCTTGTTATAGTTTTTCGATTACATAGCTTGTGCTTGAATGCTTTATTTATTGCTATGTGTTATGGGATGTTTGATTTCGGTTTTCTTAACCTTAATATTCGATCTCATATGATGTGTGAACCCTTATGGTTTGTGTGGCTTTTTGATTTAGTGGCATTAAGTTCTAGCCCATGTTGGTAGGCTTTATCAAAGGATCATAAGGTGTTCCGATTGAAACTCATATGTGAAAAAGTCACAATATGTTGAATCGTTTTTGGTTTAGCATAAAAGCATATGTGTTTCGGGGTTTTTAACTTTTGCTATGCATTAGTTAAAACTGATTCCACCTTTCTCTGGCAAAGGTTTTTTTTTTTTTTTTGTTCTTTTGTTCTTGCGAGAGGATGACAACACAATGGGGGAGAGTTCTAACTTGAATTTGCGCTTAATGATATATCTTTATAGGGAGAAGAGGATGCGGAATATGAGGTAACGAATTTGTGAGTTAATCATTTTCCTGTTTAAGAAAAGCTTGAGTTTATTGCATATATATTTTGCTTTTGCTTAACAAAATTCGATACAATTGATGTTGATTCCATTATGTGTGTATGGATGTTTGTGTGTGTGTGCGATTCAATTGTTTCCAGTTAAGAAAAAATGGTTTGATATCTTTCTTTATTGTTTGGTATCAATTGTTTTAGACTTAACAAAATTTCGGTACTTTAATGTCTATGTTTGTTTCAATTGCTTCCGGTTAAGAAAATAATTGTGCAAGTCAATTTTTTTGGTTTGTATGTATTGTTTATGGCTTATCAAAATACGAGATCATTTGTTTAGTCCAATTCGATTCCGGATAAGAGAAACTAAGTTAATTTTATCTTAGTTAGACTTATCAAAAGTAAAGGATTTGGTTATTCAAGTCTAATCGAATGCCTTGACAAGAAATATTAGTTAACTAACCTAGTATTTGTCTTGTCTAAAGTGAAAGGTCTAAGTTATTATCTGAATAATTAGAGCCCGATGAGAAAAATAAAGTTAATTCTGATCTTTATTTTGGTCTTATCAAAATAAGCGATTGCATTTGTACAATAGGTTTAGCAAGGGAACTAAGTTTCTTAGTCAATTGGTTAAACTATAAGGGAAAATTGCTTCGGGCAATTGTTTCCTTGATAACATATTAAAACCAAATTACTTGTAATTTCGGTTGTGGTATTGGTTATTTAAAGTGGTATGTAAAACCTTCGTGCTTAACTCTTATAGGTTGTACAATTCTTTTAGATTGTAAGATCCTTTCGGTTTTGGTATTTGCTCGGACCTTTGTCATTTTGTGACAAAAAGGGGGAGAAATATATGGAGTAGACAAGTGATTTGTAATCACCAAAGAAATGACAATTATGCTTAAACGTTATATCTAATGAAAGAGTAAAGCATTGACTAAGGGGGAGAAACATATCATATGATGATTGTAGTTATTTGGACTACAAAAGAGAAATAACAAAGATGTGCGGATTCTACCTATCTTACCTTTAGGGGGAGTATTAGCTTTGTTATTTAAATGTCAACAATGGTATTTATGGATTGAATATATGCAGGGTATTGTGCCGTTGAAACTTGGAATCAAGCGTATGTATAATGAATTTTTGTAATTTGTTAATCCATATGATTGTAAGAGTTTTGTCACTAAAATTGACAAAGGGGGAGATTGTTAGAGCATAGCTCGGTTGAACCCACCAAGCGTTGGTATGTCAAGTTTCGTTGTCATATTTTAGTGAATCAAAACTTAATTTAAGATTCGTTTGATTATGTACTAGAGACAACTTCGTATAGGTTAGGCTAGAAAGATTAGGATAATGAGACATACAAGTATTACTCGAAGACTTGAAGAATGTGAAGAAGTAACAGGCTACATCGACGACATCATCCTTCCTCTTGAGGTTAGTAATATTTTGACTTGAACTGTTTCATTCCCAACGTATCTTTCAAGTCGTGTTATGTTGAAAACATAACTGCAAACTGTGAATGATTATACTCTAGTAGATATAGTGTTAAGGAATTATAATACGAAGTATAACGCTTATCTTTTGAACTTCGTATATAAAATATCGACATAATCATATGAATGCCATTGTGATTATGTTTATGGGTATGGGTGAAGATTTCGTCCTAGGAAACAATGTTTACATTCGTTTAAAGGAAGTACATTCATGAACTTGTTTTCTGAATCGAAAGGGAAATCGCTAGGCTTATTGGTATTGTTATTCATTGCATATCTTTGGATTACCAAAATGTGTGAGTTAGTAGAACCGATCATAACTTGTTATGTATCTTGGTAAAACTAGTCACAATGCCTGACTTATGTATTGGTATGACTTTTATTAGTGTAACCGATCCTAAGTAATCACCTAAGATGGTATGATCGATATTTGTAATTGGTGTGACCGATCCTAGTAATTGGTGTAACCGATCCTAGTAATTAGTGTAACCGATCACAAAAGATTGTGTAATCGATCCTTGTAATTGGTGTAACCGGTCCTTGTAATTGGTGTAACCGATCCTGGTAACTGGTGTGACCGATCACAAGTAATACCATGAGAATATGGTAACCGGTTCTGGTAATTGATGTAACCGATCCTAGTAACTGATGTAACCGGTCCCAGTAACCATATTAAGGTAGAACCGATCCTTGTGTTTGGTAGAACCGTAAACCCATGATAAGTGTATTGATATTTGATCAATCACATAGTTCTTGGAAATCAGATGAACTAGTTCTAAACTTGTTTGGAAGTGTGGTATAATCGGTTCCAAGATTGTAAATATGAAAAAGGATTTACAAAGAAATAAGATGTCGACATACTTTGAACATGTTCAGTAACTCTTATCTTTTATTATTCAAAGATATTCCTTAATAACTCAAGGAGATCCCGGACCGAAATAAGTTGAGAATCTTTTAATTAAGGTTGTTAATTTTATATGCTTTTAATTACCAGCAATTAAAATGCATATCTCTGGAAAATAAAAATTGGTAATGTGCATTTACTAATTGGAGATTTCTAGGAATAATGAAAACCAATTTGGAAATATATTGCATATCTTGAGAATATTCGGTTTTGGAAATTCCTTGGTGTCCAATCTTCCTTGGTCTATAAATACCCAAGTTTGCATTTCGAGCAAACTATCCTAAGAGCCAGCAAAACTACCTTGTTGTGTTGTTACTGGTGGAGCCGTCTATTCGGAGAGGAAAGTACCCTAATTAGGCGAAATCTCTTACGACCGCTCGTTTAAAGACTTATGTGGGATCAAGAAGCTCTATGAGTACCGTTGGTGGGAAACTAGATAATTGCAGTATTATTAGTTTTCGATTTGATTTGATTGACTAACGGTTGTTGAACTTTGATTGCACCTAGTTTGTTTATTCTTGAGAATCTTCTCTTCTGATATACGATTCACTCAAACAAGATCGAAGTGTCAACGGGATCTTTAGAAATTTTTGTAGATCTAAATACATCTTGTGATAATCCATTGTTAACAGACTTTTTTCTGTGCGTGATTGATCACAGGAGATTCAAGTTCTGGTGTGCAGGTGTTTATTGAAGATTTAAGAAGATTTGAAGACAAAGAAGATTTCTTATTGGTTTCATAATCTTTGGTGTGCACAAAACTTGATCGACTGGGATCTAACTATAATCGGTTTATCTTTGATAGATTTGATTGATTAGTTGCGTAGATCGGCATCAGTATTTAGTATCTTGGTAGATCTTATTATTGATTGCAAAATCTAAACACGGCTACTTTGGTAGTTGTTGAATAGATAGATTTAAACCCGACAAAGGAGTTTATTGGATTAAACAGAAGAGCCTTTGTCTAACTCATATCACTGAGAATTAATAGAGTTGTTACCAAACAGATTTGTTGTTCATTTACTGTTTGGAATACGAACCAAAGGAATTGTTCCAGTGTGTGCACTTATTGAATGTCGGAAGCGCAAGGATACTGAAGAAACTAGGTGAACTATAGATTTAGTTGCTTGGTCTCAACTATACGAAGTTAGTTTGATTTTGTATAGCGGCTTAATTCTGAGAGTATTCAATTCTGGACTAGGTCCCGGGGTTTTTATGCATTTGCGGTTTCCTCGTTAACAAAATCTTGCTGTGTCATTTACTTTTGTTTTCCGCAATTATAATTGTTGTTATTATAATTTAAAGTAAATTACACAAACGTTAACTCCGTATTACTTGATAGTGATCCTATAGAGTTTGGTTAAGTCCGAACCTATTATCAAGTAATCACACTTTTATTGTTGTATTTTATCGATCTCGTATCCATAGACAATCACACAAAGTGTGAATACCGATTCGTTGTATTATCTCGACTCAGTCCATAGACTATCACTTTCGGTAAGAGGACTTATAGGTGGAAAAGTTTAAGATTGTGGTATATTTGGGTACCCTCGTCTTTTCAAAGAAGGATAACTAGGGTTTGGAATAGCCATTATTGTGAGTACACATAGCTATTGCCAACGTTTTCATCTTGCAATGTTTTTAGATTTATTTATTTAAATTCTATGTTATTTGGAAGATGATTTTTGTAGTATTAATCTTTATGGTTTTATATATTGCAAATTGTTATGGGATATGTTGTTTACGTCCGTGAACCTTGACTGTCCCATATTTGCTCAAAAGTTAACTCTATAATATGTCAGTACGAAAGTATTGATAAAATATAGAATGAACTTTTGACTACAAAAGTTAAGCCTATTATGTCATTAAGCAAATATTGATGGAAGAACTTTTGTTTACAAAGATGAAGTCTATTATATGTCATTGTGCAAATAGTGATGAAAAATAGAATGAATCTTTGATTATTCCGCAGTATTAGTTTTTCCCTGATCCACATCTTTGTGTATGTACTGTGCGGCTCCATAAGTTCTCTTATGTGAGCATTTCTGATTAAATTAATCATAGGTTCTCTTGTGGTTAATTTAATTGAGTTTTTGGATACAAATTCATGTTTCATGTGATTTGTTAATGTCCAAAGAAATCATTCTTTTCTTGTAAAAGTAAGGTCGCTCTTGTTGTTCTTTCGGGAATGACATTTTATGGGGGAGAGTTCTTAATTGAACTTGTGCTTAATTGCCAAATCTTTGTGGGAAGTGCGGTTTGGAATATTGTAGGAGTTTTCTTGTATCTTTATAAACTCCTTGATGAATACACTAAGTTTCGACTATGTGAAATCATCGAAACAAGTTGGTATGTTTTTCTCTTTTGGTCATGAAGTATCTCTATGAAAATTTCATGAGGATCCCACTAGTTTTCGTACCTTTACCAATTTATATTGACAAAAAGGGGGAGAATTAATGTGTAGTTCACACTACAAATACATATGGTTTATGGATCATTATGTAAGGGGGAGTGGTTTTCATTGTGAGAAGAAGTATTGACTAAGGGGGAGTGATACATATCACCATAGTATTGTTGTCAAAGTTGTGATGCAATTGGACTTTGATGCTATGTAATAATACTATGACACTGTTTAACAATGATTGAGAGCAATTGTTTTCTCATTGTTATTGCTACGGATCTTCAACAACTATGATGCTGAGTTGAACACATTTAAAATCATTGGAGTACTTGGAAGTGACGAAGATTTCGAGTAATGTTGAAGAACCAAGGAGATCAAGCATTTGGATGAGAAACTACAAAGTTTATTTATTTTGTAATCCATATGTATTGATAGTTTTGTCACTAAAATTGACAAAGGGGGAGATTGTTAGAGCACTGCTCGGTCAAACTCGCAAGCATTGCTATCTCAAGCTTGTTTGTCAATGTTAGTGATCAAAACTATAAGTTTTGATTTCTAGTATACTTATAGTGATGTCTCAGACTAGGATAGATTGTGTAGTTGAGCATTAGACTTCACGGCGTTCATCAATTGAAGACGAAGAACTACTAAGGAGAGCTTGTGGAACTTCATCAACAAAAGGTATGTGGAGACTAAAACTCATCTATCACTTGGAAAGTCTATTTCTACTCTATCTCCTATATTGAGACAAAAGTCATATTACTATATAGTATTCGATTATGCACATTTGATATTTCGAGCTGAGTTTAACTCGCTTACATATTTCTCGAAATATGTGTTGGTAAGCTTTCGCTTCAACCAAGTTCATCTTATATTCTTGACGAAAGTCAAAAGATGATCATGTGAAAATCGTCGAGTAACATCTTACATTGTTTGTGTGATACAATCATTTGGTGTAGACTTGGAATGTTTCGTTATGATTATTTCAATAACTTGAAAATTGCTTTGATGCTAATAGTTCGTGAAAACAACTATTGTCATTCTCTAAGAAAGTTTCAATGATTGAAATAGAGTTTAAAACACTTAACCATCATTGGATTATGAACATAGTATGCATTCTTGCATGTATGTGATCCATGACCAGAACTATAGTATGCATACCCGTATGCGTACCTGTTAGTTGTGAAATTCTGAGTACCTAAGTACACATACCCGTACACGTACTGGCAAAGGGTTTGGGTCCGAAAATTCCTGCTATTTTTGGAAGTATGCGTACCCGTTTGCATACTGGCGAACCCAAACTCAGACCGGATACTTTAAGTATGCGTGCCCGTTTGCATAATTGAGTGGTTAAAGTTCTAAAATCGGTTTTTTCATGAACTAATACATTTATATAATAAGGAATACATTCTTTGCAAACCGTGGCTATAATGTTCATGAATTGATTCGAGTAAATCAAACCGATTTTTCTTTAATTGTGTTCCTTTATACTTCTATGAGAATATAGCAATTGAACAACTCTTTAACTAGTTTCATTTGAGTCATTTGAACTAGTTGTGGCTAAGATGAATAAGGTTGATATGAGAGTGTTCATATAGCTAACCTCGGTTAACTACTGCTGAGCCAACCTAGTGTACACGTTTAGGTACGGTTACTCAAACCTAAATGAAGGTACATTTCATTTGTGTATAACAAGCTAAGTTCGAACTAACGGTTGAAATATATTAGCTTGAATCTAATCAGGTTTTCATCTAACGTTGAATATTGAATGCTTTGTTACCAAGGTAACATTGATTGCAAACCCTGATTTGAAAACTATATAAAGGAGAACTCTAGCAACTAGGAAACCTAATCCACACACCTCTTGTGTGATACTAGTTGCGACTAGAGTCGATTCTCCTTTAACCTTAGGTTTTTCATGAAACCCTGTAGGTTAACGAATTAAAGACTTCATTGGGATTGTGAAGCCAGACCCAACTATTTTCTATGTAGTTGCGTGTTCTGATCTTGCCATGTTCTATCGTATTGAGTACTATCTTCTCTAAGATTTGCTCGAGATTGATTCTCCGATTGGCAAGATAAAAAGTAGTCACAAACATCTTCGTCTCATCGTTTGTGATTCCACAATATCTTGTTTCGCTACCATACGATTAAGATTATTGTGAGGTGATTGATAATACTAGGTTGTTCTTCGAGAATATAAGTCTGGCTTATCAATTGGTTCCTGTGCACCTTGATTTATCAAAAGACAGAATAAAACTCGTAGGTATTTCTGTGGGAGACAGATTTATCTATTCCAATAGACTTTTCTGTGTGAGACAGATTTGCTTATCAAGTCTTCGACTTTGGGTCGTAGCAACTCTTGGTTGTGGGTGAGATCAGCTAAGGGAATCAAGTGCGTATAATCCTACTTGGGTTCAAATACGTAAGGAGCGCAACTGTACCTTGATCAGTGTGAGATTGATTAGGGCTCAACTACATTCTAGTCCGAAGTTCATTGGTAGTAGGCTAGTGTCTGTAGCGGATTAATACAGTGTGGTGTTCAAAGATGGACTAGGTCCCTGGGTTTTTCTGCATTTGCGGTTTCCTTGTTAACAAAATTTCTGGTGTCTGTGTTATTTCATTTCCGCATTATATTTTGTTATATAATAGAAATATCACAGGTTGTGCGTTAAGGTCAATCAGTTCTTGAATCCGACCCTTGGGTTGTTGATTGAATTAATCGACACTTGGATATTGGTTTGTGATACCGTCCAAGTTATTTCTCTTATTCAATCGGGCTCGCAAATTCCTATTTGTTTGATTGCAGATTGAATTGAGAAATTGAGATATAACTTTTTGATATACTTTTCTATAGATTGAGTCTGACTGTCTAGTTGATTCTCTTGAAAGTATATTGGAGTTTGTCTATTCAGATTGCCGTACGAAATATTGGGTGTGGTTGTTAGACCCCCGCTTTTTCATACTTCTATACTAGCTAGTATTGGGTTGTCATCCATGAGGGATTTTGGTATATTAGTTGGATATAAGATGAAATTAGACAATACCGAAAATATGTAGTGCCTGTTAACTGCATATTTTTAGATATTTTCTGTTATGGAAATTCCTTGGTGTCTAATCTACCTTGGTCTATAACTAGTGAAGTTTGTTCTTCTTACAAACTTATCATGGCACATGCACTTCATTTTGTAGCCACTGTGGTAGCCGAATAATAGTATTACTTATAATACTATCCTAGAGAGGAGAGTAATCTAATTAGGAGAAATCTATTATGTCCGCTAGTTTAAAGACTTCTGTAGGATCAAGAAGCGTCGAGATATTACCATTGGTGATAAACTAGAATTTGCGTATTTTTTGTTTTCGGTTATTGATTTGATTGACTAACGGTGGTTGAACCTTGATTGCACCTAGTTTGATTATTCTTGAGTTCATTCTCTTCTGATATAAGGTCACTCAAACTAGATCAAGGATTGAGATAGTTCAGATCTGTCTCTGGATCCGACGATAGGGTTGTGATCATCTATTGTTAACAGATTCCGTTAAGTACGTGATTGATCACAGGGGAATTGAAATAACGAGGGTACCAAGTACACCACAATCTTTGGATGATTCTACCTGAATAAGACAAACAAAAGAAAACAAGAGCAATACAAGGTAATACGCAAGAACTATTCGAAATCAAGCATGCAATTGATAACAAAAGTATATAGTAATTTATGTACTTATCATCATACGATCTCAAGAGTTTTTTAATCTTTATCTTGCAGGCGGTGAAAAGACGAATCCAATGGGAAAACAGTGAGACCAATCGAATAAAGAATGGAGGAGTTATGAGAGAAATAATGAATTACGGTAAACTTTCAGGGTCCCCCACGATCAGGTCAAGGAGCATTAGACTTATAAGAATTCAAGAACAATGTTTCTTCAAAAACTTTTAGTTTCTAATGTTATCTGGTCACCGAGGGTGATGAATCTATTCGAATGCCTTCTCCTTCGTATTTTCCGTACTTCATGAGCATCGTCTTCACTAATGAAGGTTGGTTGTAGTGTGGATTCTATCTGATATATTCTTAGGATTTTCATTTTTTGGTAAAAGTGTACTTGATTCAAACATGTTGGATCTAACCCTACTAGTGGTTTTGCAAGCGTCTTCAGATGAGTCAGGATAATGAGCTATTATAAGATTTTGTTGAATCATTCGGATTTCTTCCTAGTTCTTATCCAAAATTTTGAGATTTAATAGTGTATTTTTAAGGAATGGGGACCACATGGATGTTTTTTCCACGGGGGTCGAGATTAAGGTGAGTTTGGACATCACAATAATAATTTTTCTAAGATTGAGCATCTATATGACGAGAAAAACATTGATAGGGCTTCACCGCTTTTGGTGTGTTTGTGATAGACGTGTGATCGTCCGTAGCTGAGGTTGTGCCTCTAGGATTTTGTCTTTAATATTCTAGAAGTGTCTTCAAGTCGCCTATGAAAAATCATTCATTTTTTTAGTATAAAGTTCAGATCTAGGTTTCTAAAAACATTTTTGTTGTGGTAATCAACTTCCCCCATGATGACAACCATGATTGCAAGAATCAACTTCCTCTAGTTCGATGAGAGGATCGAGGCCTAGGTACATATTTTTTGTATTTTATTCTTCTTTTTTATGGGTTCATTGGTGTACCTTTATGTGTATAGATTTCATGAAATTTATAAGCTATTAGTGGGCTTAGGTTTGATGGGAAAATTCAGGATTTTGAGAAAGGTACTGAGAGTTTAATTGTCGAGGTAACGTGTTATCCGAGTATTGTCGATAGTTCGGGTGAGGTATTCGAGGAGTGTATGGTGAAGGAAGTACGACAAATCTTCGGTCATCTGGATTATCCGTGTGAACATCTTTCAGGGTTAGGTGTTAAATTCTTCAAGAATGAAAACTTTCTTCCTGCAAAGTTCCTCAGACGGTTTTCAAATAGTCTTTTTTTTTTCCGTGCTTGGTTTATCGTCTTGTTCTTTACCTTTATGTTGAATAACAATATACTTCGAAATAGTTAAGTTTAGAATTACCTAGTTATGAAGTATATGTAATGCCCTTGTACAGACTGTCTTTGTTTCACATTTCTCTTTCTTGCATACTAACTTAATTCTGGACCTAGATGTTTAGTATACCTAAGTTTCTTATAAGCTCCACTTTTAATTGTGTCCGACATAGTTGAGCGTCACCAACAATTCAGACATAATCAGAAGCACTTACACCTTCTAAAGTCATTTTGAAAGAAAACGTTTTTTATCAATCTGCCTATAATGGACAGTTGGGGTATTTATTCTGCTACAACCTAGTCTGGGTAACCACACATCGTCGAACTTAGACCGTCACAGTCGACATTCATCAGTCATATTGCTGTCTACATTTATTTCTCGATGGTCTTTTATCCTCCTAGAGGTTTGTATTTATCTTTCCCGGCCAACCATGAAGAGAGCATCTCAAATCCAAGGCCAATATTACAAAGACGGTCGATCTTTCCCATTTGCCACTTTACGCATGGACATAGTTTATCCTTTTATAATTCATGATTCACTATATATTCATGTAGGGATAAGCAAATACTCACTGGACAATCATCGGTCTCAGGAAAATTCATAAAGGGCGGGTCATTGATGAAGAAAAATATTCTCTTTCAAGGAATATAAATTCCTTTAATATAAAACCCATTAATGACACAGATTATGTTTACAAAATAATCAAAACTCTAGCGAGCATAACATAATTATAGTTTAGGGTCTGGTTTCGACAAATTCATTGCGTCAGCCTCCGTATGGGGAGGGACACGTCTCGTTGTTTTCTCGGATATGCGAAAGTATTATGATCCTTTTATCTGTGCTTTTTCTTTTATCCTTTTCTTTGCACTGCGTCTTCCTTCTCCTTCCCACCTTATTATACGCCTTGATGATTTTGCCATATCTATACTGGTCTCATTAGTTTTTCTTGGTATGGCTTGTTGAACTATCAGCGTATACACGGTGTACGCATCTTTCTCAGTTTCTGTTAACATTCCTACTTCCTCCTTTCACTGTTCTTTCACAAAGTTTTCCTCTAGACGTTCCTCCGGTGATTCTTATGAGATATTCTCGTTTTGTTGTCTTATAGGTGTGTTACCGCACATACTAATTTTTATCCATCATTTGATCTCGTGCATTGTGAAAAGGAGAGGGTACCAAGTACACCACCAACTTTTTCGTTTTTGACAGGAGTATGAACCTGTGTAGTACTTTTAACAATCAAAATATGCAGAAAAGTAAAACACACACACACATGAATTTTATTAATGGGGAAACTACAATAACAGAAAAACCCCGGGACATCGTCCAGATTTGAACATCAAATTATATGAAGGCGCTACAGACACTAGCCAACTATCATACTTCAGACTGGAATGTGGTTGAGGCCGAATCCACCCTTCAAGCGATTCAGTTACAGTCGCGCTCCTTGCATCGCTTGAACCTCACAAGGTTCTACGCAATTGATTCCCTTAGCTGACGTCCTTTACAGCATAAGAGTTGCTTCAACCTAAGTGAATACTTTTGATACCAATCTGCCTCTAACAGATAAGCCTATTTGATTTCCATTTAGATCAATGATCAAGGCTTGGGAATATGTTTGCTAAAAACAAAGCTAGCAAACCTCATAAATCCGGAACACTTACACTCACATATATGGGAATCCCGGATTCTTTACCACCTCCAAGAATAATCTTCAACTTATCAATTAAGAATAGTTTTCAAATATCTATCTTGAGGAATCATAAAGTCTGGGACGAAGATAACTTTGCGATTTCTATCTATCTTTCCTGAAAGATACTACGAGAACCTCGATAACAAAAAAGCAAGATCAGAATACATGAACTATCAAGATAAAGATAGTCGGACCCGGCTTCATGAATGCAAAAATCGAAGTTTTCAGTCATAATCCTAATTATGTATTTCAGAGGAAACCTAGGTCAATAGAAGAAAAATAAAGCAATCAACTAGGAAACAATGTGTCAGGGATTGAATTTCTCATTTGAAAGAGCATCCTTGTTTATAGTTTTTCAGGACTGGGGGTTGCTCAAAATTCAATCTAAGATAACTTTTGAATCAATCAAACACTTTCTCTTTTTAGATGAAACTCTAATTAGGGTTTCAATTAAGTATGTGACAAATTGTCTTGAAAACTACATAGAAGAATATACACTGTGGTATGGTTATGGAACCGTGTATAAGGATTGTTTTATTTGCCAAATATACCATATGAACAATAAGCGATTTGATGTTCATTTAAACACTTGAAAATTTAATCATGATACGCATACACTAGTGTTTTACTGATCAATAATATCTTAGAGGTTGTTAGAGCACTGCTCAGTCGAACTCGCAAGCGTTTCTATCTCAAGCTTGTTTGTCAAGTTTAGGTGATCAAAACTATAAGTCTTGATTTCTAGTCTACTTATAGCTATGTCTCAGATTAGGATACAATGTGTAGTTGAGCTTTAGACTTCACGATGTTCATTGATTGAAGACGAAGATCTACTAAGGAGAGCTTGGAGGAACTTCATCAACAAAAGGTATGTGGAGACTTAAACTCATCTATCACTCAGAAGTCTATTCTATTATATCTCCTATTGAGACTAAGTCGTATAGCTATATAGACTTTTACATTATACACATTTGATATTTCGAGCTGAGTTTAACTCGCTTATATCTTTCTCGAAATATGTGTTGGAAAGCTTTTTGCTTTAACTACGTTCATCATTATTCTTGACGAGTTTAGTTGGAAACAATTTATTTGTTGAAAACAAAATAATGAGTCAAAAGATGATCATGTGAAAATCGCCTTGTAACATCTTATATGATTTGTGTGAGACAGTCATTTGATGTAGACTCGGAATGTTTTATATTGATCATTCAATCACTTGAAAATTACTTATAAGCTAATGGTTTATGTTAGACAGCCATTGTCGTCTTCTAAGGATGTTTCAATGATTTAAATGGGAGTTTAGAACAATTAACCATTGTCTGCATATAGCACAGTATGCATACAAGTATGCAAACTGTTGTAAGAATGATTCAGGTCCGGGAACCAAGTATGCATACCCGCATGCGAACATTTTTAACTGTCAAAGTCCAGGAACCAAGTTTATATACATGTTTGCAAACTGTTTCACCTTAATTCGGTCTGGAACGACAGTATGCGTACCCGTTTGCGAACTTTCGGAAAAGATCAAAGTCCGGAACTTAGGTTTGCGTACCCATTTGCAAACTTATGTGGTTAAGTTCTAAAATAGGTTAAGCATGATTTCATACTCATGAACAAATACATTTATATATTAAGGAATGCAATCTTTGCAAACCGTGGCTAAAGTGTTCATGAGCTTATTCTTTTGAATCAATCCGATTTTGCTTAAATTGTGTCTTGTATTCTTCTATGAGAATATAAACAATTGAACAACTCTATGAGTAACACAATTAGATTCATTTGATTATCATTTGATCTAGAAGTGTTAGATGAATGTGGTTAACTGTTATTGAGTCAAATCAATATACACGTTTAGGTACGGTTACCCATATCTAAATGAAGGTATATTTCATTTGTGTGTAACGAACTAAGACCATCTAATGGTGGAGAGATATTGCTTTGGTTTTAAGCAAACTTAGCTTGAATCTTAAATCAGGATTTCATCTAATGGTGAATATTGATTGCTTTGTTTCAAAGCTATTAAACCCTGATTTGAAGACTATATAAGGGAGAACTCTAGCAACTGGGAAACCTAATCCCCACACCTCCTGTGTGATACTAGTTGCGACTAGAGTCGATTCTCCTTTAACCTAGGTTTTTCCTAAACCATTATAGGTTAACGACTTAAAGACTTCATTGGGATTCTTAAGCCAGACCCAACTATTTTCTCTGTATTTGCGTGTTCTGATCTTACTTGTTCTATCGTATTGAGTAATATCTTCTCTAAGATTTGCTCGAGATTTATCTCTGATAGGTAAGATATAAAAAGTAATCACAAAGCTCTTCGTCTTATTCTTTTTGATTCCACAATAACTTGTTCTATTACCATATAGTTAAGTTATTGTGAGGTGATTGATATTTCTAGGCTGTTCTTCGGGAATATAAGATCGGATTATCAATTGGTTCATGTTCACCTTGATTTATCAAGAGACGGAACAAAACTTTGTAGGTATTTCTGTGGGAGATTTTGTGTATAAAGTCTTCGACTTTGGGTCGTAGAAACTCTTAGTTGTGGGTGAGATCAGCTAAGGGAATCAAGTGCGTAGAGTCCTGCTGGGATTTAAATGCATAAGGAACGCGACTGTACCTTAATCGGTGTGAGACTTGGTTAGGGCTCAACTACATTCCAGTCCGAAGTTAACTTGTAATAGGCTAGTGTCTGTAGCGGCTTAACAGTGTGGTTCTCGAATCTAGACTAGGTCCCGGGGTTTTTCTGCATTTGCGGTTTCCTCGTTAACAAAACTTCTGGTGTCTGTGTTATTTCTTTTTCGCATCATATTTTCTATATAATTGAAATATCACAGGTTGTGCGTAGTTCAATCAATTGGTAAATCCAACCTTTGGTTGTTGATTGAAATTGATTGACACTTGAACATTGGTCTTTGGTACCGTTCAAGTTGTTTCTCATAATAATCAGGCTCACGGATTCTATCTGTTTGATTTGCAGATTACATTGAGAAACAGAGATATAACTCTTGGATATATTTCCTTGATTGATTCTGACTATCTAGTTGATTCTCTTGGAATTATATTGGAGTTATTCCATACAGATTGCCTAACGAAATATTGGGTGTGGTTGTTAGACCCCCGTTTTTTCAAAGGTGTTTAAGAGAGTCGTAGCAATAGTAATGCTAAACATATTTAAAAATCAAGAGTGTGTTTGGTACAAAATTTAAAAAGAGTTTTCTGTTTTCTAAAACACTAAAACCAAAACAGTATAAAACGTGTTTGGTTGCCGCTGTTTTTGAAGAAAAAAAATTGATTTTTGTTTTTGTTTTTGAAAACGAAAAAATGAAATCTTCCAAACATCGTTTTCTTCGTTTTTCTTTTTATTCAACAACGAGCTTCTTCTTGTCTCCAGTGGTTGTATATATGCCTATGCCCCTCTTTGCATGTAAAACCTCTCTTATTCACCCTCTCTGTTAATATACTTCTAGCATCCAAGTTCCACACATGTTGTTGATGAGTTAGCAAATGTAATATACTAGCATATACTGAGGATCTGACCCTGAAAGAGTTCCGCGGGATTAAACCCTAAAGGTGTTTAATAAAATGTCAAAATGAGATGTTACAAGCTCTATTCAAACTAGTAGACCTCTCGAGACATGAAAACCATTTGGTATATGATAAATGGATAAATATGGATTGTGGGTTTCAAGTTATAGCACTACTACACAATAACTACTCTGTTTCACATTAAGCTAGCTCTCTTAGTAAAGGTTGCGGCATAAAAAAGTAGTTAACTAGCGTGAATCAATCTGTTTTGAATTGAATTATAAATCAATGTTAATGTGTTGCGTAAGTCTCAAAATGGGTTATGGGTAATCAAGACTAAGAGCATGGGTCATCGGTGTACTTGCATGATTATTGAATCAGGATCTTTATTGCACAATTGTTGTATACAGTTTGTTTGTCAGTGACATTGTTTATAAAAATAGGTATGGAAAACGCCATTTTGAGATGATTATAATTTTGGAAAAGAAAAAAGGAAAAGGAAAAGGCTATATTTTCAAAATAATAGAAAATGATTTTTGAAAACTGTTTTTTTAAATGGTACCAAACACGGCCTAAATCTTTGAGCATCTGCCAAATTCTATTGGGACCGTTGGTGAAATGGTTCATCAACTGTAAGCAAAGTTCACGAGTCAGGGTGTTATGGTTCGTGAACCGGGTTCGCCAACCATACTTTTACATCAAGATAAAATTTTTTTTGATCACCACGATTCGTGAACCGAGTTCGTGAACTGTCCCAATCTGAACTTGTTTGCGAAATGGTTCGCTAACCTTCCCTGTATTATGAAACTCAGATATCTATGGTTCACGAAGTGGTTCGCCAACCTACCCTGAGCAAAAATATCAGAAGTTCTAAATTTCTCTCTTTTGATGTTTGAAACATTCCCAAATAATAAAATCATTTGCATGGGTAATTTTCAATTGATCCACAAATTGATTCTCGAACAATAAATTGTTTCGATCTAATACTGTTAAGAACCTTTGAACATCTATGCGTGATTCATATTTTGAGATATTTAACAAGGCAATCTTGACTCGAAATTTTTTATTTGTAAATCGACTAGATGGCATACGATGTAGCCTCAAATGATAGAATGGTAAGACAGTAAGTAAAATAGAATGGTTCAGTCTTCACATACCTGATAAAAAAAGTTCTCCAAATGTCCTTGTCGATCTTCAGTCTTCGAGGGTGATATCTAATACTCAACTACCAAATTCTAACCTAGTCCGAGACTTGACTTGGTAGACTAGAAATCAGGATATAGTTTTGATCAACTAACATTGAAAACAAGCTTGAGATTGGAAAAACTTGAGGGTTCAACCGAGCATTGGTCTAACACGTTCATCATCCGCGCTTCTTCCTTTCCTCATCTTATCGTACCACAATGGTATATCATGTTGTTAAGCTTAATGGTGATGTCAAGCTGATTAAGCTTACTTTAGATGGTACGAAATTTTACTGATGGTTTTGTGTCATTTTTGATCTCCCTATATTTCCATTATTCTAATTGGGGACAAAAACTGGATTTTTTAGTGGAGAGATGACGATACTACATTTATTCGGTGTATCTATTTTTGCTTATGAATACGCATAGGATAAGCTAGCGTCGATAATAGTGAAGGTGACTCCAAGTGTTATTGATCCGTCTTGCACATCTAAAAATACCGATCTAGCTGGTCGAATCCTTTGGCTGTTAAAAGTATGCACACCGTCTTTCACTTCCATTTGTTGTTTAAAAGGTATCTTCATTCTGCGAAATACGCTGTAGAAGAGGATATTCGTGGCACTTTCGGCATCTATTAATATCATTCGAACTTCTCATCCTATGATATCCAAGGTTATAACTAGTGGATTAAAATGTGGTTGGTCCATGATATTAAAGTGTTTTTCTACAAAAACAATGGGGTAAGTTTTAGTCGTGCTTATGTGACCAACTGTCCTTGTTGCTGCACTTTCGTGCTTTGGTTCTCTCGTTGTACTTCGATTTGTTGTGTGGTTCCTTCGTCATTTATTTCCGTTTATTTGTACTGAATATGGATCTGATCATTCGATGTGTCTGCGCTGTCTTTATTTATTGATGGAGGTCTCTGTTGTTCCTCCAGTGTAGAAAGTCTTCCTTTATGTGGATCCGGTACGGGATCATTTATGTTTCACTAAGCTCTTGGAAAATATAATTTAGCAAGACAGTAAGCTCCGTGTATCCCGTGATTTTATTTATGCTGCTTCTCCGATGCTATTAGCAATCCCGTGATTTATTTGCATCGTACCAGCACTTTTTTTTTATCGGTAAAGATTTTGATAATGTCGTACCGGCACATTTATTTTATGTTTTCCAATAATAATATTTTTTAAAAAATATTTGTATAGCGAGTAAGTTAATGAACTAATCGAAATTTAGCATATAATATTATTTATTGCATAATATTTCTTAATATATCACTTGAAATGAGTGTATGACCGGCTTTACATGATAATAAATACACCATATTAATTCTGATATCAAATGATGCCAGAAAAGACAAATTTACAACATCAATTTTGTTAGAGCATTGCTCGGTCAAACTCACAAGTGTTGCTATCTCAAGCTTGTTGTCAAATTTAGTTGTCAAAACGATATCTTGATTTATAGTCTACATTTAGTCAAGTATCCGATTAGGATATAAGTGTGTAGTTGAGTATGGGCTACCACTGCGTTCTACCATTTGAAGGAGAAGATCAACAGGAGCTCCGGAGAACTTCTTCAACAAAAGGTAAGTGAAGACTGAACCACCTATGTCTTAAGTTTTCACCTTTCTATCTATGAGACATTGCATGACTAAATTAGACAGTATATGCATAACAAAAATTTCGAGTCAAGTTTATCTTGAATATCGTTCTCGAAATATGCTAAGCTTAAGAACATTTGTTCATACTTGATGAATTTTGTTAAAACAATTTATTGTTTACGACCTAATTATGATTCAAGATTTAATCATTTGAAAATAGCCTGGAACAATGATATGTGTCATTGATGTTATTCCGGAATGTTTCAAATCAATTATTAGAGAGATATGGAACTACTGTAAATCTGGATACAGGACAGTATGCATACCAGTTCACATACTGGGAGAACTGTTATAAGTCCAGAGCCGTTGTACATGTACCCAGTACACGTACCAGCGTAACTATAGTTCGGCAACGACTTTTTGGTACGCATACCCGGTATCCTTACCATAAAAATCCTGTGGACTCGTGAACCAGGAAGGTACGCATACCTAGTATGCAAACCGGAAAAGATCTGTTGGTTTAAAAACCGAAAATGTACGCATACCTACTATGCAAGCCATACAAGATCTGTGAGTTCCTGAACCCGTTTTTGTCTTAAGGGTATACAAACCTGGTACCCGTACCAAGACAAAAATATTCACGAACAGGTACAGTACATGTACTTACCATGTCGAATATTTTCAGTTGCATCAGAATTATTTCTATGAGATAATCGACATTTGAATAACTCTCTAAAAACACTATCTAGACATGATTGATCACATTTGTGATTCAAGGTTAAAGTCTTAAAGTGTTATATGAAAATGGTTAAGCTTATCGTTCAATTGGCTAGCTTCGGCTAATCTTTCATAAACAAGTCATTGTACACGGTTCGGTTACGGTTCATCCTAACCAGAGTGTATATTCTGCTATGTTAATCTCAAGTCAAGTTTTGGTTTCAAAACCGAAAATGTACGCATACCCAGTATGCAAGCCATAAAAGATCTGTGAGTTCCTGAACCCGTTTTTGTCTTAAGGGTATACATACCTGGTACCCGTACCAAGACAAAAATATTCACGAACAGGTACAGTACATGTAATTACCAGGTCGAATATTTTCAGACGCATCAGAATTATTTCTATGAGATAATCGACATTTGAATAACTTTCTAAAAACACTATCTAGACATGATTGATCACATTTGTGATTCAAGGTTAAAGTCTTAAAGTGTTATATGAAAATGGTTAAGCTTATCGTTCAATTGGCTAGCTTCGGCTAACCTTTCATGAACAAGTCATTGTACACGGTTCGGTTACGGTGCATCCTAACCAGAGTGTATATTCTACCATGTTAATCTCAAGTCAAGTTTTTCATCTAACGGTGATAATTTATTGCTTGATTCCAAAGCTACCTTAGCTTAAATCTAAAGCAACCTTGATATTGAAAGTCTATATAAGGAGAACCTTAAACAACTGGGATTTTTGAATCCCTGACACTATTCTTGTGTGTCTTAGTTGTAAACTAGAGTCGTCCTCTCCTTTAAACCTTTTTAGGTTTAACGACTAAAAAGACTTCACCTAGGGATTCGTGAAGCCATGTCCAATTATCTTTATCTTGATAGTTCGTGTATCCTGATCTTGTTTTGATTGTCGAGCCTTGCTCCAACAAACAAGATAGATAGAAAGCACAAAGTTTCTTCGTCTCAGACTTTGTGATTCCACATGTTTATGCTTGTGAGGTGAATAATAATCTAGGATGCTCTTCGGGAGTCATAATACCGGATTTTGAGGTTTGCTAGACTTTTTCTATTGCAATCGATTTCCTACCTCACCTTGATCTTTGATCAGAACGGAAATCACATATAGGCTTATCCGTGGGAGGTAGATTGGCTTAAAGTCTTCAATTGAGTTGAAGCAACTCTTAGGCTGTAAAGGACGTCAACTAAGGGAATCAATTGCGCGGATGCCTGCTGGGATTCAAGAGGCGTAAGGAGCGCGACTGTAACTGAATCGTTGTGATGGTAGATTCGGTCTCAACTATATTCCAGTCGGAAATCTGATAGTAGGCTAGTGCATGTAGCGGCTTAATACAGTGTGGTGTTCAATTTTGACTAGGTCCCGGTGTTTTTCTGCATTTGCGGTTTCCTCGTTAACAAAATTTCTGGTGTCTGTGTTATTTCTTTTCCGCATTATATTTTTTTATATTATTGAAATATCACATGTTGTGCGTAGTTCAATCAGTTGATAAATCCGACTTTTTTATTGGATATAACTTGATTGACACTTGGGCATTGGTCTTTGGCACCGTCCATGTTATTGCTCATATCAATCAGGCTCACGGATTTCTATCTGTTTGATTTTCTGATTGTGTTAAGAAATAGGGATAAAAGCTCTTTGATATATCTCTTGATAGAGCTCGCTTTTAAGTTGGTGCTCTCGGAATTATATTAGAGTTTAGTCCATACAGATTGCCGAACGAATTATTGGGTATGGTTGTTATACCCCCGCTTTTTCAATTATCATCACCGAATAACTACATCACTCACCTATATCGATATTGGCGCATATTTTATATCGAAGATGCTGTGACGAGGTTACCCTCGTGACAGCTATGGTAAGGGCTCACCTTCTAGCCCTTGGATATTGCATCCTAGATAAAACATCTGGAGATGAGATTTAGGAAAATAAAAATATACCTAAAGTTTTTCTTTATTTTAAATTTTATTTTTGCATCCCTTATTTAAATTAGTTTATCCTTGGTCCCTGTATCAAATAGAATTAATTCAGTCCATTCTTACTGTTTCAGAACAGATTAATTTTCCCCGTAACTTATTCTTGATCACATGATCTAAAGATGAGATATCACAAAATATTCATTAACCTATGTCAAATGCCCATGGACGTAATTCGTTTACAAGCTATGATGTATAATTGATATACCAAAAACATTATCTATGTTGTAATCATCATGAACAAATACGACGGTTTATCCTCTCAAAGCCATTATCATCGAAGTTAACACAACTATTTTTCATGTTTGATTAAAGATAAAACAAATCCACGGTTCTGGGTTTAGAAATTTAGAAAAAGCGAAAATAAAAATTACCAATTATGATTTCATGGGCGTTAAATTTATTTTTTGATTTTACATAAGGATTGAGGAGCAAATAAAATTAAACGTATGATATGGAAAAATATAGACATAGTTTTATTTTCCAAATCTTATCTCGCAACATATACAAATGTAGGATTCAATATCCAAAGGCTAAAAGGTGAGCCCTTACAGTGGCTGTCACGAGGGTGACCTCGTCACAGCACGACTCATATTTTTATATCAAAATTATTGAATTATAATCAAGAAACCGTTTTATCAGTATCCTATCTTGTAGTACTTGGAAAACCTTTTCCCTCTCTGAAACCAAAGAAAAAACCCTAAGTGAAAAATCAGAGAAAATCTTCCGCCGCTCCCTTATCTTACTTAGATTTAGTCAATTATGGACTAGATCTGAGTAGGAATCCGTTCATAGTGTTTATTTCCTACCTTTATATCTTCAATTTATTTAGTTTGCTCTGGTTTTTGGTGATTTCCCTTTTCTGTAAAACCCCAAGCCTAACTCAAATAATCATGGTTCTTCCTGGCTAGATATCCGTCTCCAGCGGCCCGTCGGATGCAATTAGGATTTGTTTGATAGATTGTTGTGATACCAACCTTTATTAATGGGATTTCTGCTCTAATAATCAATGGTTTCTGTTACGTTGTGTTTGGTTTTCAATGGGGGATGTTTCGGCAATATGCTTCGACTTGAATAATTTTGTCCCTTGTTCTCGCACATCTCCGATCATTTCACCAAGATGTCCAGTAACTATTCCTTTCCTTTGCTTGATTTTCTTTCAAGCACATCGTCCATGGGTTTAATTTTTATATAGTTATTGTTTGAATTCTGGTTGTTGTATGCTTCTATTCCTATTCAGTTGCATATGCTGACCTAATTTATCTCAAGTTTGAACCTACATCAAATCAGATTTTACTTGCAGTTATCTTATATATTGAACCTTTCCTCCCCTGTTTCCGTTTCTTGTGCAAGCCTCTTTTGTTTTATCTCTTTAAATGGCTTTTCCTAGTTATATGATTCCTCGTTTGTTTTCAGTTCTTGTGTCTTCCAAATCCTTTTCGTTTGTTATTGTTCTGGGTAGTTTGTTTTCTCCATGACCACTGTTTGGTCAGTTTTATGCCACAACATTTGGTGTTTGATTTTTGTTTGTCTTTGTTTTGCTGATGATGGATTTTGGTTCAAAAATCATGTTACTTGTTATTTGGTTTTTAGTGTTTTGGTTCGGGTTGGTTTTTTGTCATCCTTGTTAGTTATGAAGGCTGGTTTTCTTCCTAGTTTGGTTTGTGTTTGATGGAAAAGACTTGTGTGTCTTTGGAGTTGTGTTTTTGTTAAAAATTTAAGGGCAATATGAGGACCCATGGCAAGTTTGAGATGAAAATTCAGGGACCATTCAATTTCATACATAGATGACAGTAACATTGAGCGATTCAATCTGATGATGATGCCGAGGCAATTTCCCTCCCTTAAGCTAGGATTTATGTCATCTCAGATGACCGCTTTCATAGAATAAAAGCTTCCCTAAGGCTAAACAACCAAGTTTAAAAGGTTTATCAACTTCAAATCCATGATTATTTGCTGACTTCTTCTGTGACTCAGCGACTAACTTTAAGAAGCAACAATTTTATTTATTTCCTCACCACCTTTGGTTTTGTTCGAGCTTTTCAAATCCATCTATCAAGATCAAAATCATGACTATGACAACTCACAGCCGACAACAAATATTTTAGCTTCCCCGTTTTATCACAAGAGCTGAAAGAATCAATAGAGCTGCATAGGATTCTTCTGAAGTTCTCAATATTACAACATAATGCATCAAGTTCTAAATGTTTTCTATCTGGGTCGGTGGAGCATCCACCCTCATCTACCTATTTTCCTAGATAACATTAGCATTTAGTAGTTTCATGTAACAATAGTAGTAGTAATAATCTCTAGTAGTGACATTATTAGTACTATTCTTGAGTTGTATTTTGCTTGCACCAAAACCTTCAAGGACATTGAACGAAGACTTCTTCGAGCAACAGTCAGAGGTGAAACCGCATTTAGAAGATATGGATCAAGCCGAAAAAACAAGTGATAGACATATATCATTCGGGCAGTACTTCTCAGCATATGGATGCAATCGCATGATTAGAAACTTCATTCAATTGCGTCGAACCCCCTACCATCAACTGAGTTCCTATGGACATTGTGGTGTCCATCAAAACTACAGCTTTTCTTGTGGAAAGCATTGACCAAAGGCCTTTGGATCTTAAACTTCGGCTCTAACATCCGCCACCGATGCAACTCCGATCCGAAGACTGTTATCCACACTTTGCTCCAACATGATGTTGTAATTGATGAATCTTTGGGTATCTTATACCCTCGTATAATAGCCCGTAGTAGTTTGATACTCCCTCCGTCCCTATTATATAGGCGGATTGTTTGATTTTTCCAGTCCCACTAGATAAGCGGAGTTATAGTTCCAAGATGTTTTTAGACATATATAGCCTTGTTTATGTTGTATGGGAAATTGTATTGATAATAAGACAAAGGGTAAAAACAGAAAAAAAACATGAAAATTTATGAAAACCATAAAATTTCTTAATCTAAGATATTTCATCTTTTCTGCCTATATATTAGGGAAGGAGGAGGGAGTATATTTCACGCTTCAAAAAGAAAAATAGAATATTGTATTACTTTTAAACTTTGACTAGATTTGTGCCCGTGCTACACACCGGGCATATTTTTTATTTTAATTTGGTGTGCGCGGGGCTTCACCACACCCCGTGCAATGCATTTTTGATTTGGTGTGCGCTGGGCTTCGTCCCATCCCGTGGCGATGCATTTTTGATTTGGTTTCGCCCAGCCCCGTAGCGATGTATTTTTGATTTCGTGTGGCGGGCAAATACATTAAATAGGTGGAGAATATGTGCAGATTTTATTAATTTTTTCTTTTAACTTGGTGTTTGCGGGGCTTCGCCCCTCCCCGTGGCAATGTTTTTCATTTGGTGTGCGCGGGGCTATGCATTTTTTATTTTGGTGTGCGCTGGGCTTTGTCCCGCCCTGTGGCGATGCATTTTTGTTTTGGTGTGCGCGGGGCTTCGCCCCGCCTCATGGCGATGTATTTTTGATTTGGTGTGGCGGGGCAAATACATTAAATAGGTGGAGAATATGTGCAAATTTTATTTGTTTTTTTCTTTTAACTTGGTGTGCGAGGGGCTTCGCCCCGCCCTGTGGCAATGCATTATTGATTTGGTGTGCGCGGGGCAAATACATTAAATATGTAGAGAATATGTGCAGATTTTATTTATTTTTTCCTTTTATTTTTGCAGAAAATATGTGAATTCCCCCCCCCCTATATATTAATTTGGAAAAAAGAGTCATAATATTTATTTATTTTTATTTTTGTAGAAAATATGTGGATTTTCCCCCTTTATATATTAATTTGGAAACAAGAGTAATAATATGGTAGTTACTCGATTTCCAAATTGAATTCGGACTTCCATAAAAAATCCAAACACGGTAAGTTAGGTTTTCCTTTTAAGTTTGTAATTTTAAACCAATCATACGTTGCCAAGTGTCCTCACCTAAATATTGAATTTCGTTTCTTTTTTTTAATCTTTTTCCTATTCTTTTCAAACCAACCATACGCTGCCAAGTATCCTCACCAAAACGCTCATTTCACAAAACTCAAAAAAGACCTCTTTCAGCTACCATTTAAGGTGAGAGTTTTATTTTTCTAAACCTTTAAGTCGTAGATTTTGAAGTTTTCATTTTTACAAACAGAAAAAAAAAATGAAAATTGGGAAAAAGAAGAAGAAAGGCACACACAACTAACATGTCTCGAAACCGATAATAAAGAAACTCGTATGGCCTATTACTTGAAAATATCAGCTAGGTTTCGCTTACACGTAGAATCACTCAAGTCTAAAACGGCAACTTTCAATATCAAGACAGCTATTGAAAATTGATGATTCTCTAGTCTAGGCACAACAGTCAACACACCTAATCAGTGTGCTTCTTTGTTTTCTTTTGATACAAAATCATCAGTGTGCTTCCCATACAACTGTTTTTCATCAAATCAAAAAGAGAAAGAGAGTGTTTCTTCACGGATCGTAGCCACGTCATAAACCCCCGCGTGTCATTTTGTCAGAGATATTCTAAGAAGCGTCAACGTGTTTTCGACACATGTAGGACCCATTCAACTTTTCTCAGTATCTGCCACCGTTACGTAGAAGCTTTCAATTGAATTAGACAACTGGAAAGAAAGAAAATCATCAAGGGCCAAAAACTAATTTTATCATTCCTAAAAAGACCTCGGAATAGAATAATTTCGCCACGTGTCTTAGCTTTACCTAAATCAATGAATTTCAAAAATAAATTATAATATAAAGGCAAAAGCGAGAAAGAAGGCCCCTTGGACCACATGCGTGTCAGAGAAACAGAAGTACTAAAACAAAAACCGTGTTGTAACGTTATTGGACCACGTGTATCTCTAATGGAAACGTATCTCTACAGGTGTTATCACTCTTGATAGGAGAGAGAAAATTAACGAAGAAATCAACGGTCTCTATAACTTTCATGTATTAGCTGAGAACCAATACGTCATATCATATGTACCTGTCGGGTAAACTGCCCGGGACGGTGTTGGGCAGCTGCCCCACTTTTCCTCTCTAAAAGGCTCCTCCTCAAAAAAATTCTCTTCTCTATTTTGTTCTTTAATTGATCAGAGAAAAACACAGAAATTAGAAAGAGTAAGAAATCTTTGGTTAGGATTGTCTCTGTTTTATTTTCTCACTTTCAGCTAGAAAACATAAATTCGTTTATTTTCATTTGAATTCATTAAATTGTGTGATTTTCGTGGAGATGGCAGAGATTTGTTGTGGAATTATGAGTGAAAGTAAAACACCATCAACATGTGATCAACCATCCAGAGCAGCAAGGAGGAAGAGAATGGAAATCAGAAAGTTTAAATTCATAGCTGGTAATATGGTTGAAGAAGAATTGAAAGAAAACGGTGGAATAAAACGGCAGAAAAGAAGTTTTATTGAAGAAACAACAATTTCTTCTTTGTCACCTGCACGTGAATGTGAGAACGGTGTTGAGAGTATTGATTATGAGAATCACTCAAGTTCTAACGAATCAACAGTCGAAACAATCTCGATTCTTAAATCTTCTTCACCGGTGGCAAACATACCGGTGGCAATGATTCCGGTAGTTGAAGACCGGTGTCCTAAATTTGGTATGAGTTCTGTTTGTGGTCGTAGAAGAGATATGGAGGATGCTGTGTCTATTCATCCGTCATTTTGCAAGCCTGAATGTCAGATTCCGGCAAGGTTTCATTTCTTCGGTGTTTATGATGGACATGGTTGCTCTCATGTACGTTCCATTCTCAATCATTGATCCTTTTATTCTAAATTCATTACAAGAACATACTCAGTAAGCAAACCCTATTATTTAACCATAATGTTTGTTTTGTTTAGGTTGCCACAAGTTGCAAACAAAGACTACATCAAGTGGTTAAAGAAGAAATAGAAAATGCTTGCAAAGAAGAATCCGATTTGAAATGGGAGAGTATAATGGAGAGAAGTTTTAGTAGGTTGGATAGAGAGGTTACAGAATGGAGTTCTAATAGCAATACCAGTAGTTTACTGCTGAATGCGAGTTGTCGTTGTGAACTACAAACACCAAAATGTGATGCTGTTGGATCTACTGCTGTTGTTTCAGTTGTTACTCCTGATAAAATCATTGTGTCAAATTGCGGTGATTCTCGTGCTGTTCTTTGTCGTGGTGGTAAAGCTGTTCCACTTTCCGTTGATCACAAGGTTCGATTTCTCTCTAAATACGATTTATTTTTAAATGTTGTGTTGTGATACTAGTAGAAATTGAAACTTCTTATTGATTAGTATAGCCGAAACAAATCCATTATCGAACCCAGCTTTTGTGAACTATCCTACAAAGGATTATCTCAATTATCTTAAAAGAGCCGTAGAGGAATTACCCATGGCTCAAAGGGTTGTGCGAAGTCTGTATACACTTCCCATTTGATTCACTGCACAGATCTAAGTTGCCCTATTATTCGAAACATCAAACAAGCTACATGTTGTTGGGTTCACATCGAAATCACTAAAGATAGTAATCTGAATTTGAAGATCTAATTTACCCGCGTTATTTTATGTATTTTTTGAAAATGTTTAAATCTGTTTTTTGGTAAACTATAACTAGGTCTAACTTTTGGTTCATGTTTTTGTTAAACAGCCAGATCGGCCTGATGAACTCGTACGAATCCAAGAAGCTGGTGGTCGAGTTATCTACTGGGATGGTCCTAGAGTTCTTGGAGTTCTTGCAATGTCTAGAGCTATTGGGGATAATTACTTGAAACCATATGTGATATCCGAACCTGAGATCACAATTACAGATCGAACTGCTGAAGACGATTGTATGATACTAGCAAGTGATGGATTATGGGACGTTGTTTCAAATGAAACTGCTTGTAATATTGCAAGGATGTGTTTAAATGGTCAAGGTCCAATAATGCCATTGACTAATGATGGAGATGAAGCCAACATGTTGACTAACGGAAGCAATAGTTCTGATAAAGCTTGTTCAGATGCAGCGTTATTGTTAACAAAGCTGGCTTTAGCTAGGCATAGTACAGACAATGTTAGTGTTGTCGTGGTCAACCTCAGAAAGGAAACGTAAATAAAAGCTAGTATTAGTATATATATAATTTTTTTCTTATGGGGGTTATTTTTAAATATTTAATTGCATTTAGATGGTTATGGGTTAATTAGGTCTAACTCTATTGGAGAATTGTATTTGTCCAGCCATTAGGAAAGAAAATGAAAGAAAGTAGGGAAGTTGGTTGTTTTTCCAGCGTTTATTTGTCTAATGGAAATCTTTCTTTCTTTGTTAATTCCAATTATGATTTTTGAAACGATAAGTTACTTCCATTATACGGATGTTATTTACCATGGGGGAGTTATTTGGTTTGGGGAGATTTTTCTCTTCGAAGTTTTGGCCTTTCTTTAACATTTTTTTTATATTTTTTATATGGAATAACAAGGACAAGATCAATAAAAGGGAAGAGAGATGTAACAGAGAAACAAAAAACATTTCATGGGGTTGGGGTCGCATCAAAAATCAAGTAGGAGGTCCTACTAAAGATTTTCTATATCTTATAGTTTGGTTCATGGATGGCTTGTATTTTGGAAATAAAGATTTTCTATATCTAGGGCTTAACCCGTGCTTTAACGGCACGGGCACGAAATTAATCTATATGCCGTTACGAAATTAATCTATTGATATGATATGTTTGTCAATGATAGGTTTATTGATCGAGTTCTCTGATTTTCTTTTGTCTTTTTGCTAAGTCTAACTCGGGTTCTCTGACCGTTAACCCATACATTCTTTTGGTTTGAGTTTTCTGACCGTTAACCCATACATTCTTTTGGTTTGGATCACTATGAGTGTCACTGCTACATATCCCCAACTTTTCATGGCTGCTAATGGGGGTGCCATATTGCCTGGGGGTGTACCAATCCTAAGGCAAGGGATGTTTTGTCCTATTTGGTTTTTGGTACACCCCCAAGCAATATGGTACCTCCTATTAGCAATGTTGCAACTTTTGCTCCGCCGTTTTCCCCGCATGATGTGTGGTCCTGGAAAATGTTTCTCCAAATCTGTCCAACTGAAACCGAAAAATAGGATAATGGTAAGAGAAAATTTGAGTTGATCTTTATGGTTAACACCAGTAGTGTTTCCACCGGCATAAAACATGTATCATAAAATTGATTAAACAATTTGATTCATTGAATTTATAATTATATCAAACAGAGACAGTGACTTTGTAGAGTCCATAACATCAAAGATTTAAATCGGGGAAATTATTATCTCTGGAAAATCTTTAAAAATATTTAAACAACTCTCACATTCCATGTATTCATTCAGAGTACCGTATGTGAGTTCCTCTTTCGGTAAGCACAATATCAGTACTTGGCGAAAATTTACATCATCCAGATCAACTGTTCCGGCCGAGATTTTCAGAGTTTTGTTGTTTAAGATTTAGGATATAACAGTACAATATTATCCGACCCCCCAAAGTAATTCGAGAAGATTGTAGAATGACTTTTACCGACTTCGTGGCCATCATCAAAGTCATCTTTCATCAATGAGTGTTAGGTTCTTCAGTTTACTCTCTATTAATCGGATTCCCTTGCTTTCTCGTACGTCTAAGATAAATATCGCCATAGTGTTTGAGTGTTTATTTTTTTGCAATTAACTGAATACCATCTTCAATCCATGGTCTCATCGTAGGCATCTTTCATGAAAGAACAATTTGTCGGATTTCTGTTTTATGACAAAATACATTTCACCCTTATCACTAATAACTGTCTTTTCGCAAGGGTCCACCATCAAATATACTGAGATTGTTTTTCAAAGTCACACTCCCAGCAGCTGCCTTCTTTTATTAGCCTGCTCAAAATACTGATGAATTATAATTGATATAGAAACATTAATGCCACAAATTGCTACTTCCGCAGTTCCGCTTAACACATGCACCTCGTCTGGTTTACATGGAGCTCGCTTTCAGTGAGAACCTACACCAAAAACTAATTTTATATTTCTGTACTTTCAATACACATATTCTACACCTACTAAAGCTTTATAATTATGTACTGTAGCGAAGCTTTGATGCAGTTGTTGAATTGCATGAATAGTTTCCTATGAACTGCGTGACTGCAATATAGGTAAAAATAAATCAGATTGGATTTTAGCGGAACCTGTTGACTGGGCCGATTTTACCTATCGATGCTAGATGTTGAGTAAGACGATTTGATCCGACCTGTTTTTACTTACAGGAATGGAAAACATCGCCAATAAATCAATAGGCGAATAAGCATAATGACCCGAAGCTACAACCAAAGATCCTCAATCAATATAGATTTGTATCAAGTGTCCCTTGATTCAGAGTGTGTTGAAAATTCAAATAGCCAAAAATTTGAAGAACATTATTAGTTTATTGAATAACATGATGGCGCGTATCCTATAATACATGCATAAAGTTATTAATGACTTATTTCTCTTGAAATACGCAAAGCTATTTCAAAACATAACGAATCGACCCTAACGGGGGAAATCAGATCATATAAGGAAAATTTAAAGACTGACTTACATGGATCAAGGGGAAATTTCTTTTGAAAAACAACTTACGTAAATCAAAGAAAATGGAAAGATTTGAAAAATGTTCACTCAAGTCAAGCACATGGATTTCATAAATCAAAACAATACAGTGAAATGTGTATATTAAAAAATGAAGAGATATCGCAAAAGAATAAAATCATAATATGCAAACAAACAAATAATAAGTACCTAACTTGGAAGTCCAATAATCCGAGCAATAGAAACAGGATCAAGCACCCATCCTCGGTTGTCCTACAGTTTTAATAGGGTTCCTCTAGAGAAAATTGAATCATACGTTATAACTACCGGTTTTCTTGGCAGTCATATTCTTGCCAAAATTTCAGCTCTAAAAACACCAAAAATGCCAAGGTTTTGAGCATTTTACAGACTTCTTTTTCAAGAGGAGAAACCTGATAGTTTACTTTACCTCCCCAAATGGTAAATGCCTCCTTGCAAGGATACTTCCTGTAGTCACCCCTGAACCACCAGGTCGAATCTCAATATCATGCACTGAAGTGCACGATTGTGGCCTCCTACAATTTCGGAGAACAAATATATCAAAATAGAAAGCTATTTGATTAGCTTATTGTCAAACTGGTGGATAATCAAATAAGCGAATGTGCAGATGAAAACAAATTTCATAAGTAATGATTTGAATAAGCTATTTGATTAGCTTATTGTCATTTCATAAGTAATGATTTTTAAATGTCTAAGCTAAGTAGATATATAACCCAATCCATAGAAATACTAACAGGGCTCTTGTTCGAGTTTGTCAATCTTGTTTCGTTTTTTTTTTCTTTTTCTTTAAGAATGAATTAGTTGATTTTCTCAGAGAAGTTTCCTTTGCCAACATTGCATTAATTAATGTAGAAAATGACCACTTTATACATGAATAATTAACACTAATTTAACGTACAATAAAATTACTATGGAGCTGACAAATTACCTTCAGCAATTTGATTTATGCAGCAAATTTCTTCCATCCTTAGCAGCTCCCTCCATTTGTTTTACTTAGAATTCTTCCGTCCTTAACATCTCCCTCCATAGAAATGTTTTCTGTGCATGCACCTGCAAACAATAAATGCAATTCAATGTACTTGAAATTCAAAGAAACGCAACACAAAATGGGAATAATTATTACCTCCTTGATTCATTGCAAATTCGAATTTCAATAATGGTTTCAATACTAACGAAAAAATGAAATGTTGACCAGTTCTTCTGAAGTTTATGTGTTGTTAGGGCCCGAGCCCTTTTTTCTTCAGTGTTGGAGCATGAGAACAATTTCAGGTAAATTTTTTTTTTGTTACTTTTATTGTTTTTTTCAAGATAATAACAACCCTAGATTCATCTTTCAAGTTAGTGACAAATGCTCTGATAACACCACACACTATACCAATGATTCAATGAAAAAACGCACAAGTTACAAACAAACCTGGATTTAAACAGGAAGCATCTAAATCTTACAACATTCCTTAAGACAAAATCGACTTTGATTGCATGTAGTTGTAATCTTGGAAGTGTAAATTAAGGGTGTCACCTTCGACCCGCCTGCAAGTCTATAACACATCATATTCTATTATTGAGTGGTACCGAAATGGAAAAAACTACTACTTCGGTGCTGTCCAATACACAATGTTAGAGCATAGCTCGGTTGAACCCACCAAGCGTTGGTATGTCAAGTTTGGTAGTCATATTTTAGTGAACCAAAACTCATTTAAAAGAGTCGCTTGATTATGTACTAGAGTCAACTTCGTATAGGTTAGCTTGAAAGTATTAGGATATGAGACATTACAAGTTTTACATGAAGACTTGAAGAAGTGAAGAAGCAGGGAGCTACAATGACGACATCATCCTTCCACTTGAGGTTAGTAATATTTGACTTGAACTGTTTCATTCCCTAACGTATCTTTCAAGTCGTGCATATTGAAAACATAACTGCGAAGCATGAATGATTATACTCTAGTTAGACATAGTATTAAGGAATACAATATTAAGTATAACACTTATCTTTTGAACTTCGTATATAAGACATCGACATAATCGTTTGAATTCTATTGTGATTATGTATGGGTATGAGGTGAAGATTTCATCCTAGGAAACAATGTTTTACATTCGTTTAAAGGAAGTAGTTCATAAACTTGGTTTGTGAATCGAAAGGGAAATCGCTAGGCTTATTGGTATTGTTATTCATTGCATATCTTTTGAACTACCAATATGTGTGATTAGTATAACCGCTCATGACTTGTTTATGTTCTTGGTAAAACTATTCACAAGGCCTGACTTTTGTATTGGTATGACTTTTATTAGTGAAACCGATCCTAAGTAATCACCTGAGATGGTATGATCGATTTAGTGTTATTGGTATGACCAACTCTAGGCAAAGGGGAGCCGATCCTAGTAAGAGGTGCAACCGATCACAAGAGGGAATCGATCCTTGTATGAGGTGCAGCAAGTTTATAGTGTATGGGGAACCGATCCTATGAACATGTGCAACACGTTTTTAGTAAAAGGGGAACCGATCCTATGGACATGTGCAATAAATACAAGTTAGATACCATATATATGTGGGAACCGATCCTAGTACCTAGTCAACCGAATTTTTGGAAAGCTAGTGTGACAAAATCCAATACTCACATGGAAGGTAGAACCGAAACTTGTTTTGGTAGAACCGTGAAACCCATGATTGGTGATTGAGTGTTCTTGATCAATCACATAGTTCTTGGAAGTCAGACGAACCAATTTTAAACTTGTTTGGAAGTGTGGCAAATCGATTCCAAGAGTGTAAGTATGAAAGAGGACTTACAAAGTTAAGATGTCGACATACTTTGAACATCTGCAGTAACACTTATCTTTTATTGTTCAAAGATATTCCTTAATAGCTAAAGGAAAATCCCGGATCGAAAGAAAAATAAATTGAAAATCTTTTAATTAAGGTTTTTATTTTTATTTTTGGAAAATGAAAATTAGTAATGTGCATTTACTAGTTGGATATTTTCTAAGAGATTTTCGGTCAATATTTGGACAAAGCATTTCCAGGAATTATGGAAACCGAATTTGGAATTTATTGCATATCTTGAGAATATTTTCGGTTTTGGAAATTCCTTGGTGTCCAAACTTCCTTGTCTATAAATCAAAGTTTGCATTTCTAGCAAACTAATCCTCAGAGCCAGCAAAACTACCTAGTTGTGTTGTTACTGGTGGAGCCGCTTATTCGGAGAGGAAAGTAACCTAATTAGGCGAAATTTCTTACGGCCGCTCGGTTTAAAGACTTCTTTGGGATTGAGAAGCTCTATTAGTACCGTTGGTGGGAAACTAGATAATTGCGGTTTATTATTAGTTTTCGATTGATTTGATTGACTAACGGTTGTTGAACTTTGATTGCACCTAGTTTGTTTATGCTTGAGAATCTTCTCTTCTGATATAAGATTCACTCAACTAGATCGAAGTTTCGACGGGGATCTTTAGACTGTTTGTAGTTCTAAAGACGTCTTGTGATAATCCAACGTTAACAGACTCCGTTCTGTGTGTGATTGATCACAAGAGATTCAAGTTGATTGTGTGCAGGTGTTTATTGAAGATCTAAGAAGATTTGAAGACGAATAAGATTTCTGATTTGGGTTCATAATCTTTGGTGTGCACAATACTTGTTTCGGTTAAAGAGGATCCAACTATAATCGGTTTATCCTTGTGGTAGATTGGATTGATTAGTTGAGTAGATCGGCATCAATACAATTCTTTGTGATTCAAAGTATTGATTGAAAAATCTGGACAATTACTTTGGTAGTTGTTATTGGATAGATCTAAAGACCTGACAAAGGAGTTTATTGAGATAAACGGAAGAGACTTTTGTCGAACTCACATCACTTGGTTGAAAAGAGTTGTTACCAAACAGATTTGTTGTTCCTTTACTGTTTGGAATACGAACCAAAGGAATTGTTCCAAGTACGTGACATATTACAAGTTGGAGGAGTGGGAATACAAACGGAACTAGGTGAACTATAGGTTTAGTTGCTTGGTCTCAACTATACGAAGTTGGTTTGATTTTGTATAGCGGCTTAATCCTGAGAATATTCAATTCTGGACAAGGTCCCGGGGTTTTTCTGCATTTGCGGTTTCCTCGTTAACAAAATCTTGCTGTGTCATTTACTTTTATTTTCCGCAATTATAATTGTTCTTATTATAATTTAAAGTAAATTACACAAACGTTAATTCCTATTTACTTGATAGTAATCCTATTGTGTTTGGTTAAGTCCGAACCATTTATCAAGTAAACATACTTCATTGTTGTATTGTCTCGATCTTGTATCCATAGTCAATCACATAAGTTATCTTGTTGTCGTATTGTCTCGATCTCGTATTCATAGACGATCACACGAAGTGTGAACCGATTTGTTGTATTGTCTCGACTCAGTCCATAGACAATCACTTTCGGAGAAAGGACTTATAGGTGGAAAAGTTTTAGATTGAGGTATATTTGGGTACCCACGTCTTTTCACTCAAACATATGGAAAAACTACTACTACTTTCGTGATTGTTTTTATAACGGGAAACAAACATATGTGTATTCAGTGGGCACTAAATTTTTTCATTGGCAGAACTCCAGCTAAATTTTAAAGTTACTAATTTGTTACCACCGCTCACTGCCTCACACAACTCGCACAATGGATTAACTACCATAGGAGTCAATTAAAAATTAAGTGGATTAACTTACCCTAATTTGTTGATGTCATCATCCTACAAAGCCTAATATCGTTATAATAGAGTTCAAAACCTTACAATGTCAAAAACCACAGTAAACAAAACCATAAAATTAGAAATATATGACCAAACCTTAAGCTTCATAGTCATAATGCTTCAACAAAATTATGTCAATAATGGCAACCACAAAAATGGAAGAAATTTTCCTGACTTGATGATCACCTGTTTAAAGCAGAGATGAATCATCATTAGTATTTCTTTCAGTTTGTTTTTAAAGTCGTTGCTGTTAAATATTTTCTCTCGAGTTGATGCCCAAGTAAGTATTCCATCCTAGGGGCGGCACTAATGCCTGAAATATAAGCCAGTATCTTGCTTTTTGCTTCTTATTTTCTTGGTGACTTTGTCTATCTTTACATACTGTGACTGTTCTGGTACGATTTCAGATGGTATTGAGATTACCATAGTTTTATCGAAGAAAAAGGTGAATTTCCAATGGCTTACAGAAAAAAATCATAAACCGAAAGTCATAAAACGGTAAACCGAAAGACAGAAATTGATTCAAGGAAAAAATTCGACACCATATTCGACATTGATTAAGTGCAATCAAACAGTCAATATCGATCGATTTTTCATCAAAAACGATTAAGATTTAATAAATTTTCAGAAACACATAGAACAAACAAAATTGGGGTAAGCAAATTAGAGATAAAACTTACAGAGACGAAGAAATTATTCACCTGAGCAATCTAACTTCTAATGAAATCGAGATTGGAATTGGGAAGTCTGGCAGAAGAAGTGAAAGGTTTCAGTTTTCTTTTTTTTTCTCTGATTCCTGAAATTAGGTAATAATGGAGGACAATTCGGCGGAAGGTGTAGTGACACAGACACGGAGAATTTTGAAAGCAAACCACGGCCCTGGATTTATCTTTGCCAAGGACAAATCCTGACCACTCTTTACATAGGCAAAGTTATCCAAATTGTGCCATGTATTCTTGGCAAGGCTGCTAGGGGTATCAAAATGCTTGGGGGTGTACCAAAATGCATATAGGATAAAATATATACATTGGTAAAGGATTGGTACACCTCCAAGCAATTTGGTACCCCTATTAGCAATCTTGATCTTATTATTGCAAAGAGTTTGGTTCATGGATGACTTGGTATGTTGGAAATTAGAATGTGGAAATCAAACAAGGGAAACAAATACCCTTCATTTTAGGATTTTTTTTTTAATTTACTTTTAAGGGCAAGTTTTATGGTGGAATCTAACATATTCCAAAATTGGAATAATTATTCCATGGTGGAATCTAACCTATTCCAAACTTGGAATAAGTATGGAGTGTCAAGTCTACTATGTTGGGCTTATCCATATTTTCTTCTTCTTCTAAGGCATGTTCCAAAATTTCATGGAAGACAATCCGAGTCGCGTTATTTGAAGGTTTGTTCATCAATTTAACTTGTTTGTCCGTCCCATTGTGAGCAAAGAAAGATATATAAATTTGCTAGTTTGAGCGTCCCACTGGACTTGCTCTAAGGTGTTACGAATAGAGATCAGAGACAAAAAGATAAATTTGCTAGTTTGAGTACTGGACTTGCTCCAAGGTAATACAAATAGAGAAAATAGACTTTGGTGTTATGAATATGGAAAACGGGCAAAAGTAGAGAGAAGAAAAAGGGAGAAATTTTATTAGGCCAAGTAGTATGGTTGAGTATTTCGCTATACTCTAACTGTAGCTAAGTGAAATGAAACATGAAGAAGCATTTTATTATGGGTGAGGAAATGAACATGAAGACGCATTTCATTATGGGTGAGTAGAATCGGTTAGCTTAACTACATGGAAACTCAGTTTTCGTGTAAATAATGGAAAACGAAAACTGAGTTCCCGTCTCCGTTTCTTTCAAATTTTATTTTATTGGATTTAGAGAAATATTGTTTGCGTAAAAAAAAGAAAAAGAAAAAATGGAGATACAATAGGAGAAAAGGAACTTAGATAAAATAAAAGAGTTAAAGTGAAAAAATAGGAGAAAAATAGGTTAATATTGAAAATTTGAAGATGGAAACTGTATCCGTTCAAAAAGTCACGAAAATCGAATTTCCGTAAAATAATTTTTCAAACGGAACTCAGTTTCGTGTCTCACTCCTTAGCTTAAGAGTGGATTTGTGATCGACTTCTTTTTGTAGCGAAGTGAAATCGCCACATTAAAGCGAAGCGAAGGATCATAGTAGTTGGATTTCACTACAATTAAGCTATAGCTATGCGAAATCATCAATCGTCGTGTTTGGCATTAGTATACTTGATCGAGGAACATTAAATACTCTATTTATAGAGCTAGTTACAAGGGCATCACGGTAATAATTGAAATTTATCCTAAATACTCTTAACACAATTACACGTTTATAACACTCCATACGATGACTACGGTGTCTAAGCTAACTGACTCATTAAAACCTTGGCAGGAAATTTGAAAGGACAAAACCTAACCAAAGGGAAAAGAGTACAATCATGAGTAGACTTATAACAAGGATGGAGATACATATATTGCCTCATTATAACCTTGACAAGGAAAACCCAGTGTGACAAAACATTGACGATGATGAAGAGTACAATGTGATAGTCTAGTAAAATACCTTTTACTTTGATGCTCCCTTGGATAAGTGTTTTAGTTAAATCTTGGCTTACAAATCTTTGAGTGGAGACAATTTCGATGAACAAACTTCTTGAATGTAGAATATTGTTGTTCTTTCATGAAGAAAGTTGTTACCTAATAATGTATTCTTTTGTGTTAGTGTTCTTGAGTCTTCATGCTTCTTTAAATGCATTGAGGACTTGTTCTTGGATTGCTAGCTTCTCGGTGATGATATGCAGAAGTAGTTGATGTAGTTTCTTTAACAAAGTGTCAAGATACGAATATATTACAATACGTGAAGAAAAAACCATACTTGTGATTCAACTTATGTGGTTCAAAAGGACATCTAAATTCCTAGGAGAAATGTGAACATCCACCAAATAACCAAAACAATACAACTCTCCCTTGGGTGACCATCGTGTGAATAAAATTGCCTCACTAAAACCTTGACAGTAAATCCCAATGGGATGAAAAATATGGAAGAATGAAAAAAAAAATGAGAGCATAACTATTAGACCATTGCTCGGTTGAACCCACAAGTTTTGCTATCTCAAGCTTGTTGTCAATGTTAGGTGATCAAAACTGTATCTTGATTTCTAGTCTACTAAGTGAAGTCTCGGACTAGGTTAGAAATGTAGTTAAGTATTAGAGATCACCCTTGAAGACTGAAGATCGACATAGACATTTGGAGAACTTTTATATCAGGCATGTGAAAACTGAACCATTCCATTTTACTCACTATATCATTATTCTATCAGTTGAGACTATGTCATATGACTTCTAGTAGACTATATAGAAGAAGTTTCGAGTCAAGTTTGTCTTGTGAAAAATCTCGAAATATGATTTAGCAAATAAGATGCTCAACGGTCCTTAATAATATTAGTTATATGAATTAATTTGTGGATCAATTTAAAATTTCCCATGCAAATGATTGTATCACTTTGGAATGTTTCAAATATCATAAGAGAGAAATATGAACTTACTGATATTTCTACTCAGGGTAGGTTGGCGAACCAGTTTGCAAACCATAGATATCTGAGTTACAGAAATACATGAAGGTTGGCGAACCAGTTCGCAAACCGCAAGTTCTTTTGGCAACAGTTCATGAACCCGGTTGACGAACCTGGGTGAACTAAAGTTTTAAGCTGGATAAATAAGATAGCAGTTGGCGAACCCAGTTCACGAATTGTGGTCAACTGAGTTCGGTCGTCTAGTAGGGTTGGCGAACCTGGTTCAACAACCATAGCACCCTGACTCGTGAACAAGCCCTACCATTGGCGAACCGTTGTACTAACTGTCCGGATAATGTTTAACAGATGCTTAAAGACTTATTATTTTAATATGTTTAATTATCATTGCTATAACTCTCTTAAACACTTCTAATACTTCATTGATTACTAAAACACTTATGTGTTTGTATCATGATTAATTTCTTAGGTTCTTAAAGGAACATCAATTAACTTTCAATTCTTTGGCTAACTTCCAAAACTAACAGTCACTATACACGGTTCAGTAACCAACCCTATGTGTATACTCTTCTATTGTATTTTGAAGACCTAGAGTGTTTGCTTGATTATCAATTTATCTTAGCTTGAATTCTAAGAAACCCCTGGTCTTTGAAAACTATAAATAGAGATGCTCTTTCAACTGGGGGGAAAAATCCCCGACACTTGATTCTAAAGTCATCCTCTATTCACCTAGGTTTCCTCAGTAGAACATTATTAGGTTTAGACTAAAAGACTTCTGATGTGTTTTGTAGTTGTAGTGGCAAAAAGATTCGTTGCTCGAACTTGTGAAGGATAACTTTAGACTTAAATTTAAAACTAAATAGAAAAATCACTAAAAATTATAGCAAACACTGACAAA
>JAJJMB010001752.1:2210715-2283641 GCA_023531105.1 Papaver atlanticum | reverse complement strand
CTCAGCAATGGGGTTTAGCTCCTCATATTAATCATAATCTCAAAATAGATGTTTATGGCTCAAAAGTTGATTAAAAGGGAGAAAAGTGTTAAAACAGCGGATTCTTCAGTTGCTGAAGGTCTAAATCAGAAGTCGGAATTGTTGCTGAAAGGATTCGGTGACTGCAGGAAGATGCGACCGTACCTCGTTGTCACTGAAAATAAGTCTGTTTCTGCAACTGTCTCTGAGGGTCTAATGTTCTTCGTGTTCTTCTTCTTCTTCTTCGCAGCAGAAAAGTTTCTGTATCGACTCCAGTTGATTTTTTTACGCTTCTCTAAGGCTCTAAACTTCTCCAAACTCTCCCAAATTGTTCGTATCCCTAAATATGACTCGAATCAACCTATATATAGTCACTAAACACAAAATCTCTCGAGTTAATCCATAAATATTCTCGGTTTTTTTCTCCTCAAGTTACGGGATTTTTCTTCCCTCTTTACGCGTCAACTTGGTTTCCAAACTCTCTTAAACTCTCTCAAGACTTAATAAGGACTCCATACACTCCAGTCTTGCCGTAAAATCTTCACAAACTTCTTTTGTAAACCGAAAACATCTCAAAATATGAATACTCCCTGTTTTGCTCCAACACGGATATCTATCCCTGTTTAATCGATTCTACAGCTCATACCAAACTTGTATATCCTTAACAGGGTTAACCCAACGAAAATCAGCCCTTGAATCTCCTTAAAAATCGTCCAAAATTCCAACCAGAAAATTCTGTTTTCCTGTAAACAGTTTTCCCGCCATTTTTCGTTTTGAAAATTTGAGAAGAAATGTGACCTCCCCCTATCCAGTGCCAGTTTGTGCTTAGCAGCTGCTTGGAAATGGGTTACTCCTTATCCAAAATGAGAGTCCGAATAGCAAGTGTCCTCCCAGGAGCCTTTAGCAACTTTTCGAGCCAATTTTGCCGCAAAAGCCTATTTCTCCAAAAACACCTACAAAGGGATAAAATACCAAAATTAGTACAAAAATGGGTACTGACAATATACACAATAGAGATGAAAATAGACACATAAATGCGTCTATCAACTTCGCTTTGGGGATTCGTGAAGCAAGACCCAACTATCTTTACCTTGATAGTTTTTGAATCCTGATCTTGCTTTTCTGTTATCGCAGTTTCCATAATCTCTTTCAGCCAAGATAGATATCAATCACAAAGTTCTTTTCGTCTCAGACTTTACGATTCCTCAATATAGATATCTAAATACTGATCTTAGTTGATCTTTCGAATATTGTTCTTGAGAGGTGGTTAAGAATCTAGGCTGCTCTTCGGGAGTCGTAAGTTCCGGATTTGTGAGGTTTGCTAGCTTTGTCTATTGCAAACATATTTCCACACCTTGATGTTTGATCTAAACGGAAATCAAATAGGCTTATCTGTTAGAGGCAGATTGGTATCAAAAGTCTTCACTTCGGCTGAAGCAACCCTTAGGCTGTAAAGGACGTCAACTAAGGGAATCAAGTGCATATAACTTTGCGAGATTCAAGAGACGTAAGGAGCATGACTGTAACTGAATTGCTTGGAGGGTAGATTCGGCCTCAACTACATTCCAGTCCGAAGTTTGATAGTATGCTAGTGTCTGTAGCAGCTTAATACAGTATGGTGTTTAATATGGACGAGGTCCCGGGGGTTTTCTGCTATTGTGGTTTCCTCGTTAACAAAATTCTAGTGTCTTGTGTTTCTTTTCCCGCATTATATTGTGTATATTTATAATTGGATTTACACAGGTTCGTACGTGTTCAATCTTTATAAATAAGTTCGTCTAATTGTAATCGATTACAAGATTTGTTTCTTGTAGAATTCGTATCTTGAAAGATAGATAACAAGTTTAATCACTTGGCATAATTCCGATTAGATTTTTTGGATACCACTAGATTGATCTTGGATATTTATTTTTGAGATCATCTAAGTACCCTGCTTAACAATCAGGTTCACGGACTCTGAGTTTATATACATACTGATTGAGTAGAGGTTGAGATATAAACTCTATATACATATTGTCAAGGATCATTCAGTTGGTCTACTTACTACTATATTAAGTTTTGTCTATACAGGTTGTCGAATGAAAAAGTTGGGTGTATTCGGTATCCCTTGCGTTTTCAGTTGGTATCAGAAAAGGAAAACATTGTTAGACCTAAGAAGTCTGTTTTTGAAGCGATCTGTATTATAGACAAGAGTGCAATCTCAAATAACGTACTGTCAGCCTTTGATGGCACAAATTACTTATGGTGGAAAACTGTCATGCGTTCCTTCTTACAAGCTCGTGACTTTCGGACATGGGTTCTTGTTGTAAGAGGATATAATGCTCAAATGGTTGGAGAAGGAACACATGTTGTTCCTAAAGGCATAGAGGCATATGACGATGATGAAATTAAAGATGATAAACACAACTCTGATGAATTAAATGCCATTATCGACGCCATAATCCAAGATCTTTAACATCACGTGTCTACATGCACTAGATCAAAAGATGCTTAGGATATCTTAAAAACCATATTTGAAGGGAATTCCGCAGAGAAAGAAGCTAGGCTTCAAAACCTAACTTATGACTGGGAAAACCTTGGTATGACTGATGAAGATTCGTTTGAAGAATTTAATCACAAATTATCAGATTTGCTTGGGATATCTCAGCCAATGCAACTTCTACAGTGGGAATAAGTGTACGATGAAGGATAAATTCTCTAGCATATTCAAACTCGTTTTTTAAAGCCATGAGAAGTTGAACTAACCGTGATTATTCTCGGAATTTTCCTTCCAACTGATTCCATATGACAAACACCTCCGGGTGGAAATCAGATATTGTATGATCATTTTGTTGTTTTAAGGATCGAATATCCTGTTCAAGTTTTTAATGTTGAGCAAAGTTAATTTGAGTATACCTTTTGGAAAGAAAATCCCATGCTTCTTTGGCAACTTCAAAACTGGTAAGTTGCATACTGATGGACGTAATCACAATATTTCCAATCCATGTAAGTATTTTATGGTAGTTGATATCCCAATCTCTGAAACAATCAATGGTTGTAAGGGAGATTTCTCTGAAACTATTATTACGATAAATTTTTTCATACCATCTACATATTTGCATAAGCCTTTACCTTTAGAAATATCCTCATGATAAAATACCAACAATTATAGTTGGCTTCATCGAACTTTGCTGGAATAGGTTGAGAATCCTCTTGAGACATGATGGATGAATATGTATCACAATAGAAAAGATAGATAGGGTTTCAAGCTTTGATAAATGATCTGATTATTGGTAAAAGAAGGAAAACTTCTAGAAGATCTAAGTAGTTTTCAAGATGAAAATGAACAACTTGTTCGTGATCTTTCCACCTTGACAACAGAATTAGATTCTCTCAAGAATACATCTTCCTTAAAGATTCAATCTTTGGAAAAGAAACTTGTTGAATCTGATGCAAGGAGTAACTCTCAACAAAATAGTTTTGAAAAGAAAGAAGGTGAATATCTCTCACGAGAAAAACACCGTGAGGCTGATCTAACTGGTTCTCTAGATTAAATCATGACGTTGGAAGAAGAAAATTTGTACTTGAAAAGGTCCAATGATAGCACAAACAATTTATCCTCATTGTTAGAAGCGGGAAGATTTCATGGTGATACACGAGGATTGGGATATTATAAGGAATCAAGTGCTCCCAACGATAACAATGAGATAAATTTTTTTAAAGCTACAAATTCTTCTCAACCAGAGGTTTCCACTGATGTCAAAGATGCTCATATTTCTTGTAAAGAAGAAAAGCATGTCAAGCCTAATAATAGTGTTCAATCAGCAGCAATCAAATAAAACACTTTTGCTAATGTCAAGAAAGTAACAACGTTGAACAAAGATAAGAAGAAGAAGAAGAAGAAAAATCGTCGAGCTCCAAGGCAAGTGGATCCACAAAAAGGTAGTATTGTTATTATTATGGTAATAAAGGGCACTTGCAATGGGGATGCAAAGTTCGTAAGATGCAGGATGCACTTTCCTTTGTATCAAACGAATTGGCTAAGTTTTCTCCCCGAAAGAACTCAGATCGGTATTTTCCAAAGTTTAGGCAAAAGAATTATTATAATGATAGTTCAAATTTTGCATATCGCTTGACAAGGTCATCTCATAAAAGACCCGATTATATAAAGAGAGGTGACTTTGTAAATGCAAAGACAAGATCTGATGTTCCAAATTAGAGAAAGGATGTTTCGCAAAGTATCCAAAAGGGCAATGGTCCTAATGGTATGAAAGAGAAAGCCGCTCCTGCGAAACCCATCTCTAAATGGGTCCCGAAGTCCTCCATAACCAAATAGGGACCAAAAGTTAGTCACAAGAATGACTCACATCTGATAAATGATGGTAACAATGTTCATAAGAGTCTTCTTAGACTAATGAAAGACATCATGTTGTCTAATGTATCTTGTACGAATGCACATTGTGATACTGACACTCTTCATCACAAGTCAAAAAATAAATACAAGATATGGAACAAGGGTAAGCAAATCAAGCAAGATGTCAGGAGTGATTCTGTCTTAGTCCTTAGTGACAAAGAAGACGAGGCTCAAATAAACACAATCTAGTTGTGTTGGAATGTGCATGCTCACCTTTGTGCTCAATTTTATGAAGGGATAGGAAGTACATGAAACTGAGCACATGACCTCTCGGTTATTATATGATTAATTAACATCTCTTAGGAGATTTATTTTCTTCTATACTTATACCTTCTCTATCTATATTTGAGCTTTTGATAGAAACGGTAATTTTGAGTATATGATGTTGATATCTACAGGTCATATATGTGTATATCTTGTTTTTACGGTTAAAACGAGCCAAAAATCACTGAATTCGGACATTATATGCAAAAGTTATGTCTAAAACAGTTTTGTGTTGGATTCATGTTGTGAACCTGTCCTGGTGATTGGTATCACCCATCACAAGTAATCACCGTAACTGGTCATGGTGATTGGTGTGACCCATCACAAGTAATCACCGTAACTGGTCCTGGTGATTGGTGTGACCCATCACAAGTAATCAATGTAACTGGTCTTGGTGATTGGTATGACCCATCACTAGTAATCACCATAACTGGTCCTAGTGATCGATGTGATTGGTCCATACGAAGGAGTGTAAAACTGTTTTTTCCCATAACTTCTTCGTCCGAACTAAAAATGACCTCATTCTTTTTGCGTTGGTTTCATAATTTAATTTCCTACAAGATTGAGGTAATTTCAATACATGATTTTCTGTTGAATATTTATGATGTATTTCAAATTGGATTTATGAGATGTTTGATTTTGGTTTTTATTAACTTTAATATTCGATATCATATGGTGTAACCCTTATGATATGCGTTGTTTTTTGATTTAGCGGGATTAAGTTCTAGCCCATGTTGGTCGGATTTATCAAAGGATCATAAGGTATTCCGATTGAAACTCATATGTGAAAAGTCACAATATGTTGAATCAATTTGTGTTTAGCATAACATATGTGTTTCGAGTTTTCAACTTTTGCTATTGGCACGCATTAGTTAAAACCATTTCAATCTTAGTCTGGTAAAGGTTGCTTTTGTTGTTGTTCTTTTGTTCTTGCGAGAGGATGACAACACACTGGGGAGAGTTCTTATTTGAACTTGCGCTTAATGATATATCTTTCTGGGGAGATGTGGCTGCGGAAATTGAGGTAACAAATTTGTTAGTTAATCATTTTCCTGTTTAAGAAAAGCATGTTTATATTGCATATATTTTGCTTTTGCTTAAAAAAAATCGGTACAATTAATATGTTCCATTATATTGTGTATGGATGTGTGTGTGATTCAATTTTTTCCGGTTAAGAAAAACTGTGTCAATTTGTTTGGCTTATTGTTTGGTATCTTCTTTATTGTTGGGTATCAAATGTTTTTGCTTAACGAAATTCGGTGCAATTACGGTGCTGTAATGTGCTTTCGGTTAAGAAAATAATTGTGAAAGTCAATTTATTTTGGTTTGTATGTATTGTTTAAGGCTTAACAAAATACGGGATCATTTGTTTAGTCCAACTGATTCCGGATAAGAGAAACTAAGTTAATTCTGATCTTAGTTAGACTTATCAAATTGGAGGATTTGGTTATTCAAGTCTAATCGAATGCCTTGACACAAAAAAACACTAGTGTTTGTCTTGTCAAAAGGGAAAGGTCTAAGTTATTGTCTGAATAATTAGAGCATGATGAGAAAAATAAAGTTAATTCTGATCTTTATTTTGGTCTTATCGAAATAAGTGTGGATATGCAATCGGTTCAACAAGGGAATTGAGTATCTTAGTCGAATTGTTGGATTTTAGGGAAAATTGCTTTGGGCAATTGTTTCCTTGATAACATATTGAAACTAAATTACGTTGTAGTTTTGGTTTTAATATTGGTTATCTAAAGTGGTATGTGAAACCTTCGTGCTTAACTCTTATAGGTTGTTTACAAGTCTTTTATATTTGTAAGATCCTTTCGGTTTGTCCTTTATTTGCTCGAACCTTTGTCATTTTGTGCCAAAAAGGGGGAGAAATATATGGAGTAAACAAGTTATTTTTAATCACTAGGAAAGGACAATTGTGCTTAAACGTTATATCTAACGAAATAGTAAAACATTGACTAAGGGGGAGAAACACATCATATTGTTGTGTAGTAATACTTACTACAAAAGGGGAATAACAAAGATGTTCGGATTGAATATTTACCTAGCTTACCTTTAGGGGGAGTAAAATCTTTTGTTATTCAAGTGTAAACATCGGCACTTATTGATTGAATATATGCAGGTTATTGTGCTGTTGAAACTTGGAATCAAGCGTATGAAGAATGAGTTATTTTGTAATTCGTTTAGCTCCATATGTAATAAGAGTTTTGTCACTAAAATTGACAAAGGGGAAGATTGTTAGAGCATAGATCGGTTGAACTCACCAAGCGTTGGTATGTCAAGTTTGGTTGTCATATTTTAGTATCAAAACTCATCTAGAGTCGCTTGATTAAATACTAGAGTCAACTTCGTTTAGGTTAGACTAGAAAGTCTAGGAATGTTGAGACATACAAGTATTACTCCGAAGACCTGAAGAATGTGAAGAAGTAACGAACTACAACGACGACATCATCCTTCCTCTTGGGGTTAATAATATTGACTTGAACTGTTCATTCCTAACGTATCTTTCAAGTCGTGCTATATTGAAAACATAGCTGAGAAGCTGTATATACTGTGCATATTGTATGATACTATAGTGATGTGACATGATCATAATAGTATGATCATAGTATTAAGGAATTAGACTACGAAGTATAATGCTTATCTTTAGAACTTCGTAGATATGACATCGACATAATCTTGTATATAGTGTTGTGATTATGTGAATGAGTTATGGTGAAGATTTCATCCTAGGAAATAATCTTTTACATTTGTTTAAAGGAAGTACATTTATGAACTTGTTTCATGAATCGAAAGGGAAATCAATAGGGTTATTGGTCCGGCTATTCATTGCAAATCTTTGGATGACCAATATGTGTGAGTTAGTAGAACCGATCTTAACTCAGGTTATGTATCTTGGTATAACAAATTACAACGCCTAGACTTATGATTTGGCATGACCGATTTTGATAATTGGTGTAACCTATCCTAACTAATCACCATGTGATGGTATGATCGATCCTTGTAATTGGTGTGACAGATCCTACTAATTGGTGTAACCGATCATAAGTGTTGTGTGACCGATCTTGTAATTGGTGCAATCGGTCCTGAAAACTGGTGTGACCGATCACAAGTAATACCATGTGTATATGGAACCGATCCTTGTAACTGGTGTAACCGATCCTAATGACTGGTGTGACCGATCACAAGTAATACCATGTGTATATGGAACGGATCCTTCTATCTGGTGTAACCGATCCTAGTAACTGGTGTGACCGATCACAAGTATTTCCATATTTAGGTATAATTGATCCTAGTGATTGGTAGAACCGATTGAACCTATGTATGTGATTTGTTATTTGATCAATCACATAGTAGTCTTGGAATACATGCAAACCAATTCTAAACTTGTTTGGAAGTGTGGTATAACCGATTCCAAGAATGGAAATCCATGTAAATATGAAATAAGGATTTGCAGTGAAAAGATGTCAGCATACTTTGAACACAAGTAGTAACTCTTATCATTTATTGTTCAAAGATATACCTTGGTACTCATGGTGATCCTGTTTCGAAATAAATTAAGAACCTTTTAATTAAGGTTTTTGGTTTTATATGCTTTAATTACCAACAATTAATGCATATCTTTAGAGAATAAAAATTAGTAATGTGCATTTAATAATTAGAGATTTTCTATTGAGAGATTTCGGAAATATTGGACAAGCATTTATTGGAACTAGGAAAACCGAATTTTCCCATTCATTGCATATCTTGAGAATTTCTTCGGTTTTGGAAATTTCTTGGTGTCTAAACATCCTTGGTCTATAAATACCTAAGTTTGCATTTCTAGCAAACTATCCTTAGATCCAGACAAACTTCATTTCTTGTTGTTTATGGTGAAGTCGTCTATTCGGAGAGGAAAGTATCATAATTAGGTGAAATCTCTTACGACCGCTCGTTTAAAGACTTCTGTGGGATCAAGAAGGTCTACGAGTACCGTTGGTGGGAAGCTATATAATTGTAGTGTTATTAGTTTTCGATTGATTTGATTGACTAACGGTTGTTGAAACTTTTATTGCACCTAGTTTGTTTATACTTGAGAATCTTCTCTTCTGATATAAGATTCTCTCAAACTAGATCAGAGTATCGACGGGATCTTTAGAACTGTTGTTGGATCTAAACACATCTTGTGATAATCCATTGTTAACAAACTCCGTTTTGTGTGTGATTGATCACAAGAGATTCAAGTGGTGTTGTGCAGGTTTTGAAGATAAAAGAAGATTTGAAGACGCAGAAGATTTCTTATTAGTTTTTGTATCTTGTGAATTGTGTGCACAAACCTTGATCGGCTGGGATCCAACTAGAATAAGTTTATCTTTGATAGATCTAATTGATTAGTTGTGTGAGATCGGCATTCTCTATATTTATCTTTGAGATCTATATTGATTGAGTGCGAATCTATACTTGACTATTTCGGTAGTTAAAGTTAGATTGATCTAACCAAACAAAGGAGTTTATTAGATTAAACGGAAAATCCTTTGTCAATGACTCATCTATACTTCACGTGCGTGACTCTATAATTCGAAGGCGCAAGGATACTGAGGGAACTAAGTAGCTAGGGGTAGTCTGCTTAGTCTCAACTATACGAAGTTGGTATTAGATTTTGTATAACGGCTTATTTATGAGAGTATTCAAATCTGGACTAGGTCCCGGGGCTTTTCTGCATTTGCAGTTTTCCTGGTTAACAAAATCTTACTGTGTCATTTACTTTCTATTCCGCAGTTGTAATTGTTTTATTATAATTAAAAGTAAATCACACTTGTACGTTGACTCTACAATACTTGATAGTGATCCTATAGAGTTTGGTTAATACCGAACCTATTATCAAGTAACACACTTTGTTGTAGTATTGTCTCGATCTTGTATCCATAGTTAATCACACAAGTTATCTTGTTGTTGTATTGTCTCGATCTCGTATCCGTAGACAATCACACGAAGTGTGAACCGAATAGTCATATTGTCTCGACTCTGTCCATAGACGATCACGTTCGGTAGAGGACTTATAGGTTAATAAATAAAAGATTGTGGTGTATTTGGGTACCCTCATCTTCTCAAGTCAGAACTCCTAACGGCTTCAATTCCAAGAAAATAACCCAAATTTCCTAGTTCTTTCATAACAAACTCTTTCTTAAGAGAAGCAATTAAATCATCAATCATTGCAGAGGAGCTACCAGTCAATAAAATGTCATCAACATATAACAATAAAACAAGAATCCTATTATTGCGGCTTTAAAAGGGATGGAAATTTGGGGACTATATGGGTTCATGAAGTAGTAATTCTTATGACCCCTTATCATACTATTTTGTATGATACCTAAATTTCCCTCGATTTAATTAGTGTTAATTATGATTAACTAAACTAAATATGATTAGTGAATGATTAACTAAACTAATCATTCGACTAAATTTTTTGAAAATCAATTTTTTTTTCAATTAAGAAGAAGGAGAAGGATGATTTTGATGGACTTTTTTTGAAAACTTTGGAAGAAACTGATGAAAAACATCGTGAAAATAGTCACAAAAGCCGTGTAAACCTCTCCCAATCACAATTTTGTTGATTCAAATCCTTCAAAATCATGATCAAAATATGGGTTTTTCAACAATTACGGCTGAGATATAATACTCGGCCTAACCGTGAATAGTGTTTACGGTTAGGAATAGAAGGATTCCAAACCGTAAACAACACTTTACGGCTTGGAAATGAAGAACTTCTAGCCGTAAGCTCTTCAAGGATCACCTGTGTCTGCATTACGCCTAGGTTCAAATTACGGCGAGGTTTTCCTAACATTTTTCCCAGCCGAAACTCATGTTACGGCTTGGAATATCTGGTCGTACTCAACCTGTGTTTTTTTTTCTTATTATCAGAACAAGTTACGGCTAGTTTTTCCTAGACGTAACTAATAATTCCGGTCGGGAAACCCAGACGAATGTACTACCACGGCTGGAAAAACCTAGCCGAAATCAGACCTTTATTTTTTTTTTCCTGTGATTATCAGAATTATTTATGACGGCTAGGAAATCCTAACCGTGAACAACTAATTACGGATCGGAAATAAAATCTTCCCAACCGTATACCTATTCGACGGCTAAAAATTCTATTTTTCTACCCATAATATAAAATTTACGGTTGGGAAAATAAGAACTCCCAGCCGTAAACAGCTTCAGAAACAGATTTTTTTTTACCCGAATCTAATCGAATCATATTTCTTAGTCATTCACAAGCAAAAATAAATAATGAGTTTCCTTTATTTTTTGTTTTTATGATCATCATTTTCATCATGATGAAATTATGATCATCATCTCCATCGTGATTTATGAATGAGAAGAGAAGAAGGAGAAGATAATAGTTTTTTTTTTTAATGATCATCATGATCATGGGGACATCATGATCGTCATATCCATCATGCTTTGTAAACAAGAAAAACGAGAAGTTAATAATTTTAGTTTTTTTTTATGATCATCATGATAAAGTTATGATCATCATGTTCATCACATTTGATGAATAAGAAGAGAAGGAGAAGGAGAAGATAATTAATTTAGTATTTTTTTTAGTGAATAGTGAAATTTTGGTTTATTTATGTGTAAGGGTAAATTGGTCTTTTCTTATGGATTAGGTTCTCCCTATCCATGGTTTGGCTTTGACTATCATTTTAAGCCCCCAAAAACTTAGCCCCCTACAGCCCCAATAATATGATTCTAAAACAAGCATTCCATGTTGAGAAGAGAACACAAACATTGAATTATCTGATATTGACTTCTTAAAACCATAAGTAATGAGAAAATAACTAAACCTGTGAAACCAAGCTCTAGGATCTTGTTTCAATCCCATACAAACTTTTCTTTAGATGGCAAACATAATTTGAAGGATAATCAGGATGAACAAAACCATGTGGCTGTGACATGTAAACATCTTCATCTAAAAACCCATGCAAAAATGCATTACTGACATCTAACTGTCTTATTTGCCAATTGTATGTAATATCCATGCACATAAAAACTCTCACAGTTGTAGACTTCACAACTGGACTAAAAGTTTCATTATAATCAATATCATCATGTTGATCATACCCCTTAGCGACTAGTTTGGATTTAAAAATGTCAATTGTACCATCTGAGTTCTACTTAATATTATACACCCATTTTGATCCTAAAATATTCATGTGTGGTTCTGGGGATACATATTCCCAACTATCATTATCCCTTAAAGCCACATACTCATCTTTTATAGACACTTGCCATTTAATATCATTGTTTTATCTATAACATTACCTGTTTCTCATGGTATCATCGGGCTCGGTCCAAATATGAGAATTTCTTCTTTAAATAATCTTTTTACAAAAACCTTTTAGACAAATCATAGAATTAACAACAAATTTTTACAATAATCTTTTGATTCTATATAATTCTTCTATCAATTTTGTGCCTATTTTCTAGGTCAAACTTTACAATAACAAGAATTCAGATCAGATTTCTTGGTCATCTTCATCAATTTTTGATACAACGTTTTCATGACAGTGATAGTTTATCAAATAAGACGAAATATGGTTTCCACTTCTAATTCCGCTGCTCCAAATGGAAATATTCTGATTTTTCATTACCTTTTTCATTCATTGCGAATTTCGTTTCGTCAAAATTAGATTCAACAAATTTCTTGTTATGGCGTGATCAGTTTGAATCAATACTAGCATCTACTGATCTTTATGGATATGTTAATTGTGATGAGATAGAACATGTTAAGCATATTATTATGAATGAAGTTTTTGTTCTCAATTCTAAATAGGCTTATTGGAAGAAGGTTGATTCCTTTGTTATGAGTTGTTTGAAGGCTACTTTTACACCTTCTGCTTCTGGAGGTGTTTTGAGTTTATCCACTGCTAGGGAGATTTGGTTGTTTCCTGAAGTCATTTTCAAGAATCAATTTATGGCCATAAAGAATATGCTGAGTAAACCATAACATGGTCTGAAGAAGGGTAATATGACTGTTCTTGTGTTTTGCAAAATTTGAAGACAATTGCTTATTTTTTGGCAGCAATTGGAGAAATACTAAATGAATCTGACTTAGTAATGTATGTATTGAATAATTTAGGAAGGAATACGATAATTTTGTGATCTCTGCACAAAATAGGGAGATGTCATTTACTTTTGTAGAAATTAAACCTATGCTACTAAATCATGAATAATGGCTTAGTGATCAACAACAAGATTCTTGCATGATTTTTGATGCACAAAATCCTTCAAGATTATACTCAATAAATGTAAGTTCTGGTAACAACTTAAATAAAAATGGCACAAATTTGACATTCCACTTGTGAAAAATCCATTCTTACATTTCCAACACCAGAAGTACCATCATATGAACCATAAGGTTTGAAGTTTGAAACATTATTGTTGTTGTTATTATTGTAAGTACCATTTTATGAATTCTTGTTATTGTTATAATTGCCATTGCCTGGATTCTTATTCTTGCCTCTGCCATTTCCATTAAAGTTGTTACCAAAACTTACATTTCTTGAGTATAATCCTGATGGATTTTGTGCATCAAAAATCATGCTAGAATCTTGTTGTTGATCACTAAGCCATTGTTCATGATTTAGGAGCCTAGGTTTAATTTCTGCAAAAGTAAATGGCATCTCCCTATTTTGTGCAGAGATCACAAAATTATCATATTCCCTTCCTAAACCATTCAACACATGCATTACCAATTCACATTCATGTACTCTTTCTCCAATTGCTGCCAAAGAGATATTTCAAATATACAAGAACAATCATATTACCCTTCTTCAGACCATGTAATTGATTCCTCAGCATACTCTTTCTAGCCATAGATTGATTCTTGAAACTGACTTCAAGAAACAACCAAATCTCTCTAGTTGTGGATAAGCCAAAAATATCTCAGAAACAAAGGTGTAAAAGTAGCCTTCAAACAACTCATAACAAAGGAATTTACCTTCTTCCAATAAACTCATTTAGAATTGAGAACGGAAACTTCGTTCACAATAATATGCTTAACAGGTTTTATCTCATCACCATTAACATATCCATAAAGATTAGTAGATACTAGTATTGATTCAAAATGGCCACGCCATAACAAGAAATTTGTTGAATCTAATTTTGACGAAATGAAATTCGCAATATTTGAAAATAGTAATGAAAAACTCAGAATATTACCATCTGGAGCAGCGGAATTAGAAATGGAAGCTATATTTCGTCTTCTTTGATAAACTATCATTGTCATGAAAACGATGTATCAAAAATTGATGAAGATGACCGAGAAATTTGATCTGAATTCTTGCTCTTGTAAAGTTTTACCTAGACAACAGGTACAAAATTGATAGAAGAATTATTGAGAATCAAAAGATTATTGTAAAAATTTGTTGTTGATTCTATGATATGTCTAAAAGGTTGTTGTAAAAAGATTATTTGTAGAATTTTTATTCACATTTGGACCGGATCATATGATACCATGAGAAACAAGTAATGTTATTGATGAAAACGATAAGTTCTTACAAAGAGATGATATGCCTTTAATAGGCAATCATTAGTTGTGGTGTTATTGCAAACACACAGACTTTTCACATAAACACAATACAGAATCATAAGTCAAATCAACATTAGTTGACTTGACACGCACACACTCTTTTCACTCATATAATGTCTAATAATATCGAAAAATAAAATCTTGATTACATGATTTACAACAACGAACTTGATCATCGGAATTGATCAAAGGAATAAAGTATATGAATGGTATTATACTATTCTCTTTATAACTTCGAAAGCTAGATTGCTAGGATTTTAAAAACTAATAGCCGGTTAACATAGGATGCACTTTAGGTCCTCACTAATGATGTTCCAAAAACTTGATATGTAACGTTCGGAAAATATCTAGTTCTCGTAAAGCGATTTTTTTAGTTATTGAAAAAATTTGAGAAGTTGAAATATGTTACTCGCTGATAAGCTTTCGAAAACTGGTTCTCTTGTTTTCCAAAACTGTTTATTGAGTCCAAATTTGTTCACACTTCTCTAAAGAATGTATATTTAACATATTCTTCTGATTTGTTGATTATTTAACTGATGGCCCCATTATCCTTCATGTTTAGAATCTCGACCCTCGTTACATAACTCTCTAAATTAAATTAATGATAGAAATTGAAATGTTACGTGCACACTCGTCAAGGAGTGTGCACAAATTCAAAGTCACATTTTTCCAACTCGCTCCCTATTTTTTCGAATACGCTTAGTAATAATGGTGATATTCCTATGTTGAAGCATGCTCTTAGTAGGAATAGGGTGACGCAGGAAAGCCCATACGAAGAATTGAACCTTTGGTGGGACTTTAGGACCTAGAAGTTTTTCCATGATCCGCGTCTTCCTCAATCAAATATTAACAACCTGCTGGTAGAAAGATCTCCTTCCACGCAGGCATTTTGGTCTTAATAATCCAGGTGCATTTTGAGCTCCACAAAATCTATTCTTTCAGCAGCACCTAAGGTTCGCATATTAGACCAGGTCTTTGGAGGTTCCTAATCTCTTCTCAGCTCTAAAAACCGTGGCCTAAAGCCTCTCTTCCCACTCTCTTCCCACTCACGTTTTCTATTGATTGAGAATCCCTGAGGGAAGAAATTTCAAACGGACAATGGTCGTTCGTTTTAAAAAAGTAAAAAACAGACAATGATTAGCCGTTTTTAGATTAAAAACCTTGTAACTTAGTGGGGGGTCCAGAGAGAAAAAAGTGGAATTTTGTTTAAAAATCATACCCCTTCTGTCTTTTTTTATCTATCATATATTCTATTTTGGTCTGTCTAGACATATTTTCCCTTAAACTATCAAATATATCCTTTATTTTTCATAATTATAAAATCATTTATAATATAAACTCAAAAAAAAAAAATATATCAAATAAACTTTAGATTTTTTTTTTGTTATTAATAATAAAATATTTACAAGAAACTAGTTGGTAACCGTGCAACAAGTTGCGCTCCAACCCCTTTTTGGATAGCTAAACCTAATCTAATGAAAAGAAAATTACGAACTTTAACATTAGCATCATGTCTAGCTATATAATTTTTCAACCTCAACAAAAACTCTATGGTTTCGATACCAAGCTCACCTAAGGTAGTAAAGGCCAAGGTACCAAAACTCAATTCAAAATATTAAATAGTATCACCACATATATGGAAAAAAAACTATCCAACATCTTTCATATCAATCGTCATTCTTTTTTTTAAATAAAAATATTTATGAACAACTATAAAATTCCTAATAAAGCTTCAACCTATTCATAAAAGTATTTGTGGGCGGCTATATATTAGTTTTAATTTTAGTAATAATATAATATTTAATAGGGTTAGTCATGACATTTCTTATGGTACCTTTAATATCTTGATTTTGTCAATTACGACAGTTAATAAAAGACGGAGAGAGTATAAGTTGATAGATAACAGATAATCATTATCCGTCTTGGATTAAAAATTGTGTAAGTGGGCCATAAAGTTGAAAACGGACAACCATTAGCGTTTGGGAATGGCTTGGGAAGAGCCATAAGATCCGGTCTTAGGCTAAGTCCTATGGGCTAGATTGAACTGCTAGATTAGCAGAAAAGTGTTGCAGTTCAACAAAAAAAGTGTGGCCTATTTGTTAACACTAGTTCTCTCTCCTAGCATTTGCTCGCAGTTGAACTAGCAGCGAGATTGAAGCGCTCAAAAAGTGACCTTTACGATGAATGGTTCAGCGCTCAAAAACTGACCTTTACGATGAATGGTTCAGCGCTGGGAGATTAATTTTCTGATCTAACGGCTGAGATTTAAAACGCTGAACCAAACAGCGCTGGCGAAGAACCAAACAGCGTTGGACAGTGGTCCCAGATGACGTGGACTGCTAATCTAGCTGCTAGATTAGCACTCCCATAGGACTTAGGAGGTTGCCCTAGCTGACGTGGATTGCTAATCTAGCAGCTAGATTAGCACCCATAAGACTTAGCCTTAGAATGGTAGCTTATTTTTGCAGACTGATTTTGAAGAGCGAAGCTGCTACACTTCCCCCCTCTCCCTTCCACCATTACGTGGCACCATCTAGACTCTTGATTTTATTAACTTTGATCTCGTGGATAAACAGGGGATCCCATTATTATTACCTTTGGCCAATACGTACTTGACACGTAGGCGGGAGAAAGGAATTGTGGAAAGGAGTGGGGGTTATCAAGCATTTTCGTTTGACGAGTATGTTGTACTTTACTTTCAAAACAGAAGTATTTGTTGTTTTTGTTTTTATTCTCTCCCTCGTATAATATCTTTATTTATTTCGTTTGACGGTGGTGCTATTCAGCTACCTATTTTCCACCTCCCTACTTTGCTTCCTCCAATCTAAACTCCACATCTGGGAAATGATGAATCCCACCTGTACCCGAGTGTGATTCAAATCCTAGATTTGTGATGTAGATTGGAGGGAGCAGAGTAGGGAGATGGAGAATAGGAGGTGTAGCATTTCCAATTTCGTAATAAATCAGATAAGTTATCGGTGGTTTCTTTGCAATCCGAAGGCTATCTATGAAAGCACGCAGTAACCTTAAAGCCAAGGAAAAAAGAGTTCTTAGAAACTACTGGAAGGTGGTACTGTTCTCTTTTGTTTTTTACTAGTATGAGTCATGACATTTGCTGTTCGTATGCGTCCCTCATAAAGCCTGGTTATTTTCTGGGCATTTGAAGAAACTCATGGAGGATATGTGGAAACATCCACATCATTCCAACTTTATAAAATTATTCTTCAATGATGGACAACAAGAGATGAAATACATTTAACATTTTTAGAAACCATGATTGTCTGTTGGTTAGAAAATTTGATCGACCTATGAAGTTGGATTTTTGGGAGGACAAGAAGAAGGTGAAATCTTTCATTGATGCAGAGTCGAGAGGTTTAAGGAGCACAATATGTCCACAAATCTTTTCCAAATATTTCACAATTATCTCTGCACACATAAAAAATCAGAACCTTCTTCTACAAATTAAACAAAACAATTCACAACAAGATTTAAAAAAAAGGGAAGAAAGAAAGAGACCTCCTTTCCGAAAATGCTCTCTTTCTATCTAACCCAGATTGACACCCTTCCTCGTTGAGGTGAAGAAGAAGCCCCTCCCCACAAAATTAACTTGTTATATTTTCTTGTTTCCTTCTTCAGCTTCGACCTTGAGTGCCTTCAATCTCCTGTAACCCGTATCAGTTCCGAATATCCTGTCCAAATATAATAGAGATACAGCAAAAAACCAACCACTTCAGTATATGCATTAACTTGAAGACAACGTTGATTTCTAGGAATTTTTATAATCGGAATCAGAGAACAACAATAAGGCATGTTTTAATTCTTTGATATACCTCAGTCATCCCTTGTTAAGAGTGATTATTGGTAAAAATATTTAAAAGAAAAACAAGATTGACATCAAGTAACACATCATTTGTTACTTAAAATAGGATCCATCCCGAACTTGGTGGTTAAACTCTACTGAGGTGAGTCTACTCAAATGAATCAATTCCCATTACCAAGGATATGCTGAAAGTGGATAAGAATAGGTTGACATGATAAATATTTCATATAGTGAGCAAGAATGACCAAGATAAGAAGTTTTACAGTCCAGAGCATTAGATTCTACAATTTAAATGCCACATAGAAACATAGACCAATGCAGGACATCAATAAAAGAATAATAATCAGTTCTAGGATAATCTAGTGAGAAAAATAATTCGAGGAGAACTTTCACGCATGCACAAAATTGAAAGTGTTGCACACGTTTCTTCACTTTCTGGTGGATTATCCCACTAATATCCATTTTGAATTTTTTCTTCAGCAGTTGATCAACTAATTAGTCACCAAGACCAAATCTACCAAATATAGCTTGTAACAATGAGAAACACACAACTAGATGGACTTTTAACCCTTGATAAATTCAACCACCTAGTGCAGGATAGCAAGAGATGAGTTTTAATCGTAGCATCTGGTCAACAAATTAGTTATTATATTACAAGACCATACAACTAGACAGACCTTTAACTGTTGACCAATCCAGCCTAAGTGCAGGACAGCAATAAACGAGTTCTCATCTTAGCCACTCCAAGCTCTACATAACAGCTACAAAATTTTACTCGGTCCATATTTGTTTTTTGTTTTTTTTTTAAAGGTCAAATGGTGGCCCGTCTTAACAACCAGTTCAATCGCTGCTAGCAATCCAAGGCGAATGAATAAAGATAGGACTGGTACAGAGGATAGTTAGGTGAATCAGGGCAAAGGCCTTTAAAAGAATAAGTGTGGTACCTGAAGGTACCCGCCATGCGTCTAAAAAGCCCTTACTACTAATACATGATTTCTAGATTTAGACCTTGAGTAACAAAGAAGCCCTTCACTCAGATGTACTATTAGCACTTGTCTCAAAGGCCCTTCCCACTACTATGCCAAGTAGGACTCATTCAGGTCAGAGTAAAATGAACCAAATAAAAAGGTAGGCATGTAGTGTTTCGATAAAAAACTGGAACTGTGGCTATTCTCCACACAGTTGTGTTGATTCATTTGTAATGTGCTCTAATGAGTAATGAAAAGCATCAAAAGTAAATCAAAAGATGAAACATGAGCGAAGAGACATTCAATTTAGACAGTCAACATGTATAGACCTGTGATGGTAAGCCATGCTCAAGAATTTGAACACAAGGTTGTGATCTCATTTTCCTTTGTCACACTTGTTGCTCAAATGTTGGCCGTATCAAGTAAATCCTAAATAGAGGTTTCAAGACAATTACTTACCGATCCATGTATGTAAACGTTGATGAGTAATTGCCAGACTTCGTATAAAGCAGACGGTGGTGATAGTCATGGAAATCCGCACTGTCAAATTTTCATGAGAAAGTATGTTATTAGCACAACGGATGTCAGATGCATTCCCAATGGAACAAGAACGAGATGAAGCCCATGCTTACCCTCCATACAATGGGAACAAATTTGAAATGCTCCATGGGAAATGATATCCACAATGTGCCTCCACTGTTTCTAGAACTCTTAATACCATCCATAACCATAAAGTGAACAAGTGAGGCCCAGTAATAGCAGGACCGATGATGGTAGCAAAGCCAAGAAACAATATCTCAGCAGGGTGAGCATATTCTGACGTCAGTCCAAATGGTGTGGCGTATCTAAGGACAATGTAGCCAGAAAAATTAGAGCGGAATAAACAAAGTCCTAGATAGCAAGATACATGAAGTCAACAATGAATGATGATTGAGTAATTTGCAACAACAAAAAAACACATAGCTGTTACTCACTCATGATGAACGCTGTGGACATGCTTGTATAGCCATTTTGTATGTAAGATTCTGTGGCCCCAATAGAACACGAAATCCTCCAGGATGAAATAGAACAATATTTGCGCCAACACTACTTTCCTGGATAAAGAACAAAATGTTTCTATAATGTGGATATTTCCATCTATGCTTTGTGAAAAAAACCTTACGAATGCAGAACTGAAATGCTCGAGAAAATGAGTAGCGTAATATTTGGAGATTGCGAAAGCATGTATTTTTTTGAAGTTTTAGGAAAATATAAAGCTTTAGTATCTAAAGAACCTGAAAGTACCAGGACGGCAATGGCAGACTACTTTCCATTCCCATATATCTGAAGACTGGGTAGGATAAAATCATAACCGGTAAGTTGACACCAAAATGATACATCACTAGTTTTGCAATGCATTTCTCTTGCGCAGCAGGGGTGTTATTTTTCTCCTGCAACAAACATAAACCAGTTTTCACACAAATAATACAACAACAAAAAATGACACTAGAACAAACAGTGCCCAAATCACAATGCATTCATGCTAATGTGGCGAAATACAAAAGACAAATTGTTGATGAAATCACCAATTAATGAAGCTACAGATTTAATGATATTCAATTTTGATAAGCCCAAAGAGATAAAAACATAAAAAAAAATACCTGAATTTTGTACTTTTTCAGGTAGCCTGCCCTTTCAAGAAATATGAAAGGAAGTCCGGAGAAGAAAAACACACTTTCATGGAGAAAGAAACTTCCTAAACAAGCGAGTTGAAAATCACTAAAATTAGTGATTAGATACTGCACAAAAGCAAAAAAAAAAAAAAAGTTCCATAGTCAGGAAGAGCTATCAGTATAATGTAAATCCAATTTGATAGATCAGACATTTTAACATTTGATGTACACATAAACTAACAACAAAAACTTTAACCAAGTAATGATAATTACCAGAATCAACAGTTTCAAAGCGAATTGAATATTTACTAATAAAATCAGTAAGAAATTACTAACGAGTTGCAAGAATTTTCAGAACAATGTGAATAATGACAAAATCTGAATAAGAACCAAATCTTATACAGTTTGACCCTAAGATTAAAACCTAATTGATACCATTAACAATCTGTAAATATCTAAACACATACTGTTAAAAAGAAAAACTCCAATCTATAAACTCAAATCAGAATCTAATCATAGAACAATTTCAATTCATTGTGAGTTCAATTCAACAAACCAGAAAATTTCATACACACAATTCCACAAGAGATACTAGTACGGATCGGAAACCAGCTGAATCATGCAAAAGAAATCGCGAGTTAGAAGTTACTTAGTACCTGCCAGCCCGATTCGAGAAGGGAGGCCATTACAGATAGGAGTGGAGAGGAGCAAACAGACGAGTTCTCGAGAGAGGATCCCCTAGTTGAAGGAGAGAGAAGAGAAGAATATTACTATGATGCAACAAGTTAATAAGATTTGCTGCGAAATACATTCAGTAGTTCATTACAGACTGTCCATGTGGGATCTTTTATTTTTCTTTTTCGTCTCCTTCGCCCTTTCAAAAAAAATAAAATATAGATAAGGTTTTGTTTAACTGCTTACTATGACACGGTGCTAAAAATGTACATCGACCTACTTTATAATGAACCAGAACAATTGCTTCATAAAATGATCTGCTTGTTACGTAGATCATACTTGCAAATTTTTTGACATGTTTTCTTGTTGGATTCTGCGTTAAAAGTGAATTTTAAGATTAACGGTATTTGAGATGCTTACGTTACCGACCATTTATAATATCCAAGATGTTAAAGTTAGAAGTGCAGGAAGCAACTCATTTTTTTAGAGGAACATGATCTATGCGTTGACGAAAACTTTCTCACTGCAAGAAATGCGTTTTGGTGTTGTCTCCTGGATTTAGTAGCCGGTGTAAATATAGTGGCAGTTTAAGGGTGTCCATGGAGATTGTATCGTAAAATAATTTTCCTAAACATGCAGAATGTCCCTCTCGTTCTCCGGCTTTGCGGTCCTTTTTATGCCACAACATCTTAAGTATGACACACTCACTTAACACATGAATGCGGATCACAACCACTCACACTCACGTAATGAATACTCATGTGAGAGAAGGAAGTCCGAGAGCGAAATACTAGTGAACAAATACTGACAACTAGAGTATTTCCAATAGTACCCCTTCCCTAGATGTCGCTTATTATGGATCTTCTCTATAGTGATTTTATGTTCAATCACCAAATGGGGCGAAGCTGCTACTCATCTACGTCTTTTTCCCCCACATCTTTACACCCCTATGTGTCACATATGTAAACGAAGTGGTCAACCCGATGGGGCCTACGGTGGGTCCTAGCCTGAATGCGTGCACTAGAGCTGGCAAACAAGCCGAAAACCCGCGGGTTGTACCGGCCCAGCCCGTGAAACCCCGTGCCCGGCTTGGCTGGGTCCTAAACAAGCCGGGTTAGGGTTGAAGAAATGGCGGCATGTGGGAAAACGGGTTAACCCGGACCGCCCCATAAACCCGCGGGTTTAACCCGTTAACCCGTCCAAAAATTATATATATACAGATTTATAATCCTAACCCTAGTTCTTCTTTTTTCTTCACTCTCTCTGTCTCTCGGTTGCGGCCGCAGCAACCTTTCTTCTTCTTTTCTTCTTTTTCTTCTTTTTTTCTTCACCACACCATCAACTTTCGTTTGTTCTTCTCTTCTTTCTTCTTCTTTTCATTAGGGTTTACTCAAATTTATTTGTGTTTTTGATTTTTTTAGGGTTTACTCAAAAATAAAAATGATCTGAAACTAAAACTCGATAAACCAAATCAATCTACTCCCTAACAGATCTGAAACTAAAACTCGGTAAACCAAATCAATCTACTCCCTAAAAGATCTGTTTTAGGTCGTCTTCTTCTTTGAAGGTGAATAATAAACCAAACCCCTAATTCTCTTTACATCTTCTCGATAAATCGATTTTTGTTTTTTACAACATGTTTGTTTATTCAATTTGTTTGATGCAGAGGTTTTGATTGTTTTTCGATGATTTTCAGGTTCAGTTGGATTTCTCCAAAATTTACAGGTATTAAATCTCCATCACTTTTATGATACACTCATTTTTTGAATTAGTGTTGAATAGGGTTTTGTGAATGGTTTGGTATCAATTTGGGGTTTGTAAAATATTTATCTAAGGTTGTTCAAGTATCATGTATGCAAAAAGAAGAAAAACCCCTTGTTTAATTCATGATTCATCTAAGGTTGTTCAAGTTTCCTGTATTTGTAATGGGTTTGTGTTGATTTCTAATTTGGGGGTTTCTGTGATTTCTAATTACACCACAGATTCATTTCCTATTTGGGGGTTTTATTTTTGATCTTTTAGCTACTTGATTGATTTATTGCTCATTTTTAGGAACATGGCTTCTCTGAGTCCTTAATTTTTATGAACTCTATGATTAGTATTTCTTTTAAGGTTCACAGTCTTTGCTTTAGATATGATTACTTGTCAGTTTTCTAGGTCTAATTGTATTTGATAAACTCTATTGTCTTGATCTGATTATATGGTATGAATATGATGTAATTGATTCGGCATAAGTTTATCAGATTGTTTGTGTACTAGCGCCTAGTTGCAATTTTGTAGTTTCCATATTCGAACAGATGCAGTTATAAGATTAGGATGACTCCTAATCAATTAGATTGTGGATTATATTCCATGTACTTGTGAGTCCTAGAATCATGTTCACTAGCTCTCGCTTTTTTTATTTGAATAATGTGTCTTAAGTTTTTTGCTTAATTGATTTAGGTACTGGGATCTTAGGCAGCAGACTCCGGTCCATACATAACAGCTCCCAGAACGTTGTTATTCCCTATCTGTAACATATTCTTTGATGGTCTAGGAACAACATATCGAAATTTGATTGTTGTTGACCTCAATAAACATCAGGTAGTTATCTACTAATTTTAAAAGAGGGTTGGTGACTAATTCTTTTATGTTTCCTGACTAACTATTTTTTTTTATTTTGTATATAGGTTGGCTCAACTGAGGGCAGAGTTGGTGTCCATCATTTGGATGATTCAAAGCAAGCGAAAAACTTCACCTTCAAATGTATAGAATTCTTGCTGCGATTGAAGCAACGATGGGTTGAGCTGAAAATGGAGTGATTAGATGTATGTTAGGTGTTACAGGGAAGGATTTGGAAGGATTTGTGTTTGATTCTTGTAATATTTGTGTTTGATCCTTGTAATTTGTCATAAATTAACTTAATTAAAATTTAATTTGATTTTTAATCAAACAAGCCGGGTAACCCGTGAACCGACAAGCTTTACCCGTTACGGGTGCGGGTTGAAGAAATGACCACCCGTGAAGAATATCGACCCGCAGGTTTTGGCCCGTGTTAACCCGAACCTGTGTAACCCATAACAAGGCAGCCTGGCCCGCCCGTTTGCCAGCCCTAACGTGCACCAATTAGGGAGTGACACATAAGCGGGGTATTTTTTTGTGTAAAAAAATTGGTAGATTTTTAACATTTTTTCCAAATGGGGTTTACCTTGCCAGGTGCCGAGTGGACTTGTTGCGATATAAAAGAACAAGTTTTAATTCGTAGAATCCACAGAATCTACACCCACAAAGATATATTGGATCCATGACTTGTCAATTTCCATGTTGAAGAACAAAAACTTTCGTTTTACCTCTTCTTCTTTTTTCCTTCTAAGAAAACGAGAATCCTACCTGAAAGGTAGAATCTCAAGTGATACAAATAGAACCTGCAGAGTTGTGACCAGCATCATGTAGTAGTTTTGAGTTGAGATCTTGTTCAAACCAATTTACAGAGTTGATACAAATATGATAGCCTTGTTAAGTTTGGACCTTTCCAATTTAAGTTGTCTAAATGACTAGTGCGAGAAGTAAAACTAGCTAAGTTGTTTGCCGTAATATTCTGATCCTTAGTGATTTTGATCAGCTTTTTTAGGACAAAAGAAACTGCTTCAAATTTCCATCCTTCATATGATGGTACCTTAGGTTGAATCTTCCTTGGACCTCATTTTTATACCCCTCTTCTATTTCCTTTAGAGTTGCTTCATCTTCAGCTTGGAAGTCTATATAAGCTCACTGCAACTCTTTTAGCATACAACTAGTTCAGCTCCTCTTCTAGCTATGTTGTCTTTTGAGCTGCAAACTTTGATTCTTCTTGCTCCCACGCAGAGTCATGTATGGGACATAGCAATAAAAGCATAGTTAGTACAAAGATTTGACTCAGATTTCCCTTCCATGATGGGGGGACTCATGGAACTTAAGCTGATGATAATGCCAAACTTAGCCAGATGGTCATTTTTAATTCTGTTTATAGTTTCCTGATCCCTACTTTTGTAGAATATGTTGTTCAGGATATGGTTTTGATTATGAATTACTCTACTATAATAACATAAATGCTGCCTTATCTTTGTGACCGTAATTTTTGCCAGAGGTTCAATTTTCAGGAAGATTAGGTCACATCTGACCTTCCAGATAAACCAACAAATAGTAGCAAAAATTGCTACCCAGTTTTCCAACTAATAATGCTGGCTGAACCAAATATTTAACCAATCATTAAAACTGGCTGCTTCACCAGAGCATTGGTGCTGAAGACCAAATATATTTATCCAGACTTCAGAGGCATAGGGGCAAGACATTAAGCAACGAGTTGTGTCTTCTTTAGCACTCTTTTATAGAATGCAGATGGGATCAATGTAGCTTAGGATGCCAGCAGTCCTAGCATTAGTGGGGAGGATGCCATGAGCACACTTCCATATAAACATTTGATATTATCATTTTTATACTTATCCTGGATCTTTCTGTCATATAAGGATTTGACAGAGAAAGAACCAGTTTCAGTTAATCCTTAAATTATTCTGTCATCTTCCTGATAGTTTATGATTGTATTTTGGATCTTGAGATGGTCCTCCAAATTGAACCATTAAGTAATTAGGCTCATATCCCATTCTCCATTGGTATTGATCGGCTGGCTGACATAGTTAAGATAACGGCAGTGGTGAGGTTTAGCTGTGATATTCTCTTTGTCATGAATCCATCTGTCTTCCCATATCTTGATGTGTTGGCCATTTCCTATGACCCATTTCTAATATTTTTGAATGTTTTCGACTACTTCAAGAATGTCTTTCCAGAGCCAAGAGTCAGTACTTTTTGGTTTGGTATTCACTTAGATCACCTCTGAGTCATTGAAGTGATTAGCTTTCATAGTAGAAGACCATAGAGAGTCTAATTCGTTTTACCTATTTAACACCCACATTTTTCCTATTTGCCACCTACCTTAGAATATTATAAAATAATTTTACTTTTCAACTTACTCTTTCTCATTTACCATCTACAAAAATCAAATTAAATTTTGATTACAATTGTGACCACTCTTATTTTTCTTCTTTATCGATAATCTTCCTTTTCATTATAAAACTATTTTTCTTCTTCTTCACTGATCACTATTTTCATTACAAAACCATTAAAACTATTAACCCTAGATATTAGAGTTCCGTTTAATAAAAAAACTATTAACCCTCGAAAATGGGTGAACTAACCATGTTAGCTTTGTTAAGCAAAACCCCTAACTACTGTTACCTTACAATTAACTTCATGATTACTGATGCAGAAATACCTTGTTCTTTTTATTTTTCATACGAAATTCTCAAACAACTGCATAAATGAAGCTAAATTCTAAGTTGTGTGTTCACTTTAAAACCACTACTGTTAGGTGGAGTTTTCAAATGTCTTTCTCTTCGATTTTCTATTTATCAAACAATGAGAAATGGGTGAAAATAATGGTCGATGGGTGATGATGGAGTAGGAGAAGGTGGTTAGTGGGTGAAGATGGTGAAAAATAAATAATTTGTAACTTAGAGTTTTCTTTTTTTTTCTTTTTTAGGGTGATTTTATTGTTGGTGTAAACATATAGTCAGGAGGTGGTAATTAAGATATTTTAAAATTTATATGTGTGGTACATATGATAAGTAGAGGTGGTAATATGTGTGAGCGGTGAATAAGAAAAGTGTGGATGGCAAATAAGGAACTCATAGTAGAATCTACAAAGAGAAAGATATTTAGAGATCCAAACAAGTACGGAGTAATTAATATTAGTGGCTGAAAGATTGCACGGTATTGATCTGGCAAAGCAAATTCCATCTGTGAGATGAAAAACCATCATGGATATGTGCCTCGACTATTTTTTGTTATTTACGCTAGGGGAGAAGGTAAGTTTTTATGAAATAGTGGGCAAGTAACAAATGTGGGCGCACTAAGGGGGTGTACATTAACCTACACTTGCTAAAATGGACTAAAAAAGCTAAAAAGAAATGCCTAGGAGGTAGCTGGGCTAGACGTGCAATTGCACACCCATGCTCTAGGCTTACTCGGTGCCCATATATAAAACGCGCAATTGGGGATATCAAAACTAATTGGGGGATAGAGGAAAAAGACAAAAACTGAATCCAAATATCAAATCAGGGTCACCTCTTATCTAAGTCACTAATCAGGTTTAGTGGTTAATTATAATTAGTAAAAATCTTAAGTATTTGTTAAATGATTAGTGTGTATTTTTATTTGTATTTGGGTGAGTGAGGTGAGAGTAGAAGGAGGGGGGAAATTGAGAGGGAACTTTTTTTGGTAAAAATGGAGGATGATTGTACAAGCACTCCCAATACTCAGGTAAATGTGTCAATGTGTTGAAAATTTGATTTTTTTTCTTTGAATCCACCATTGTTGCAGCTGAAATAGCTCGGTGCCGGCATGGACGTAGTATGAATACAATGCCGGCAGCAGCATTTCCGGCATTGTATTCAACCGAAAAAACCATGTCGGCATTTGTTGGAAAATTTCATAAATGTTTGCCACTATCCGGGGGGTCCGGGGGGCGTAGCCCCTCTCGGCTGTGTTCATCACTTCCGACGATGTAAAAAATAATAATTTTAGAGATGGTCTTCATCACTACCGGCATGGTCTTCATCTATACCGGCATGGTCTTCATCACTTCCGGCATGGTCTTCATCACTTCCGAATGTAACAAAAAGAAATCGTTTTCAAAGTGAGGAGCCAGCAGAGAAGGAGAAGAGAATTTGAAAGGGAGTGGGGAAAATTTAGAATTCAAAGCCCTAACCCTAAAAGAGATTAATAAGAAGTGAAGATGGAAATTGGGGATATGATTTTGTTTTTTTGATTTTAAGTTTTTTGATTTTTATTTTGAGGGATGGGTATTTTAGTATTTTTGCCCCCCAAAAACACCCCTTAGCAGACACTATTGGTTGGGGAAGTAATTTATATCCCCCAATTAGTTTTGATATCCCTCAATCGTGCGTTCCATATATATTCGGCTTATGATCAAATCTACATTTAATTCTATTATATTCCTTTGGAAATAATTTTCCTGATTCGCGGAATAAGTGAATGTAGGTCCCCACTGACATATGGAAAAAATTCCGAAAATGAAATGTTGGTTCATATATTGTAATTTATAATACAAAACAGAATGGGTTTTTGAGCAACCGATGGACGGATAACATTTTGAGAGACAAACGGATGATCCGACCATCCCAGTCTCATCCCAGCCATTTACATCTGACGGTTGTAAAAGTTGTAACCTACTTCAACGATGGCTACATGTATTTATAACCCTCATAATAATTTCCACAATAATTTTTAAAAAAAATGTCCCACCAAAAAAATAAAATAGACAATTAAATGTTGAAACCATGCAAAAGTCATATTATTACACACTTATATTTTATTGTAGAAAAAAAAATGAAGGAAATTCCTTTGCACCGTATCTTTAAAAAAAATCAAATCAGCCAATCAACCTGCAAGATACAAATAACATTAGAACATTCGCGGTTACAATGTGTGAATCCCAAACAGCAAAGAACTTTCCATTGTACTCATTGAAAAGTGAATAAAAAAAAAAGTGACTCACCTAAAATTTAATCGAATAAGCTAGCCTTGATCAAGGTGCAAGACACAAGTAACATCAGAGCATTTGAGGTCCTCTTTTTAACCTGCAAGACACAATGTGTAAAACCATAAGAACAAACAACCTTAGGTCATTTAAAAAAAATACAACAAAGAATAATTCCCATAAAATAATTTCCATAATTTAGAATTATCTATGAGAAAGTATGGGGTTTAGTACAAATATTTCTGGGAATAAGTTCCTTCTTCTACTGTTTGTAACCCGTTACGGCATGGATTTAGGAAAATCAATCGTTTCCTTCGTTATTTTTTAGAAACGAAAAGTATGTTTCTCTTTTCACTCTCTTCCTTTTTCATCTTGCCATCATCACCACCTCCGCCACTATCTCTGCCGTCACCATCACCACCTTCGCATTCGCCACCTAGAGTTTCGAATAGATCAATCGTCCCCTTTGATGATTTCGGTTTCAGCATATTTCAGATCAGAAAAGTATATTTCTCTTTTCACTCTCCTTCTCTTTTATCCTGCCATCATCACCAGTTCCGCATCCGCCACCTAAATTTTTGATGATTTCGGTTTCAGCAAGTTTAAGATCTTGACATTAATGGCACACTTCAGTCGGAACAGCTCTTTAACCATCATCAACTTTGTAAAGAGATGGGTTCACTGATGCAGCACCAAGACCGAGAGAAAATGCAGCTTTAGCTACACCATCATACCAGAGGAGAAAATTGAGGACATGCACCGCGTGATTAAGGGAAACAACTCATTTTTTTCCTTTTTTTGATTAGACGAGAAATAATTATCGTCCTCTATTTATGACCGAAATTAGGGCTAAATTAAAGCTAATTCTGATTTTTTACAACTGATCATATTTCATATCCCCCTGATTCTCCTCCCAACGTATACCTAAACTCACTAATTTACTATCACAAATTTTACTTACCCATTCATGACAAAACAAAAACGTACATGCTATAAATTTCGCATGCAAATGAAACGGCTGATTTATGATTAACACATAATATGTCATTCAAAAAAAAAAAGTCAAAACATTAAAAAGGCCACTAATTACAATTATTCAATAACCATGTATAGATAGAGGAGTGTATTTCCTCAACTACACACCTTCACCCTCATTCACTCATTTCCAACTTATTTTCTTGGTAAAAATTTTAAGCGTAAGAGTATCAACATGTCAAACATGATTAGCATGCAGTCCTACAAAATCCGTTACTCAAAATGTGTTTGCTTCCTTTTCAAGAATGCATGATTAGATGAAAATAAACCTGCAGTACTCAAGTTTCGTGTTGCAAGAAAATGGGAAAAGGTCGATCTCATGGCGACCAACGAAGTCACTAATTTGGATTTACTAATGATCGACGAAAATGTGAGAATATTCTTATTTGGATCTGAATCAAACTAATGTTTATTTGGATGTTAATCATGAGTTCTAATCAATCTTGACATCCTACACAGGCGGATACCATGCACGCCATCGTCCCTAAGAATTTGATATGGAAGTTTGGGCCATTGCTCCATGATGGAGGGTTATATTCACTCTCAAAGTTCAATACCACAACAGACTGAGTATTACATACCTCCAAATAGAGTGATCTTGAAAATGACTAATTAATAAGGCTCAAAGTTCAATACATCCAAGTAGAGTATTAATACCTCAAAGTTCAATACCTCCAAGTAGAGTGATCTTGAAAACAACCAATTAATAAGGCTCCCCGTGACCAAATGAAACAACCGAATGAGTATTACATCTTAAATATTTAGTTAATATTGTTTGCTAGATTTACTTTCTTTTCTTATCATGCTTATCGTCCTATGCTCTTTACTTTCTTTGCTGGATTAGTCCCGAGGTTTGTTTTTTCCCCCGCTATTCGATTCCCCAAAATTTCTCCACAAAGAAATAAACAAGAATTTGAGGTTAGCAATTTGTTTCTTTTTGTTTTTTTCTTGGAATTCTTTGACTGAATGAATGTCTGATTTTTGAGGTTAGCAATTTGTTTCTAGGGCGGAAAAAGTTGTCAAGAGCAATTCATAACTTTGTAAAGAACATTAAAAATTGGTATCCATGGTTGGTTTTTCTTCATTAAAGATTATGCATATTCTACCAAGTAAGGTCAATCAAAACACGAAAAGGTGTGAATGTTTTATTTTTAAGCTTCCATGTCAATGCTATTGTTGATGGTGGTTTTTAGTATAGGGTGAAAACTGTAAAAGTCTATCACCTGACCCGGCATCAGAAGTAGTAGACATATGTCTATATTCCGCAAGGAATTTTAAGAATATATCAAAATATGATGAGTGCCTATGTCTCTCTTCATATTATATTGAAACTCAAGCTCCTAGATGAATTGTTCACTAGTATAGAGCCTAATGAGTATTTGAGCTCCTAGCCGCATTACTCACTAATGCCGGACCCTGCCGAGTATTTATTCTATGCTATGTTTCCCAGCCGAACTCTTGATGTTGACATGACATGACAATTAGTTTTCGCTCGCAATTGAGTAGCATGAATTTCCCGAAATGTCAGGATTGAGATACGCATAGAAATACTCAATTAGAGGCACGCAAAGTTATGCTGCCCTCTGAAACATAATTAGTGATTTTGCATGAACGCGCAAAATTCACCAGAAATTTGATTGATTTTGTGTCAGCCCACAAAGTTCAATCTTTCTAACCTAATTTTATTAATTTACAAAAATTAGGTCTTTTGCGGCTTGCGCAATATCTCGAACCCCATTGGTCGAAGCTAAACCTAGGTAAGCTAGGAAAGTGATCCACCATGGACTAGTAGGAGCAAAATCCTACCAAGAAACAAAGAGAAACTGCGGCAAATAAAGGTAGCAGCAAAAAGAGGCGCGGCCACATCACTTGGCCTGCCAGTTTGCTCTAGCAGGTGCTGCCCGTGGCCGATCGTCCATGCCCTATATTATTGCCTGCTGGCCCCTTTTTCTCAGCAACCAATCAGATCGCTTTAAATGTGCAACACACACTTTTGAGTAAAAGTGGAAGTTGGCTAGGCGCACATTTAATTCCTTAAGGAATTGAACATAGGCTGCCCATGTCAGTCTTAAAACAATCACGGCCACACGATTTGGCCGGCCAACTCATAGAGCTTGGCCTCCTCCCAACGAGACCAAGCAAACTTCATGATGTTCACAGGCGAGCCCACCACCATTCCATCCAATCGGAATCCTATTAGCCCGCCAGCAACATCCCTGATCGCTAGTCGGAGCTTGGATAGTCGCGCTGTTGAAAAGAAGTTCAACGAGTTAAGACTGGCCATGACAGTCTCAAACTCATCGCATCCATCCAACTTAGCCAGCCTAGTTGGATGGCTTAGATTTTGATTCGGACGGCCAACGAGGTGAAGGTATGCTCGTCGGCAACCCATCTCCATCCCTGGCCAGTCGAACTGCCCACGACATGTCAGGAGCACATCAAACCGATTGCTCAAAGTAGGCTGGCCGCGCGGGTTACAAAACCCTAATTTATGTTAGCAGCAGTATATTGCTGCCGCAAAATGATCTCGGTCGTCCAACTTCGCCAGCCGAATTAATCGGCCTAGATTCAATTCCGATCAACAGACAAGGCACGGATACACTCACTAGCGGCCAGACTATAGCGCTGGCTGGTCGAATGATCCACAGCATGCCGCCAACAACAAAAACCATTGTCCCAAAATGGGTTGGCCACACGGCTTTTAAAACCTAAATTAAATCAACGGAAGCCATTAACTACCGCAAATCATCTCGACCGCCAACTTTGCTAGTCTAATCGGCCGGCCTAAACTCTTATTCTAGGCGTTCAACAAGATGTGGCCATGATCACTGTTCACCTCCCTTACATAAGGAACAATCGGCCATGCCGCGTCCTTCCCATATGGCTCCTAAACGATCGCCCAAAGATGGCTGGCCGCGCTTCTTGTAGGAGTCTTAAATAAATTAGCGGCAACCAATAATTGCCGCAAATCATCTCAGCCATCCAATTTGGCTAGCCAATTTAACCGGTCTAGATTTAACTTGGACTGATCAATAGGATGTCAAAATGGCTACCAGCCATCACTCTCCTATAGGGACCATCTGGCCTACCTTTGGCATGCATAAATAGTTCCCAAACTCTCTGAAAGTGGCCAGTCATGCTCTTTTTAAGACCCTAGGTTTCGCGACCAACCAATATAGGCTCAATATAACGATGCTTCACATGCATCGATTATTTTGAGCTGCTTGCTTAAAAGCAATGCTCTACATGCATCGAATACGTACGATATTTTATAAGTATCCGCTTCACAAATAATTTAGTTATTTTACCTAATAGCGTCACATGCTATTCTTTGCGGCAAGTCTCATGACTTGGCTCGTCACACATGACTACCCGCCGCCTAACTTGCGCGTGATTGGTCAGAATAATTAGGTCTTGCAAGCAAGACCCACTCAGCAACTTGCTTCCTGTTTTCCACGAAAATACTCGAGACATCAAACATGTCACAAACTGGGGGATGTTCATCAGGGTATTGGTCTGGCTGTCTACAGCGTGCGGCGTGCAACACGCCCATTACAAGAAAGTGTCAGGAAAGGGGGCAGTTAGTGATGTAGAGAAGTAGTGGGACGAAACCACCCAGTCTTCCCCTCATATTGGAAACGTGGTTTTCACCGTCCTACACGATCCCACTCATACATCTCTCAACTATTCCCAGTTCCTATGAGATCAGGGTGCATGCAACTATGACTAATATAAATAGGTTTTCAACCTATTTCAACCAAAAACAGTTTTAGTTATCAACACAGTATCCAGAAGTAAACACCAAAGAACTGATAACTTACATTCCGCAAGCCAGTTCCATATTCTGATACAAGTAATAAAATAGCCACACCTTAAGAGTTAACCATTCTGATCCCAACACCTTCTTCGCTTCCCTCCCTAAGATCAACCCTTCTCATTCATTTTATGACCGAAGCAAAACTGGAACGGCCATTTCTTGGTTTAGGCCAGAATTGTACAGATTGATCTCTCAAATCTAAAGTACTCCCGTGCAGTGCATTTGTTTAGGGTTTAGATTCGTTTCTCGGCGGCACACCCAAATTTACCATTTCTAGCAGAATCAGTTTTTACCCCAAAACAACTGGCGACCACAATGGGAGATTAATCTCTCGGTTGCAGAAGTCATTTTCCCAATTCCATTTTCAATTTTCTAAATTTCTCAAGGTGGTTGATCTTAGGAATGGTTCAGAAACCCTCAATCCCAATTTTACTTCTCCTAGCACTGACTATACTTCACATGTTATTCCTGAATCCGTTCTTTCATTCAAAACCCTTGTCGAGGCTATGGAGTCTCAGTATTTAACAACTATTCACGATTTGATGTAAATCCTGAATGATATTGTCAGGAACCAAGCTACTATTGTCAAGACGCAAGACGAAGTATTTACGCTTTTGAAAGCCCTCACGGATCAACTATCAAAGGAACCAACACGTATTCATTCTGGAGGAAACACTATCAACAATTTTGGGTTAATACTGATGGTAGTAGTCTTTCTTCCAAGATTCATATTTCTATTCCTGGTGAGGAAGATGAAGCCTATGGTAACGTTGAATGGAAAGGTAGATACCAACCTAATTTGTATGCTCATGAACATCAAGAGATGTTTCTTCAAACTCAAAAAGAAGACTCATGGGATTTATCACGTTCTCATCAGAGTCCTTGCAATGAAGAAGTGATTGCATCCTTCTTGGAAAATTGCATCAGAAGCTGCTAAGAGATCCGTTGCTGCTTTACTCAGTCGATCCGAACCGTCCCAGAATGAAGAAGCTCGTAAAGATTTTCAGGAAAGCAGGCGTCCTTCTAATAAAAGATCCAGCCTCCAGTCAATCACTAGTGAGGGTGGAAAGAGAAGGCATCTGGGGAACGGCTATCAACAACCCAAACATGCGGCGCAGCAGACAACTCAAACCCGGAAAGCTGCAACTAAGACGCCTGTACAGCAACAAGAAACTGGAGAGGCTGCTCTAATCTTACCGTTTCCAATTGAAGAGGTAATCGAACTCCTAGAAGCGTGGATTCAAGATGGCGTCATCAAGCTACCTCCTATGAGATGTCCTCCAACTAAAGAATAAATGGCAAATCCAAAATATTGCCATTACCATAGGTTCGTCAATCACCCCACCAGTAATTGCAACAAATTGAAGCGCATTTTCAAAGAAAAGGTGGATGCAGGAGAACTTCAACTAAGCACCGAAGGAGTCCACAGAGATCATCTTCATGTTAGGAGCTGCATGGTTTCTGGGGACTCCGTCCACAAAACCGTACAGTCCATGATGGAGCATTTATGTGAGATTCTGTATTTCTCCAAGGCGCAGCGTCAACACATATTTGCAGCCCTCAACCGTGTTGTACCAGGCAAGCAACAATAGGCGAGCTTCCGCACACAAGGAATCAGGGAGGAGCCGCTTCACCGAAAATGAAAAAAAAAAGAATAAACTCATATACGTGAGTTATCAAAGCCCGTCAATGTTCATGGCCGTGGTCGTCAAAGGTTCGTGCTCGTAGCTGCCGCTCCTTCCTTCCAAGATCCATGGCCGTAGCCACCACTCGTCCCTGTCAAGATTTGTGCCCTAGTCACCACTCATCCCTGTCAAGGATCGTGACCGTAGCCATCCAAGCTCCATCCAACCTATTTTGTTCCCACGAAAACGCAGTCCCTTCTGATCACAGGTTCTGCCAAGAACCGTTGCTGCTCGTTTGTTGATACCATCCAGAGCTTCGTCATAGCAACAACCACTACATTCAAAGGTAATCCGAGCTTGTGTATATTTTAGTTTCCCGTGGAGGAAGTAACAGAGCCATAAGTATGGATACAAGATGGTGATATCTTTATCATGGTCAACCCATCGACCATACAAGATAGAAGCACGTAAACCACACTTGGGGACTGAGGCTCAACATGGAATTCCTACGTTTTCAGTCAAGGACCTCTTCAACTCAGGAGAGACGGTCAACCAAGAAGCCATAACCGTGACCAGGTCACCACTTTTCAAAGATGCAGCGTAAAGATATCATCACTTCCCTGTCTGGAAGTCACCTGATCGACAAGCAGTATTTGGTTCAACCATTCATAAACATTGTTACCAATGAAGAGTCAAAGAGGAAAGTCGCGCCCCAGCAAGCCACACAGACCAACCGAATCGTGTCTGCCACATCACATACTCAGAACTCAGTATCGCCTACCCAAGGTCTACACGAAGCCGCACACCAACAACTACATCAGTCGACAAAGTTGGATTTGGTGTTTCTAGATTTCCAATTTCCTATGGAAGGGGTGCATGGGCTGCCAAGAAGTTTGGATACAATATAGGTCTATCAAGCGTGACTCCTACCGATTGATCAACAAATGACAAATCCAAAAGATTGCCGCCTTCATCAATTCATCAACCACCTTACCAGCAAATGCAATGGAAGAACATCTTTCAGGAGAAAATAGGCTCGGGATAATTACACCTGGGGACTGCCAGCATGGAGTGCCTTCGCGTTCCTCAACCAAGTTATTTATGATGTCAGGATCATCACTGTCAAAGATGTACGAGCCGTAGGAACTTCTCAACATGAAGCCATACACGTGCATCAAAGACTCCAAAAGTACGCCGCAGAGATATTTTCACATATCCCGCCATGCCATCGGATCTAGTACGCATCTAATCTCCTTACAAGACTGCATTGTATTCCCAAGCCGACTAAAAAATACAGCTCTAGTAACCAAACAGAAGTGTAACTGGGGACTGCTCAATCGCATCCCATTTCATACAACAATCCAAGATTCAGAAGATGGTTCAAAGGATGTCGCTTAGAACGAAGTCCTTGAAGATTTGATAGCAGCATGTCGGCAACAGAACGCCTCTCAGCTTGTTTACTTCACTCAAAGGCTCCGGGAGATTTTTCCCATACAAGCATTCCAAGTATATCATCATCGTAATCAGAAGGGCAAGAATAGGCTTATGAGCTAAAGAGTCAGAATAAATACAATTTCATTCCAGTCAATGCTCAGGAGTTTAAAGAACATTTTATTGCGACTCAGCAGTCCAGACACCAAACAACTTAAAGTCAAGGCCCCTTGCAATTGAGCGCAATGGAGTTTGGAAAATTTTGAAATCCACTGAAGAGGCTAGATACTCATTTTCTGGAGACAAGACCTTATTACACATTCCGGAGAGGATTGATGGTACAGCTTCTACACCTTCTGGTCCAAAAAGAAGAATCATCACGAGATTATGATGAGTCCTAACAGTCGTATATGACACTTCAAAGAAGTCATCATCTATATTTGGCATGTCTCTGGAATCATTAATGCCTCCTGGCTTAGCAGCGGAAGTATCTCCAGGAGTTCACTCAGGATTTGATGAAATTTCAAAACTGTGGAAGTTATACGTACAATTAAAGTTCATACTTGCAAAAAGAAGAAGAAAGAACAAGATGTACTTACCTTGCCGCTGACGATTGGCACGCTCATGATAGAGCTACTGACAATGACGAAGAGGAGCCGGCTGCTGCAAGCGAAAGCACGGAGCCAGATGAGCAACAAAAAACAGAAGAGGGTCGATACCCCTTTTATACGAACGGAGTTTCCAAAGTTCGAACGGAAGAAGGATTCTTTCTTACTCCATGAACGGGAATAGATGGATAGGCCCACCGCACTCATACCCCATAGCCGAGCTAGCAACACGCTACTATGAAAGCCACTGGCTGCGGGGTCCTGCTACTGAAGGCCGATTAGAATTTTCCTGGTAATATCTACCTGCTTCGTCTTTTCAATTTTAATTTCGTCTGTCACCATCTAGTGCCTACCCGCAACAATGTCACTATTACGTGCTAAGCAGGGGACTTAATGTTGATGCCAGTTTGCTCTAACAGGTGCTTCCCGTGGCCGATCGTCCATGCCCCATATTATTGCCTGCTGGCCCCTCTTTCTCAGCAACCAATCAGATCGCTTTAAATGCACAACACACACTTTTGAGTAAAAGTGGAAGTTGGCTATGCGCACATTTAATTCCTTAAGGAATTGAACATAGGCTGCCCATGTCAGTCTTAAAACAATCACGGCCACACAATTTGGCCGGCCAACTCAATGAGCTTGGCCTCCTCCCAACGAGACCAATCAAACTTCATGATGTCCACCGGCAGGCCCACCACAATTCCAGCCAATCGGACTCCTCTTATCCCTCCAGCAACATCCCTGATCGCCAGCCGAAGCTAGGCTAGTCGCGCTGTTGAAAAGAAGTTCAACGAGTTAAGACTGGCCATGACAGTCTCAAACTCATCGCATCCGTCCAACTTAGCCAGCCTAGTTGGATGGCTTAGATTTTGTTTCGGACAGCCAACGAGGTGCAGGTATGCTCGCCGGCAACCCATCTCCATCCCTGGCCAGTCGAACTGCCCACGACATGTCAGGAGCACATCAAACCGATTGCTCGAAGTAGGATGGCTGCGTGGGTTACAATACCCAAATTTATGTTAGCAGCAGTATATTGCTACCGCAAAACGATCTCGGTCATCCAACTTCGCCAGCCGAATTGATCGATCTAGATTCAATTCTGATCAACGGACAAGGCGTGGATACACTCACTCACTAGCGGCCAGACTATAGCGCTGGTTGGTCGAATGATCCACAACATCCCGCCAACACCAAAAACCGTTGGCCCAAAATGGGTTGGCCACACGGCTTTTAAAACCTAAATTAAATCAACGGCAGCCATTAACTGCCGCAAATCATCTCGACCGCCCAACTTCGCTAGTCGAATCGGCGGGCCTAAACTCCTATTTTAGGCGTCCAACAAGATGTGTCCATGATCACTGGCCACCTCCCTTCCATAAGGAACAATCGGCCACGCCGCGGCCTGCCCATATTGCTCCTAAACGATCGCCCAAAGATGGTTGGCCGCACTTCTTGTAGGAGTCTTAAATAAATTAGTGGCAACCAATAACTTCCACAAATCATCTCAGCCATCCAAACCTAATAGCATCACATGCTATTATTTGCGGAAAGTCTCATGACTTGGCTCGTCACACATGACTACCCGCCGCCTAGCTTGCGCGTGGTTGGTCAGAATAATTAGGTCTTGCAAGCAAGACCCACTCAGCAACCTGCTTCCTGTTTTCCACGAAAATACTCGAGACATCAAACATGTCACAAACCGGGGGATGTTCATTAGGGTATTGGTATGGCGGTCTACAGCGTGCGGCGTGCAACACGCCCATTACAAGAAAGTGTCAGGAAAGGTGGGCAGTTAGTGATGATAGAGAAGTAGTGGGACGAAACCACTCAGTCTTCCCCTCATATTGGAAACGTGGTTTTCACCGTCCTGCACGATCCCACTCCTCCATCACTCAACTATTCCCAGTTCCTATGAGATCAGGGTGCGTGCAACTATGACTGATATAAATAGGTTTTCAACTTATTTCAACCAAAAACAGTTTTGGTTATCAACACAGTATCCAGAAGTAAACACCAAAGAACGGATAGCTTATATTCCGCAAGCCAGTTCCATATTCTGATACAAGTCATAAAATAGCCTCACCTTCAGAGTTAACCATTCTAATCTCAACACCTTCTTCGCTTCCTTCCCTAAGATCAACCCTTCTCCTTCATTTTGTGACCGAAGTAAGACTGGAACGGCCATTTCTTGGTTTAGGCCAGAATTGTACAGATTGATCTCTCGAATCTAAAGTACTCCCGTGCAGTGCATTTGTTTAGGGTTTAGATTCGTTTCTCGGCGTCACACCCAAATTTACCATTTCCAGCATAATCAATTTTTACCCCAAAACAGCTATGAAATCATTTCGATAGGGTTTAGTCAATTTTTGAGAATTGTAATCAGGCTTGGTGAAACTTTCAGTTGATAGAATGCAATCGCAGATACGTAGATATAAGATTTTTTTTTATTTTTTTTTTGAAGCATACATAGATATAAGATGATAGTACTTTGTTTACCCTCTTTTTAAACTTTGTTTCACATCTAGCCAATATAGTTTATAAGGGTGAAAAATAAGTTTTATTTTTCCCATAACAAGCATACATAGATATAAGATGATAGTACTTTGTTTACCCTCATTTTCATTTTAGCTTTGTTTTTTTGCTAAAAAAAACTCTACCATAACAAGCAACATTGTTCCACCATATTCACTTTTCAAAATCGACAGCATGCAATATCATCTTTGTCGTGCTTTACATACTTTGTGGAATACTAACAGTGTTAAGGTAACTCCACGGGTCTCAATGCACATCACTCAAATCATCAACTAACAAATAACACATATATCAATTGACTTAGCATCAACAGTTACGAGGATGTTAGTTCTTCTGATGATATACTCCAATACCGAACGTAAGTTTAGTCGTACCCGATTGTTCACATATTCCAGCAGCTTTTGAAAATGGTGACTCATGAGTTGAGTTTTTCAACGTATTAATTCGAGTGGATTATATATTTTACTTGACGTACTATCCAAAGCTCTCCAAAGGTAAAGCACCACACTTGGAATGGGATTGCGAATTGCCAGATAACTCTCTAGAGTGAGTTAATTTCCAACAAAATGATTTAACCAATTAATCATTACTCAACAGAACATGTATCGACCATTATCAAGCCCAATTAACATATTTGATGAACATTGGTTACTCAATAGAACGCATATGTGATTCTCACGCTCAATTTTGTATGTTTTCTAAGAGGTGTAAGTTAATTTATGAAAATATACAACTTATATTGTTTTCATTTTAGTTTGCATAAAATCATTAAATTTTACCAAACGGATGTGATATTTAGTGTTTTATTAGTTTGAACCTACCTTTCAAGCTCCTTGCATGAAAAATGAATGAAGTATTACCGCTACGGCACGGGTTATTTCTAACTTGATGATATTTTGTGGGTAAATTCTCGATATTGAAATCATAAAAAAGTTTACAAAAATTACTATTTCACAACATTACAAGTGAGATCAGAGCGATAATTATTTTTATTTTTATTTTTGATGGAAAGGTTAATTATATTAAAAGCTAGCAAATATAGTACAATGGGTTCACAATTTCGTTTTTATCGAATACATTGGAATAAATGCTAGATTTTTGAATTTTGTACTGCAAATGTGTAGACATATATTGAGATTTTTTATCCTTGCTTCCTTTGCAATGTGGTCCGCAGCAGAGTTATGTTTTCTATTTATGTACTTCACCTGTGCTTGGGATAATTCTTCCAAAATTGTCCTGGCTTCTTGCAAAGTGTTTTCCGCTGTCCAAGGGGCTTCTATACTTACCTTATTGATGTTGTCTGCCAAAACTTTGCGGTCAGTGACTATGGAAACACTTGATAGTATGTTATTCTTTAACCAAGTAGCTGCCTTTACCAAGGCTTTCGTTTCCGCGTGAAAAGCTGAAGTAGCCCACTCCGAACCCGCTGATATATGCATAAAAGTCTCATGATCCACTGAGTACAGTAAAAAGGCATAACCCATAGAAGAGTCTTCTTTTCTAAAGGATGCATCAATAAAGATTATCCAATCTGTGTTTATGTCGGACCAGCTATTCCTAACTAAGGTTCTTTTATTTTGGGAAATTCCCTTTTGGATAAATTTAGTAGGAATAGAGTTCAGGTATCTATTAATCTGATCCATTAAGTTTACTGGGTCAGGATTGATCTTTTCGAAAACTACTGAGCATCTATGTTTCCAGATGAACCACATGATTGTTGCTATTTTTCCTGAAAACTGAACAAAATCAGGATTCGATAACCAACCACCAATCCGATCATTAACCGAGCTTGTGCTACTTCTAGTATTGATGGCTTCTAAAGAAAAACCGAACTATATTGCTCTTGCAAAAGGACAGAATCTGAAAAGAAGTTGTTTGGTTTCCTGCTCCTGAGAATTGCACATCTGACAATGAGGGTCTATGGCTGAATTATGGGTTCCGGGCCTGGAAGAAGTGGGGAGAGCTTGTTGCGCTAATTTCCAAATAAATAATCTTATTCTTGGGATTACTTGCATTTTCCATATTTTTTTCCAAGGGAAACCTGTCGAATTATCATTTTCTTGATCTTGGTTAACCAGAAAATTGTAGATGTTCTTTGCCGTGAAATTTCCTGACTGATGGTGCTTCCATCTGATTTTGTCTTATTCTTGTCTCTTCGGCGTTATTGCTTGAATTTTTGCTCTGACATCTGTTTGAAAGTATATGTTCAGTTTTTCTTGATCCCATGTATTTCCTTCTGTTATCAGCTCCTGGACCAATTTTGGTGTCGGTTCTTGAATATTGGTCGGTTGGGTAATTATATCAGCATTAGGTATCCACTCGTCCTCCCATATTTTTGTAGAAGCTCCATTTTTTACTTGCCAAACGAAATTACCGTTTATTAGGTTTAGACCTTTTTGTATACTTGTCCAAATCCAGAAAAGATAAGATGTTCTAGAGGAATTTAGAGGGCGGGAGTTAGGGAAATATTTAGTTGCTAGGATTTGGACCCAAAGTTGATCATGGTCTGTAATTAGCCTACCTGCGAGTATTGTGAGGAGAGCTAAGATCTACCCAAGAGTGGTTAAATCCAAATGCAATTAGAGCCGAGTTAATGAATTTCCACTTCACCCTATCAAAAGCTTTTGACATATCTAACTTTAGCGCAAGATGACCTTTTCTAGCTTTAGAAATTTTCACAGAGTGGATAAGCTCATGGGCTATGATGATGTTGTCAGTGATTTGTCTCCCAGGGAGGAAAGTCGATTGATTAGGGGAGATTAACTTATTCAGGATGGGCTTTAACCTATTTGCTAGAATCTTGGATATGATCTTATAGATTGTATTACTTATGCTGATTGGTCGGAAATCGACTGGAGTTTGGGGGTGGCTATTTTTTGGGGGTGGCTATTTTTGGGATAAGGGTTATATAAGAATGGTTAAACTCTGGATCTAGTATTCCAGTTTTAAAGAAATCTTGAACAGTGAATATGATGTCTGGGCCCAAAATCTCCCAATTAGCTTTGAAGAAACCTGGTTGAAACCCATCTGGACCAGGGGCTCCCCACTGATTCATGTTAGAAATAGTTTTCCAAATTTCTTCTTTAGATGGAATTTCCATTAGAGACAGATTTTCAGCTTCTGAAATACAAGGCTTAATAATATCTGAAAGGTCGCCTCCAAGGTTATTATCTTGAGAATTGCCTATTTGAGAGAAGTGATTCACTAGGAGAGCATTTATTTGATCCCTATCTGAAATCCAGAGCCCCGAGGGTTCTCTAAGGGAATGAATAGCATTGATCCTTTTCCTATTGGAAACTGAGGCATGGAAATATTCTGTATTCTGGTCATATTCTTTAAAGAACTTATCCCTTGAAATCTGATGGTAGTAATCATTTCTGATTTCATACCATTTTCCCAGTTCGGCTTGGAGGTTTTTTAACTTTTCTACATTGGTTGATAAATTTCCAGCTCTATGGATACCCTCAATTTTATTATTTAGGGATTTTATGTTTTTGTGGATATTTCCGAAAACGTCTGAATTCCAATGAGATAGATCCGACGAAAGCAACTTAAGATTCAAGGAAAATTCTTTATGTGATGAGTTATCGGAGTGAAGTTTCCAAGAGGCTGCGACTACCGAGGATAGAGTTGGATGTGTTAACCAGGATCTGATACATCTGAATGGTTTTTGTAATTTTTGCTTTTCTGGGTTTGAATCAAAGAGTAAAGGCGTGTGATCTGACCCTACTCTGGTTAGGTAACTTACCTTCGTATCCGGAAAGTTCTGAATCCATTGGTAAGAGATTAAAGCTCTGTCGATTCTCACAAATATTGGCATCTCCTTTTCTGTTGTTAGACCGTGTGAAAGGAGCGCCTTCATATCCAGCATCTTGTAAGCCCAGGGAATCAATTGTCTGAATAATGTGGGATTTACTACTTGAGCTTGCTTTATTTCCACCTTGTTTTTCTTCCGGATCTAGAATGACATTTAGATCCCCTATTAGAAGCCAAGGTTTATTGACTTGTTGCCCAATCTGTGCTATATGAGACCACTGCTCCACTTTATCATCGGCTTCAATAGCACCATAAACACAAGTTAATAGAGTGTCATTATTATTTACTCTTAGCTGGAAATGACACACATTTAGATACGATGAGATTAATTCCAACTCTATGTTATTATGCCACGCTATTGCTAACCCCTTTGCTTTACCCACAGATGGAATAATAAACCAGTCATGGAATTTGGATTTTTTAAAAAGAAAATCCATCTTAGAGTATGGAGCAAACACAATGTTAGGATTATAAAATTGACACAAAAAGTTTAAATGATCTTTAGTTAGAGGGGGGCCAATGCCCTGAACGTTCCAAGACAAAATTTTCATGGAGAAAGGATTTAATAAAACGGGGGATACTTTAGGAGAGACCCTAGTGAAACTGTTTAAGATTAAACAGAGAGATGATGAGAAAAGAAAGGAGAAGTCCACTAAAAACAAAAGATACTTCCCTTAAAAAAACAGAATTTGAAAACAGTCGGAGAGAGATTGGGCCGAGGATAGAAAACAGGGAAAAACTACCTCTAATAACGGAGATGTATAAGAGGTTAAAGAGCACTGGTTAACTAACACGGATAAAAAAAAACTAGATTATGTGAAGAGTATAAACTAGAAAGAAAAAGAGAATTGCAAATCAAAATTACATAGCTTACTGACCATGAACTACTATAAGCAAACCATTAAATCAATGTAGTATTTGATTAGAGAAATGTCACGAGATATCATCTGTTGCTGGGCGAAAAAGAGAAGCTGGTGGGGTCTAATAAAGGGGCATAGTGTCAAACAAAGGCGGAAAGCAAGTTGGCAAGAACTTATTTATTTATTTATTTATTTTCCTCTCAAAGGGGATTACCAAAAAGAAAATTGAGGGGAAACCTTCTCCTAAATTAAACGTGAAAAAATCTAAAGCTGCTGCAAGATATGGCCAACAAGGAGACACTGTCCTAACCGAATACTGCGGAAGTAGCTTAAAATTTCAACGGAAAAAGAAAACCAAGAGGGGGAGTACTTTTAAATATGAGAAAACTAAACAAAAGAAAAACAAACTTCCTTAGATAGATGCAAAGGAGTGAAAAACACAAGACTGTCGGAAATTGAGAGGAGTTGCTGGCCACGATTAAGAAAGAACCACCTGAAGTAAACTATTCCACGAAAACGAAATACAACACCAGACTAGAAAAGTCCGACAAGATACTCCAAAATAGTTACTAAACAGAGGTAAAAATAACGGAGCTGACGACACAAGAACAACAATCCACTGGGTGCGCACTATTTTACAAGAAGAAACACGAACACCAGACCTTAATTAATCTGACATAACCCCAAAATAGGTAAACCACAGTGGAGAAACTAAAGCAAGGCGACAGATAATGGAAAAATTAAAAGCCAGCAACACAAATACCCGATCTTTGAAACAATGAAACAAACACTTTAAGAACAGGTCATGAATATTAATGAATAGAAAACGGAAATGAACGATTATGATTAAGATGCAAATGCATGAGTATGACTACTATAAAGAAGCAAGAATACACAATTCGATGGATACAACAATTAAAATTTCGTAGAGATATTAAAATTAACCATAAAGTGAAACTAAGTGGCCAAAAAAGGTGGATTGCAGCAAGGAAAGGAAAAAGGTTCAATTGAGACCCCTGAACTAATAAGAATTGAATCTTATCAAAAGAAATTAAACCTTTGAATAAGAAATGAATCCCTGATTTTATCAACTAGAAAAAGGAACAAACCCCAAAAATTATGCTGTGAAGCTTTGAACAAGAGATGTATATGCCCTGTCTTGATGAATCTGCAGCTAAATGACACCCAGCAAGAGAAGGGAGATGAAATCTCTCCATAAAGAACACAAATACTACAATAGATTCAATGATCGTTAATTGGGCTACATGGCTGGTAAGCCAGAGAGAATTAGCCGGACATGGAGGATTTAACTAATTCCTCAGCAACAAGATAAATAAAATCCTCATTGACCGAAAAGGAGATAAAAATTAAGAGATGAAATCAAAACGAGAGTTTTAGATGAGAAACACTTATCAAATCTGGGGCATGCAATGATCAGGAGATCAGATTTTGTTGAAATCGGATGGAGATGATTTGACTCGTTAGGTCGCCCGATTCTCTTCTCTGTCTTGGTAGTTTCGTCTTCAAGTATGACTATTAATATCCAAAGCGATAATTATTTGGATTAGAAGAATATAATTGTTACAAGTTCTCCAAGGTCAAAATAAGTAATATCATAATTTATACTAATTAATAATATTATAACCAAAAATTATTCATACTCATGCCGTGCCATTATAGCACGGGTTATTTCTAGTATAATACAAAATAGAAGGGGATTTTAGCCACCGACGGCTAGATAACATTTGAGAGGCAAACAGATGATTCAACCATTCCAGTCTCATCCTAGCAATAGACATCTGATGGTCGTCGTGTTTTTAACCTCTTTCATTATGAATTCAATAATTAGTGGGTTTGTAACTTCTTTCATTATAACTTTAATTTAATAATTAGTGGGTCATCTCATAACTCAAGATATTAGGGATATTGAATGCAAAACCAAATAAAAAATATGTGTGACATATCTATTAAGGTTACAAACACGATAATAAGATCTTTCAAGATCATAAAAAAACCGGTAGTAAAATATGTGTACTCCAGTTTTGAGGAAGTGCACAAATTTGCATTCTCAATACATGGTATTTGTAGCGACACTGCTGTTTTATTAATTATAAAAATCATAATTTACGGGACTCCAATTATAAAAAATGTCATATAGGTTATATTTGTGTACAGGCGAATGTGATGAGAAGCGAATCATATTAGCTAAGGAATTTGGCAGTTGATTTATTATTGATGTATATGGGTTGATTTTCTGTGTATAAAGATATTTGCTTGATACAAATTTCTAAATTGTTTATGAATTTGAGTGATTGGAAAGAAGAAAAAAATCAACAGTTTTAATATCAAATTATGTCAGTGCCGTTAAGGCACGGGTTATTTCTAGTTATATATATAAGGAGATGAGTTGTTTTGGGCTCATGGATTTCATACTTCAAATGAGTGGATGCCTCAATGGAAACCCCAAACATCTTAAATATACAAAATGTCTATGGTGATAAAATATTTTGATCACATGGATAAGCTAAAACTTGCAAACAGGAGAGAAAAAAAAGTAACTGGCCTGATTCAAAGAGTCTAGTTACAGTCCCTTCAAAATAAACGAACAAGTAAAGACAATCCATATATGAAGTTTTTTTCAACTGATGCATGGGATATCATCAATTGATTTGAATTGAAAACACCCTTGACTTTTTGGATGATACAATATAATCGTAATTCAAAGGCATTTAAATCTAAGAATAACGTCTTAGAATAAATCTCAGTATATATATATTTATTAACGTCTTAGAATAACACTGCATATTCAACTTATTGACCTTGGTACTCTGTATATAAATACTAAACGAATACACTATGATCGACATAATTGTGAGATCAAACAGAATATCCCTTTTATTTTCATTATTGTATCATCTTCGAAGATCATAAGTACTTTTCATTATGTTACTTTGTTTCTTGTTTTACGGCAATTGTTAGAGCAACGCTCGGTTAAACCCACATGTTTTGCTATTTCAAGCTTGTTGTAAATGTTAGATGGAAAAAAAATTATATCTTGATTTCTAGTCTACTAAGTCAAGTCCTCGGACTAGGTTAGAATATGGTAGTTGAGTATCAGACATCACCCTCGAAGACTGAAGATATTTGGAGAACTTCATCAACAAGGTATGTAAAGACCGAATCATTCTATTTTGCTCACTATCTTACCATTCCATCTTATGAGACTATGTCGTATGACTTCTAGTAGATTTATTGCAAAGAAGAAATTTCACTTGTCTTGTTAAACATCCCGAAATATGATTTAATCATTGGATGTTCAAAGGTCCTTAACAATATTAGTTCAAAACAATTTATTGTTCAAGAATTAATTTGCGGATCAATTAAAAACATCCCAAGCAATGATTCTATCATTTGGGAATGTTTCAAACATAAAAAGAGAGAAATACTGACCTTTTGTTACTTCGGCTTAGGGTAGGTTAGTGAACCATATTGCAAACCATAGATATCTAAGTTTCTGAAATACAAGGAAGGTTGGCGAACCAGTTCACAAACCTTAAGTTCAAAAGGGGACAATTCACGAACTGTGGTGATCTGAATTTTTCATTTTGGTGTAAAAAGGCTAACAGTTGGTGAACCCGGTTCATGAACCGTGTCCATCTGAGTTTACAAGCCGAATAAGGTTGTCAAACCCGATTACCAACGATCCCAGTAAAAGTTTAGCAGATGCTTAAATACTTATTTTTTAAATATGTTTAGCATTGCTATGACTCTCATAAACACCTCTAAGACATCATTGTTCACCAAAACACTTGTGTATGTGTATGATTATTAAATTCTTAAGTGTTTAAATGAAAATCAAATTGCTTATATGTCATAAGGCATATTTTCCAAACAACGGTCATTATACACGGTTCTGTAATCGGAAATCTGCTTGAATCTCAAGTTATCTTAGCTTGTATTTTAAGAAACTCTTAGTGTTGAACATCTTTAAATATAGATGCTCTTTCAACTATGAAATTCAATCCCTGACACTTTGTGTCCTAATTGATAGCTAAAGTATTCCTCTATAAACCTAGGTCTCCTCAGTGAAACGTTATTAGGTTATACGATTAAAAGACTTCGCTATGGGGATTCGTGAAGCCAGGTTCGACTATCTTTTACCTTGATAGTCGTGTATCCTGATCTTGATCTTCTATTATCGAGGATCTCGTAATATTTTCCAGGAACGATAGATATTAATCGCAAAGTTCTCTTCGTCCCAGACTTTGTGATTCCTTAAGATATATATCTGAAACTAATTCTTAATTGATAAGTTGAAGATTGTTCTTGAGAGGTGGTAAATAATTCAGGCTTCTCATCTAAGTGAGTGTAAATATTCGAATTTTTTAGGTTTGCTAGCTTTGTCTATTGCAACCAGATTTCCAATCCTTGATCTTTGATCTAAAGAGAAATCAAATAGGATTATCTATTAGAGACAGATTGGTATCAAAAGTCTTCACTTAGGTTGAAGCAACTATAAGGCAGTAAAGGATGTCAGCTAAAGGAATCAATTGCGTAGAACCTTGTGAGGTTCAAGAGACGTAAGGAGCACGACTGCAACTGAATCACTTTGAGGGCGGATTCGTCCTCGACTACATTCCAGTCCGAAGTCTGATAGTAAGCTAGTGTCTGTAGCGGCTAAATACAGTTTGGTGTTCAAATCGGGAAGAGGTCCCGAGGTTTTTATGCTATTACGGTTTCCTCATTAACAAAATTCTTGTGTGTGTGTGTGTGATTTTTACTTTTCCACATCTTTTGATTGTTAAAAAGTACTACACTGGTTCATACTCCTATCGAAACGAAAAAGTTGGTGGTGTACTTGGTACCCTCTCCTTTTCAATTGGTATCAGAGCGGGTCCATGTACTAACGGTGTCATAACCGACATGACGACCTCTTGCTTTGATATAAGCAGTCAATTAACAGATTCCTAGTGTGTTGTAGAAACCATTGATGACAATCTGAATATGGGTTTTCATGAGAATATTTGTCATGAGAAACAACGATTGATAAGGAAAATTGATGGACTTCATTGTGAACTATATATCAAGAATTCTGATTTTCGAGAAGGATCTGAAATGGAAAAGATTCTTCAAAAAGAGTTGGACGTTCAATTTCATATTAACAAGGATATTGTTTCCATGTTAGATAAATCAAAGGCTACCTTAGTAAAAGTTCTTGAGGATTTGAAATCTGAAAAAGAAACATCTAACTCCTTGAAGGATCCAAGTCATTCAACTCTTGATTCTTGCTTAGTTAAAGAATTATCCATAATCAGGATATAAGTGAGGTATTGGCTTTGTTAAAACTGATTCGATTCAGATTTCATCGAAAGGACCCAATTGTGTATCCACTACTTCTGTTGGTTCATGTATATTTTGTGGTTCCTGCAATCATTATCAACATACATGTAAGCTATTTCGACAAAAGAAAGCTGCTATAGTGCTTCACAAAATAACTGAAAAACTTTTGTTTAATGTTGAAAGACTTATAAAAGGTCTGACGAGATATCACAATTCAAATAAAGTAATGTCAGTCTGGGAGCTTTTTCCTTGAAGTCTACCTCATCATTTCAGTGATTTTTTGATAGTGGTTGTAGCCGACGCATGATAGGTGACCTTTCATGGTTCATGAATGCAGACGATTTTAAGCGAGGACCTGTAATTTTGGAGATGGGAGTTGTTGCTACATCAGCAAAAAGGGAACGAATAAACTTTCAGGAGTACCTGAAATTCATGATGTTTACGTCAAAGGTATGTTTGCTGATCTATTTTCTATAAGTTAAATTTGTGACAGCTTTCTAAAAAACTCCAAACCACTTTGGGAAAAGAATTTGAAATAAGCAGTGTTAGCAAATTGAAATACTTCTTTGGGTTGCAAATTCAACAACAAAAGGTTGGAATTTATATTTATCATGAAAAATATGCCTAGGAACTTGTAAATAAGTTTCTCCTTGACAACCCTACTCTTAAGCTCACTCTCATGGCTATAACTAGGAAACTACAAAAAGACGAGAATGGTGTTAAACTAGATCAGAAACTCTGCATATCCATCATATGGAGCATGTTATATCTAACAGCAGCTAGACCTGACATTCTTTTTAGCATCGGTTTTGTGAAAGATTTCAAGCAGATCCAAAAGAGTCTCATCTTGCAGCTGCAAAAAGAATCATCCGATATGTTAGGGAGATTATTAGTTACAGTTTATCCTACACCTTTTATACTAATACTGAACTTACGTACTGCTTATTCTAATGCAGATTGGGCAGGATGTGTGGAAGATATAAAAAGTATATCAGGAGAACCCCTTTTCACATGGGTTTAAATCTCGTGGCTTGGCATAACAAGAAACATAACATTCCTTGTCAACATGTGAAGTTGAATACATTGTTGCAGGTTCGTATTGTACTCAACTTTTATGGATGTAACAAATGTTTACAAATTATGGAATAGATACTAGAACTATGAAAATATTTTGTGATAACTCAAGTGAGATTTGAATTACTGATAATCCCGTTGAGCACTCAAGAACAAAGCATATTGACATAAGATATCATTTTATAAGAGAACTCTTTGAGGATGGTATTATCAAAACTGAGTTTGTGCCTTTCGAATCACAATTAGATAAAATTCTCACCAAACCTTTCGATACCCGAACATTGCAGAACCTTCATAAAACTATGGTGTTTTTCTAGTTCATTCATCCAAGCTGGTACCTTTGCCCCTGATTTTATTCATATATTTTTGTTAGAGCATAGCTCAGTTGAACCCACCAAACGTTGGTATGTCAAGTTTGGTTGTAATATTTTAGTATCAAAACTCGTCTAGAGTCGCTTGACTTGACTTGTTTCCATTCCTAACGTATCTTTCAAGTTGTATTATATTGAAAACATAACATGCAAAGCTATATATATATATATATATATACTCTAGTGATTAAACTTGGTCATGTTGGAGCATTGCTCGGTCGAACTCATAAGTGTTGCTATCTCAAGCTTGTTGTCAAATTTAGTTGTCAAAACTATATCTTGATTTCTAGTCTATAATTAGTTAAGTCTCGGTCTAGGATAGAGGCAGTTGAGAATGAACCGGTCATCACTTGCGTTCTACCATTTGAAGGCGAAGATCAACTGAAGGTTTTGGAGAACTTCATCAATAAAAGGTAAGTGAAGACTGAACCACCTATTTCTCAAGTTATATTCACTTTTCTATCATTGAGACGTCTATCGCGTAACTAATTAGACTAGCTTGCATAGACAAGAATTTCAAGTCGAGAACTAATTATTTAGTTTACGAATTTCTCGAAATATAATGACTAAGTGGAGAACAATTTATTGTTCGGAACCAAAATCATGATTCAAGTTTATCATTCGAAAATAGCCTGGAACAGTGATATGTGTCATTGATGTTATTTGGGAATGTTTCGAATTGATTTAGAGAAAAAATATAGAACTACTGTATTCGGAATACAAGACAGTGTTATCAGTCTTACGAACTGAGATATTTGTTATACGTTTGAAGACGAATTACATGTACTTGTACACATATGGGAGTATCTATATATCAACTTACGGATTTGTGTGATACGCATATTCGTATGCACATCATGGGAAAATCTGTTTGTTTCGTGATCCGGATAGGTATGCATATTTGTATGCAAACCATTTTGGAACTGTGGTAAGGGAACCGGGTTTAAGTATCCAAACCGGTATGTGAACCAATACAGTTCTATGTTCCTGAACCAGTTTAGTATCTAAACAGGTACGCAAACTGAAAAGGTTCTGTGAACTCCGGAACCGGTAAAGTCTTAAGGTTTCCAAACCGGTTCGTAAACTGAAAAAGTTATGTCAACTCCGGAACTCAGTTTTGCACCTAAGTTCGCAAACCGGTACGTGAACTGAAAAAATTCTGTCAACTCCGGAACTCAGTTTTGCTCATTAGTTTGCAAACCGGTCTGCGTACCATGACTCATGTATTTATACTTTGTGCATTTACCAACTATGTCGATTATGATTCAATTGCGATTAAATTATTTCTATGAGATAATTTGCATTTGATCAATTCTCTAAAAACACTAGACTTATTTGATCACATGATTGTGACTCAAGATCAATGTCTTTGTGTTCATGAAAATAAGTGTTAACCTTTTAAGTTCAAACCGGCTAGTTTTGGCTAACCATGTTGAACATAGTCTTTGTACATGGTTCGGTTACGATTTACCTAACCCGGGTGTATATCTTGTTTATGTGAATGAGATTCAGAGTTTTCATCTAACGGCGATTATTGATTTCTTGGTTCCAAAGCTATCTTAGCTTAAACCTAAAGAAACCTATGCTTTGAATGTCTATATAAGGGGATTTCTTGGCAACTGGGATCTTTGAATCCTGACACTACTTTTTGGTGTGTCCTAGTGGTATCTAGAGTCGTCCTCTCCAGAAACCCTTTTAGGGTTTAGCGACTATCAAAGACTTTATTGGGATTTGTGAAGCCAGGTCCAGTTATATTTTATCTTGATAACTTGAGCACCCTGATCTTGTTCGATTGTTGATCTATCACTTGAACAAGATAGATAGAAATCACAAAGTTCTCTTCGTCTCAACTTTGTGATTCCGCAAGTTTTATACTTGTGAGGTGAATAATAATCTAGGCTGCACTTCGGATTGCATAAGTCCGGATTTTCAGGATAGCTAGACTTCTGTCAAATTGCTATCGATTTTCATCACCTTGATCTTATGTTTGATTTAATCATCAGTTTTGATTTAAAGTCTTCAATTGAGTTGAAGCAACTCTTAGTTGGTGTGACGTCATCTGAGGGAATCAATTGCGCATAGTCCTGCTGGGATTCAAGAGGCTTAAGGAGCGCGACTGTACCTGAATCAGTGGGAGACTGAGTTCAGGCTCAACTACATTTCAGACCGAAGTTAATTGGTAGTAGGCTAGTGTCTGTAGCGAATTCATACAGTTTGGTGTTCAATCTGGACTAGGTCCCGGGGGTTTTCTGCATTTGCGGTTTCCTCGTTAACAAAATTTCTGGTGTCTGTGTTATTTCTTTTTCTGCATTATATTGTTTATCTTTATAATTGAAATATCACAGGTTGTGCGTTGATCAATCAGACTAGACGTCTGACCTAGTTTGTTGGATACGACTTGACTGATCCTTGGACATTGGTCTTTGGTACCGTCCAAGAACTCTCTTTGTAATTAGGTTCACGGATTCAATTCTATAAACGTTCTAATAACAATAGAAAGAGATATATAACTCTAGACACTTTCCTTGATTGAGTTTTAACTCTCGGAGTTGTGTTGAGTTTGTCTAAATAGATTGCCTACGTAAAAGTTGGTGGTGTATTTTGGTACCCCCAGTATTTTCAATAAGATATGTATACATCATACTATCGGTTATGGTCTCTCATATACGTTTGATACTAACACTAATCTTACAGATTATTCTGATGTAGATTAGGCAGGTTGTGTAGAAGATAGAAAAAGCACATCTGGAGGATTTTACTATGTAAGACTAAATCTTGTTGCCTGGCATAGCAAGAAACAAAACTCAAAATCACTATCAACGTGCAAAGCGGAATACATTTCTTAAATATGAAAATGCATACCTATCCGGATCACGAAACAAATAGATTTTCCCATGATGTGCATACGAATATGTGTGTCACACAAATATGTAAGCCGATATATAGCTACTTCGCTACAATTACATGTAATATGGCTTTAGATGTATAACAATTATCTCAGTTTAAAAGACTGATAAGACTGTCTTGTATTCCGAATATAGTAGTTCTATATTTTTCTCTAAATCAATTTGAAACATTCCCGAATAACATCAATGACACATATCGATGTTCCAGGTTATTTTCGAATGATAAACTTGAATCATGATTTTGGTTCCGAACAATAAATTATTCTCCACCGAAATTGTCAAGTATGAACAAATGTTCATTAAGCTTAGTCGTTATATTTCGAGAAATTCGTAAACTAAATAATTAGTTCTCGATTCGGATTCTTATCTATGCAAGCTAGTCTAATTAGTTACACGACAAACGTCTCAAGGATAGAAAAGAGAATATAACTGTAGAAATAGGTGGTTCAGTCTTTACCTACCTTTTGTTTATGAAGTTCTCCAAAATTTTCAGTTGATCTTCTCCTTTAAAAGGTAGAACGCAAATGATGACTGGTTCGTTTCTCAACTACCTCTATCCTAGACCGATACTTAACTAATTGTAGACTAGAAATCAAGATATAGTTTTGACAACTAAATCTGACAACAAGCTTGAGATAGCAACACTTGTGAGTTCGACCGAGCAATGCTCTAACAAAGATCTTCATCTGAAAAATTAGGATCGACAAGATCATCCCCAGAGTTATCAACACTTTCACGTTTTAGGGTTCTAGTGTTTTTCAGTGCCTTGAGCGCAATATCTTTTCCGGCTTTGGATTGCAATTCATGATCAAAGATCTTCAACTTTCCAATAAGAGTGTTCCTGGAAAGTGTATCAAGGTTATTTCCTTCCATGATGGCATGTTTCTTAGACTCGTATCTTGCTGGTAAAGATCGGAGAATTTTCATCACAATGTCCTTTGGGAGATAGTTTTCCCTAATGCAAAGCAATCATTAACAATACTAAACACCTTTTGATTAAATTCTTCAAACGAATCTTCATCAAACATACGAAGGTTTTCCCAGTCAGAAGTTAGGTTTTAAAGCCTATCGTCTTTCTCTAAGGTATCACCTTCAAATACGTTTTCTAAGATATCCCAAGCATCTTTATACTTAGTGCACGATGCCACATGGTGCTGAAGATCTGGTCTTATAGCGTGGATAATAGCGTTTAACCCATCAGAATTATGCTTTACAACACTTATCTCGGATTCACTATATTCTCCTAATGGCTTTGAAGCAGTATTTCCGTCTCTAACAATTGTTGGTACTTCGTATCCAATAACTACAAGTTTCCATGTATCAAATTCACGGGCTTGTAAAAAGGAACGCATAACGATTTTCCACCATAAGTAATTTGAGCCATGAAACGCTGGTGGTACATTTATAGAGATTACATTCCTATCCATATAATCAGACTGCTTCAAACACAAACGTATTAGGTCTTAATGTGTTTGCCTGCTCTAATACCAATTGAAATATTGGGGGTACCAAAATACACCACCAACTTTTTCGTAGGCAATTTGTATGGACAAACTCAACACAACTCCGAGAGTTAAAACTTTGTCCATAGACGATCACATTTGGTATCAGACTTCTAGGTTGATATTTAAAAGATTGTGGTGTATTTGGGTACCCTCGTCTTTTCACTTTTGGGCAACTAAGCTTGAGTTCCAGTTTATTAAAAAATTAATGATATTATTATCTTCCTCTTTATGGTCATAGCATTGTGTGATAGTCGCTCATAGATGACAGTCACCTTAGGATGATCGGAAAAACTCTTCTTCATAAGAATTGTTTTCAACAGGAATTTAGAATTACTTCAACTTCAGAATTTGAATGTGTGATCCATGATTGTGTACTTCGTCATGCTAATATTTTCTATGAAGCATGTGATTCTGATAATCTTCCACCTTGTATACCTGCTTAATATAATAGTGTTTAGTTAAGGTCCAAGAAAATCCTTCTCTTGTGATTAGAGTAAAGGTCGCTCATGTTGTTCTTTCGGGAATGACATCAAATTAGGGAGAGTACTTTTGAACTTGTGCTTGAACGTCATATCTTTGTAGGGAGAGCGGGTGTGGAATTGTACGAGATGCTTGTGCCTATGTATTAGCTTGATAAAATCTCCGAGATTTCTTGGTGAAATCGTCGAAACTGAATGCCAGTATGTGTTCTCTAGTCTTGACACTCTTTGTTTCATTATGATCCATGTTTTTCACCTTTGCCAATTTTTTTGACAAAAGGGGGGAGAATTATTAAGTAGTATCCTACTACAACATATGGATTTTCTGAGCATTATGTAAGGGAGAGTGGATTATGATCTATAGGCTTTACCTATTTTGCAAAAGATGTAAGTATTGACTAAATTTCGAGTCAAGCTTGTCTTGTTAAACATCTCGATATATAATTCAATCATTGGATGTTCAAAGGTGCTTAACAATATTAGTTCAAAACAATTTACTGTTCAAAGAATCAATTCAAAATATCCCAAGCAATGATTTATCATTTGGGAATGTTTCAAACATCAAAAGAGAGAAATACAAAAATTATGTTATTTCGGCTCAGGGTAGGTTAGCAAACTATCTCGCAAACCATAGAAATCTGAGTTCCTGAAATACATGGAAGGTTGGCGAACCAGTTCGGAAACCTTAAGTTCATAAGGGAATAGTTCACGGACCATGGTGATCTAAATTTTTCATGTTGGTGTAAAAAGGCTAACAGTTGGCGAACTCGGTTCAAGAACCCTGTCCATATGAGTTTACGAGCTGAGTAGGGTTAGCGAACCTGGTTCACGAACCGTAACACTCTGACTCGTGAACTGCCTATACAATTCAAAAACTGTTTCACCAACGGTCCCAATATAGTTTGGCAGATTCTTAAAGGCGTATGTTTTGCATTGCTATGACTCTCATAAACATCTTTTAAGACAACACTGATCACTAACACACTTGGTATATGTATCATGATTAAATTCTTAAGTGTTTAAAATGAACATCAAATTGCTTATAGTTCATAAGGCGTATTTGCCGAAGAACGGTCATTAACTGGTCATACAAACGGTTCCGTAACTGGACCACTGTGTATATTCTTCAATGTGATTTCAAGACTAATTTTCACATGCTTACTTGAACCCTAATTAGAGTTTCATCTAAACATAGAAAGTGTTTGATTAAATCTCAAGTTATCTTAACTTGAATTTTAAGCAACCCTCAGTCTTGAACATCTATAAATAGAGATGCTCTTTCAACTGCGAAATTCAATCCCCGACACTTTGTGTTTTAGTTGATAGCTAGAGTCGTCCTCTATAGACCTAGGTTTCCCCTTTGAAACGTTATTAGGTTTATGATTAAAAGACTTCGCTTTCGGGTTTCGTAAAGGCAGGTCCGACTATCTTTTACCTTGATAGTTCGTGAATCCTAATCTTGTTTTTATGTTATCGAGGTTCTCGTAATCTCTTTGAGGCAAGAAAGATAGTAATCGTAAAGTTCTCTTCGTCTCAGATTTTGTGATTCCTCAAGATAGATATCTGAAAACTATTCTTAATTGATAAGTTGAAGATTGCTCTTGAGAGGTGGTAAAGAATCCATGCTTCCCATTAGAAAGTCATTAGTGGTGCAGCTCATGGCTCTCGCTGAACTCTATCTAGTCTCCCATGAATTGGTCATATTAATTGCCAGAAATTGAAGACAATACTTATTAGACCTTTTTATCTTATTAATTTCATGAATCAAACTTTCTGCAAGTATACAAGAATCAAACTTTTGTTGTCATCCAATAAAAGGAATCGCTCTCATATAAGGTTAGGTTAGAGATGACTATCAAACAATTACAGATTATTTATTATTTAAAATAACACACCGAGTACTTGGAACATATAAGAAAGTTATTTCTCCTTAGTGAAAATACAAATATGAATCTTTGACCGAAAGAGAAATCAAATAGGCTTATCTCTTAGAGCCAAATTGGTTCAAAATAGATGATAAGTACATTAGGTTTTCAATTACTGAGACCCACCACCATGGAGAACTCTTATGAATTCCTCGTCTACTTGGAATAATATGATCAGTTGTATTTTAAAGAAATGTTTTTGGATAATGGGGGATGAAACTAAGATTGAGATGTTGAAGGATCTTTGGCTTCCACAAAGCCATAGAAAGAATGTTAACCTTCACAAAACTGGAACTGTCATTAAACATGTTAGTGATCTGTTTGTGCAATATACAAGGAGGTGGAATCCATAGCTCATAATCGAGCAATATGTGAACTGAAGATGAGGAGCGCAACTATGACAAACTTATTAGACAAAGCATCCCGATGGAGATTTTCTGCAAAATCATTTCAGAAAATGCTGAGAGCTAACCAAAGATCAATGGAAGAAATTCTAGAAAACCAAAAACATTCCTAAAATACAAATCTAAAGTACAAATGTTTATGTGGGGACCGCTTCAAAAAAGTGCTAGCTATCGCAACTAACATTAAAAAAAGGTCGTCCCTGGTATTAATCATGAATGCAGGCCACCCTTGCAAATCCGCCGGGTCATAACTCTGGCTATTAAATTGCCCTGCTGAGTGGTTAGGGACCCTTTGTATTAATTTTTTTTAAACGTGGCTGTGTGCCTGTGGCATTTGAAGCCACCACTAATTTCGGGGGTGGCTTGGGCACCCCTGCGAATCCGCCGGGTCATAACTCTGGCTATTAAATTGCCATGCTGAGTGGGTAGGGACCCTTTGTATTAAAAATTTTAAAACGTGGCTGTGTGCCTGAGGCATTTGAAGCCACCACTAATTTCTGGGTTGGCTTGGGGCTGCTCTCAGCCAGGCAGCCACCCCCAAAATTCCATAATGCAACTAAAACTAAGTTTTAGAAGGGCATTTTTTGGGAATTTTTCTAAAAATCCCGCATAGAATTGAGTTTCTCTGCCTGTGCAATAGCTAGCATTGCTGTTGCAACCATCAGTCTAAAATGAGAGGGATGAAGGTAGCGGTTTATGGCTACGTAGCTGGGGACGTTCAAGTCATGGTGAACACCTTCAAACCAATGTCTATAACCAAAGTTCATATCATGGAACTGATGCTAAGTTACATAAAAATAACTAGTGGTTACTGCCCTAGGAAAATATTTCCTAGTCTGCACTAGGAAGTTGCATCAGATACTTAGGAAGACATGAACTCTTTTTAGGATCGGGATTCTTTCATTGTATAAGAAATTAAATTAGTTGTTCAGTAGCAACTTATCATTGATCATATAATAGTAAACTCACTAATCACCTGGCATCTTAGCCTTGCTTCTAAGAACACACATAGTTGGATAAGCCAGTGAGTGCTCTTTGTGTTTGTAATCAAGCCAGTGAGTGCTCTTTGCCTTGATTACAATTCAAGGATTGTTATCCGAACTTGTTGACAACATTACAATAAATAATCTAATGTATCAGAAGTAGTTGATAACATACAATAAATAATCTAAAAACGCAAAACAAAAATAAAATTTGAATTAATTAGCCTCAGAGATCTTGGGGGGAAATAATCCTCATATGGGATAAACCCATCAAGAGTAGCAAATATTATCCTTACATCACCGGATATCAATTCATAAACAATGCTGCAAACAATTACAAAACAATTGATTTAACAATTACAGAAAGACGGACTAAAAATTGAAAGACAAAACCTATTGATGTGTTAGTCAGAAGTAGTTGTTTTATCACGTTAATGAAAATCAATGCGAATCCGACTGATTTGGTTTTTTTTCATCATCCCAACATCAAAAATATCTTCCATACAAAAGAGCTAAACAGCAAAAGAAACCCAAAAATTAAAAACACAATTTAAAATATAATTTGAATTCGTAAACAATGATGAACTATTATAAAACAATTGATTTAACGATTAAAAATGATAGCTGTGATTTGAGACAGACAAACTTATTGATGTTGGTCAGAATTAGCTGGTTTGTTTGATCATGTTAATGAAAATCGGATTCGGTTTTCTTTAATCATCCCAACATCAAAAAATCTCTTCCAAACAAAACAGCTAAACATCCTACAATTAAAAACACAATTTAAGAAAAAATTGAATCTAAGGATTGAGATAAGAGATAAAAATTTATATGAAGTCAGTCAGAAGTAGCTGGTTTGTATGATCATATTAATGAAAATCAATGTGAATCCGACTGATTCGTGTGTTTTTTCATCATCCCAACATCATACAAAACAATACGAACTCTACTTCGATTCGATTTTTTTTTATAGAAAATACAAAATCAAATATAATTTCCACCTTAAACTGAAAAACCATATTTCATAAAAAGAGGATCATCAAAACAAGAAGGCAGAAACAAATCTGTGTTGCCTAACCATAGATTCTTTGACGCATTAGTATCAGTAACGCCATAGAAATTGCAAAATTAGGCTTTAAATCAAAAGAAAACCTAATAAATTGGAACAAAAAAAAAATACTACTGAAGAACTCCTTGATAAGAAAATTGCTTGGAAAGGAAAACCTAAAAATTTATGAACCCTAACTAATATCCCTGCTGACTGCTGTGAGGAGAAAGGTGAATTAGCCTTCTTATTTATACTGCGAAACAAGATACCGAAGTCATGAAACCCTAGTTTTTCATGTTTTGTGGCTTTGCTCAATGGGCCTTGTATTTATATGAGCCGAACACTTTCATGGACCCAAAATTATGATTAATGGTTGGGGGCTTGGGGATATAAAATTCCGCGTAGCCCAAATTCACTGGGCGACAAAAAGAGGATGTTGTCATAATCCTTGTATGTGTTTTTCAACTGTATATTTGTATTCTTAATTCACCCTTTCTATTGATACAATATATTTTTGGTAATTATATTTTTAACTGGTTAATTACGGTTAACGCTGTATTATCCTAGGCTCTCACCGATTCCTTTCTCGAGTTCTATTTCAAACAACAATTGTTTTGGGAGACGAAAAACTATTATTTGACTACTATATTGAACTCAAGGAGATGGATGACAGTGATGAAGACCAGTCGTAAGATTTATTTTACGTCAATAAAACCCAAGATTCGGAGATGAATTATTTTTTGGATGTTAAATCTTTTCATCGTTTCTCATCTCAACAAGAGTCGAATGAAGAATGTGGACCTCACAATGAGGTAAGTGCTTTACTTAGTTGAAAACTCAAGTTTTTCATGGTGAACAATGGTTGAAGCCTTATTTTCAACTTAGGTCTATTTATTTTTTTAATGGCACTTAGATAGTGGTTTTCAGCTGGGTTTTTTTTTCCGAATGAATTAGACGTTAATCTTAATTAAAGATGATGTTTTTGTTATGTTTTGTCCCCAATGGAATTAACAATGGTATTTTTCACATGTAAAGACATTCAAAAGACATTCTGAATTTTTCTTTATTTGAAAATATGGCTACACCACTACTTCTTGAGTAGACATAAATAACATTAGATTACATTGAACATCGAATAAAATAATATACCAATGGTGATAGTCGAACTTTGAAAGCTTGATGTTACACAAAACGGGTGTTATAGTGAGACCAAAAAATTGATACTAGCTAAGAAACCACTTCCAAGAGCATTGTTGTTAATACACTAATGGAAGCTTCTGATGGGGCAACATCATTGTTTGTCTTGGATATTATACCACTTGAGAGGGAAAATGGTGATTTGAATGGTCGACTATGTAGAAATTTAATTGAGGTATTCATCTTCAATGACTTAACTGAGGTGTTTATGTCTTGTGTTACCGGTGGTGTTGTATGTCTATAAATAAATGACCTATAAATAGGATATAAAATAAGCCATGTTTTGCACATAGCTGTCTACAAATGACAGGCCCTCATCATCCTTATTAGTAATTATCGACACATAACCGTTATCCAAGTACGGACTGATATCCAGAAATATGAGTGAACATGATAAGATATGTCCATGATAACATATCACCTCAGTTCCAACAATATATCCACACAAATTATCCGGAAATATGTTTGTTAGAGTTGTCAGGGTTGAGCTCATAAGAAGAAAAAAAATAACACGCCGAACCAAAAATACATACAAAACATGGATTCGTTCAATTTACAATCAACATGCCCGAACTTGTAAATAAATCATTCCTAACAAGCCAAAATACACTGTAAATCACAGGAATGATTCGTTAACTGTATGTGAACATGATACTGAATCTAAGAGTCACAACCGCACTAAAATTCGGAGTTAAAACAATATAAACACCGAATCGCTAACCCCAGAATGTTACTTGTAAATCAAAAAGCATATATTCCACTTGCACCACCACGACCCAGCCGTCCACCCAAGCTGTAGTTTCCACCCTAAACACCACCACCTTTTGGACCATTACCAACATTTTGCACGGTTTTTGAAGCCCTCCTTTTAGCGGTGGCTTTTTTAGGTTACCGAAGGGAACCGAACATGTGGTCGACAACAGAACAACCCAAGTTCTGTACAATTTCAAAAAATTGAATCATCATATCATGGCTGAGTGGATCATTCTGTTTGATTAAACGCAAATATGGTACGACCAACTTAATCCGCTGCGACTGCACAATTGTCAGTAATAATTCATTAGTTAGTGTAGGGTGAATTTAAATCATAAAGAGGATCAAGGGATAATTATGCAAATATGGGCACCAACATACCACAGTCTTCTTATACAAGGTGGGATCGTATATTTCCCGGCCCTGGATAACTGGAAGATGGGAAGGAGACACCTTAAGATGTGAAATGTGGTGGTACCATTTCTCATACTCTGTAGCGCACTACTCTGTCTTAAGGGTTGACAGCTTCATAACATCCAACATATTCCCACCTTCAGAAACATCTTTTTGGTACTCCACTTCGTACCTTTTCTTCTTAAATTTCATTACCTCCACGTTGACAGGTAATTCAATTGTCACAAGTTCTTGCATGTAACCAAGTTGGCGCATTACCCTAGTTATTTTGTACAGTATGTAGCCGCTGGGATAAAAAAAAGGTCCATGACACAAGAAAACTTCATTGAATGGATACTTGTTTCTCATGTCCTTGTAAGGCTCAAATATAACTTTACTTGTATTATTCCCCTTCAACTTATCCAGCGTCAACCTGGTTACTGCCAACTTCATGGATTGGGATCGAGAATAACCGTTGTGAATATACCTCAATGTGGTGGCCATTCCTGGTACCCAATCACTATTTGGTGTACGACGATGAGCCAACACCGAAAAATTGGTGAATATCCATCCCTATGTCCATAATATAAACACACATGTAAGGAACCAAACGTTTACCAGCAACACTATTAATAAAAAAAAAAGGTAAGGCAAACAGTGCCTACAACTGAAAACACAAGGGATACCGAATACACCCAACTTTTTCGTTCGGCAACCTATATAGACGAAACTTAATACAATAACAAGTAGACCAACTTAATGATCCTTGACAATATGTATATAATTAATATCTCAACCTCTACTCAATCAGTATGTATATTGACACAAGGTCCGTGAACCTGATTGTTAAGCAGAGTACTTAGACGATCTTAAAAATCAATATCCAAGATCAATCTAGTCGTCTCCAAATAATTTAATCGGAATTCTGCCAAGTGATTAAACTTGTTATCTATCTTTTAAGATACGAATTCTACAAGAAACTAGTCTCGTAATCAATTACAATGAATCGGGTGTATCTACTTAACCTGTGTAAATCCAATTATAAAAATAAACAATATAATGTGGAAAAGGAAAAACACAAGACACCAGAAATTTTGTTAACGAGGAAATCGCAATAGCTGAAAAACCACGGGACCTCGTCCATATTAAACACCACACTATATTAAGCCGCTACAGACTTCAGACTGGAATATAGTTGAGACCGAATCCACCCTCCAAGCGATTCAGTTAAAGTCGCGCTCCTTACGTCTCTTGAACCTCGCAAGATTCTACACACTTGATTCCCTTAGCTGAGTCCTTTACATCATAAGAGTTAGTTATAAGTAGACTAGAAATCAAGACTTATAGTTTTGACAACTAAATTTGACAAACAAGCTTAAGATAGCAACGCTTGCGAGTTCGACCGAGTAGTGCTCTTACAATCTCCCCCTTTGTCAATTTTAGTGACAAAACTATCAATACATATGGATTACAAAATAAATAAACTTTGTAGCTTCTCATCCAAATGCTTAATTTCCTTGGTTCTTCAACATTACTCGAAATATTCGTCACTTCCAAGTACTCCAGTGATTCTGGACGTGTTCAACTCAGCATCATAGTAGTTGAAGATCTGTAGCTATAACAATGAGAAAACAATAGCTCTCAATCATTGTTATACAGTGTCATAGTATTATTACACAGTATCAAAGTCCAATTGTATCACAACTTTGACAACAATACTATGGTGATATGTATCACTCCCCCTTAGTCAATACTTCATCTCACAATGAAAACCACTCCCCCTTACATAATGACCCGTAAACCATATGTATTTATAGTGTGAACTACACAATAATTCTCCCCCTTTTTGTCAATATAAATTGGCAAAGGTACGAAAACTAGCGGGATCATAATGAAATTCTCATAGAGATACTTCATGACTAAAAGAGAACATATCAACTTTGTTTCGATGATTTCACATAATCGAAACTTAGTGTATTCATCAAGGAGTTTATAAAGATACAAGATAACTCTTACAATATTCCACAGCCGCACTCCCCACAAAGATTTGGCAATTAAGCACAAGTTCAATAAAGAACTCTCCCCCATAAAATATCATTCCCGAAAGAACAACAACAGCGACCTTACTTTTACAAGAAAAGAATGATTTCTTTGGACATTAACAAATTACATGAAACATGAATTTGTATCCAGAAAACTCAATTAAATTAACCACAAGAGAACCCCATGAAATTCGAGAGATCAATCTGTACAATTCTGGCCTAAACCAAGAAATGGCCGTTCCAGTCTTGCTTCGGTCACAAAATGAAGGAGAAGGGTTGATCTTAGGGAGGGAAGCGAAGAAGGTGTTGAGATAAGAATGGTTAACTTTGAAGGTGTGGCTATTTAATGCCTCGTATCAGAATATGGAGCTGGCTTGTGGAATGTAAGATATCAGTTCTTTGGTGATTACTTCTGGATACTGTGTTGATAACCAAAACTCTGTTGTCAGTTGAAATAGATTGAAAACCTATTTATTTAAGTCATAGTTGCACGCACCCTGATCTCATAGGAACTGGGAGTAGTTGAGTGATGGAGGAGTGGGATCGTGCAGGACGGTGAAAACCACGTCTCCACTTTGAGGGGAAGACTGGGTGGTTTCGTCCCACTACTTCTCTATCATCACTAACTGCCCGTCTTTCCTGACACTTTCTTGTAATGGACGTGTTGCACGCCGCACACTGTAAACCGCCAGACCAATATGTTAGAGCATAGCTCGGTTGAACCCACCAAGCGTTGGTATGCCAAGTTTGGTTGTCATATTTTAGTGAATCAAAACTCATTTAAAGAGTTGCTTGATTATTTACTAGAGTCAACTTCGTATAAGTTAGCTAGAAAGTTACTCGGATATGAGACTTACAAGTATTACCTGAAGACTTGAAGAATGTGAAGAAGTAAAGAGCTACAACGACGACATCATCCTTCCACTTGAGGTTAGTAATATTTGACTTGAACTGTTTCATTCCTAACATATCTTTCAAGTCGTGCATATTGAAAACATAACTGCGAAGCTGTGAATGATTATAATCTGGTTAGACATAGTATTAAGGATTAAAATACGAAGTATAACGTCTATCTTTTGAACTTCGTATATAAGACATCGACATAATCAAATGATTGTTATTATGTATGGGTATGGGTGAATATTCCGTCCTAGGAAACAATGTTTTACATTCGTTTAAAGGAACTACATTCATAAACTTGTTTTGTGAATCGAAAGGGAAATCGGTAGGCTTATTGGTATTGTTATTCATTGCAAATCTTTGGATTACCAATATGTGTGTTTAGTGATAGACGCATTTATGTGTCTATTTTCATCTCTATTGTGTATAATGTTAGTACCCATTTTTGTACTTATTTTGGTATTTTATCTCTTTGTAGGTGTTTTTTGGAGAAATAAGCTTTTGTGGCGAAATTGGCTCGAAAAGTTGATGAATGCAACCCAAGGGACGAGTGTTATGCGGACTCCAGCAACGGATAAGGGGTGACCATCGGATAAGGGGTAACCTTTCCCCTTCACATTCAAATTCTGAAAATTGGCGGGAAACCAAAAACGTACGGCATGTTTTTGTGGTTGTTTTGGTGGTAGTGATTTGGAGGAGTTTGAGGTCGATTAAACTTCTGATTTTCATAGGGTAGACTCCTTATGGGTCTATGAATCTAACATGGGTGTTTAAATCGATTAAACTGGGCTCAATCGACGGGTTTTGATCTCAACAGCAAAATATGGAAAGTCACGTGTGTGACTTGTTTTAGGAAATTTTAGAGAGATTAAAGGCAAGATTTTCTTCCAAAAGCTTAATATATATCTAAGGAAGAGTTTAGAATCAAAAGGAAAGCCAAGATACGCGTGGAAATTCTAAAACAAGAAATTGCCGCAATTTTGCCGTGAAGAAAAAGAAAGAGATTTCGGAAGATTTTGGAGAGATTTAATCGCTCTTTTTGATATAAATAGATTGGTTGGGTCATATATAAGGGGTGTATAGAGTTTTGGGGGCTGAGAAGGGCTGAGGAGTGAGAAATCAAGACGAACAGAAAGTTACCTGCTGCTGTTTTCTGCTAGTGCGGAGCTGAAGAACACGAAGAACATCGACCCACACTAAACCATCGCAGAAGCAGTCTTATATTCTTGTTTATTAACAGCACTTCAGTTATATCTGTGATTCTGTAACGCCATAAAAGCGTTGCAGATTCGCTGTATTATTATTTCTCTTCAATAAAAACACCTTTTGAGCCATGTTTCTATCTTTTGAGCATGTTTTTACCATGAGGAGCTAAACCCCTTAGCCGAGGCGACGGAGGAAGCCATTGTTCCATGAAAAGTGGTATAGTTTTATTTTAATTATTTATTGCAATTATTTTACATGATTTTTTGCATAGAACTTAAAAGAAAAATTGGTTTTTATTGAGTAGTTGTGAAGTGTTTTGATGGGACATGCTTGGTTTTAATACTTTTGATGTTTCATGCTTCGTGCTTACAATTATTACTTCAAAAATCTATTAAAGGCAAATACTAGAATCACTTTAAAGAAGAATATTGCATGAATATTGATTAGAGTTTATCACTTAATTGGTCAATGGTGGAATCCAGAGTCTCGGTATTTTCTTATTATTGTCAAAACAATTTTATTTAATTTTCAAAAATCCTTCACAAGTTCGAGCAACGAACCTTTTTACCACTACAACTACAAAACACATCAATTTTTGGCGCCGCCGACGCGGACTTGTTTTTAGGGTTTTTAGATTTATTTTTATTATTTTTGTTCTTCTTTACGCGTTTGGTATTTTTTGATTCTTTTTCAGATTTAGAGCGGAGCTAAAAGGAAAGGGAAAAGCGTTATAAGAGGAAAGCATTGCCAAAGAAGGAAAGAAAAGAGGAGTCCAAAGGAGTGAAGAAGAAGATTTTTGTATATAGTTATTTTATTTTATTTTATTTTTTAGATTTTATTACTTTTTATTTTTAGAAATTGTAAATAGGGTTTTATTTTTATTCTTGTAAATTTTTTTTTTTTGGACTTTTGGACTTTGTGACATTATTATTTTTATTTTTTAAACCCTACGGAAGGGTATATTTTTAAATATAAACTGTTTGCAGGGAAGGACGACGATTACGACATCGTCTCGGCCCCTCGGGTTCGTACACTGACACAGGAGTCAGTGGCCTGAGTCGACTACAACCGATTCATCCCCCGTCTGGTACGGGAGGTAAATCTTTAAACACCCGTGAATCCCCTGTCAGCGGGTTTACTGTCTTCCTTAAGGTGCATATATGTTGAGGCTTTGAATACGGATTTTAATTTCCTAGTAAAGGGCAAGGCCTGGCCATACAAGATAAGAGTTCGGATTTCATCACCGTTCTCTTCTTGCCCGCCTTAGGAAAACGATACCGAATGCGAACCTAAGCTTAAAATATTGACTAGAACGAGACCGATAGGGTAACTAGCTTATAGGAAAGTCGTTCGAAAGGATCGTATTGGGTATCTTGTTAGCCTAACTCAAAGTTCAGGAAGATTACTGTAAGTCGATTAGAGCCGCCTTGTAACCCAGGGAAGCGTTGCCAAAGAGGTGGGGGTATCAAAGCTCCTCTGAGCTTCTCCTACTTCTTTTCGACTTACTTTATTCGGATCGTCCTACGAGGTTTGCTAAAATTGTACCTAGTTGCCTCTTGGAAGAGTAAAAGCTGGTCTAGAAACAATCTAAGTGGAGCCATCATGCTTGCTGTTTGCTAGATTTTATAGGTTTGATTTGGTCGAGTCAACCTTGTTTGTGATTGTGTAGAATTCCCTTGCAATTAAGAATGTCGAACTGGTATGATAGAAGCCAATACAATGAATATCCGAATGAGTTTCAAAATGGACATTATTCACACTACGACCATAGTGTAAATAGTGGTTGGGAACACCAACCTTTTGAAGGTTATGGTTCATACCATGGTGAGCCCAATTACTATCCACACACACACCGGTCATACGAGCAAGAAAATATGGATTATTATAGTGCTAGTACCTCGTCTTTGGACAATACAATCAAACTGTTGAAAACTAGTCCTTATTATGATCCTTTTATTTATGATCCTTCCGTATCTTTAGAAGAGTCTCTTAAGCAGTTAACTGAACAGACAAATAGGTTTGTGTCGGAAATGAATAGACGAACTGCACAATTGAGTGAATCCTCTATAGAGGAATCCCTCAAGCAAATTGCTGAGACGAACGAAAGACTTGCTCGAAATAATCTTGATTTCCAATACAGTGTCCTTGTCTTTCTTGAGCTAAAATTGTCAAAGAATTAATAATTGAACCTTATGTTTTGAATTCGGTGGAATCCCGAATCCCAGTACCTCTCACCATTGTTTAATATTTTTGTATATATTTTTATTAAATTTAAAAACTCGAATCTTCACAAGTCCGAGTGAACGACAACCTTACTTACCACTTTAAAATTACATCATTTAGTATAACCGCTCATAACTTGTTTATGTATCTTGGTAAAACTATTCACAATGCCTGACTTTTGTATTGGTATGACTTTTATTAGTGAAACCGATCTTAAGTAATCACCTGAGATGGTATGATCGATTTATTGTAATTGGTATGACCAACTCTAGACATTGGGGAACCGATCCTAGTAGCTAAAGGAGAATCCCGGATCGAAATAAATTGAGCATCTTTTAATTAAGGTTTTTAGTTTTTATATGCTTTTAATTTTCAGCAATTAAATGCATATCTTTAGAAAATAAAAATTAGTAATGTGCATTTACTAATTGGAGATTTTCTACTGAGATTTCGGTCAATATTTGGACTTTATTGCAAATCTTTGAGAATATTCGGTTTTGGAAATTCCTTGGTGTCCAAACTTCCTTGGTCTATAAATATTGAAGTTTGCATTTCAAGCAAACGAATCCTTAGAGCCAGCAAAACTACCTAGTTGTGTTATTACTGGTGGAGTCGTCTATTCGGAGAGGAAAGTATCCTAATTAGGCGAAATCTCTTACGACCGCTCGTTTTAAAGACTTCTTTGGGATTGGGAAGCTCTACGAGTACCGTTGGTGGGAAACTAGATAATTACAGTTTATTATTAGTTTTCGATTGATTTGATTGACTAACGGTTGTTTAACTTTGATTGCACCTAGTTTGTTTATGCTTGAGAATCTTCTCTTCTGATATAAGATTCACTCAAACTAGATCGAAATATCGACGGGGATCTTTAGAACTATTTGTAGATCTAAAGACGTCTTGTGATAATCCATTGTTAACAGACTCCGTTCTGTGTGTGATTGATCTCAAGAGATTCAAGTTGTTTGTGTGCAGGTGTTTATTGAAGATCTAAGAAGATTTGAAGACAAAAAAGATTTCTTATTTGAGTTCATAATCTTTGGTGTGCACAAAACTTGATCGGCTGGGGATCCAACTATAATCGGTTTATCTTTGTGATAGATTGGATTGATTAGTTGTGTAGATCGGCATCAATACATTTCTTTGTTATTCATAGTATTGATTGCATAGTCTAAACAATTACTTTGGTAGTTGTTAAATAGATAGATCAAAGAACCCGTCAAAGGAGTTTATTGGGATAAACGGAAGAGCCTTTTATCAAACTCATATCACTTTGTTTGAAAAGAGTTGTTACCGAACAGATTTGTTGTTCCTTTACTGTTTGGAATACGAACCAAAGGAATTGTTCCAAGTGCGTGACTTATTATAAGTTGGAGGCGCAGGGATACTTAGGGAACTAGGTGAACTATAGGTTTAGTTGCTTGGTCTCAACTATACGAAGTTGGTTTAGATTTTGTGTAGCGGCTTAATTCTGAGAGTATTCAATTCTGGACTAGGTCCCGGGGTTTTTCTGCATTTGCGGTTTCCTCGTTAATAAAATCTTGCTGTGTCTTTTACTTTTCTATTTCCGCAATTATAATTATTTTATTATAATTAGAAGTAAAATACACAAACGTTAATTCCTATTTACTTGATAGCAATCCTATTGTGTTTGGTTAAGTCCGAACCTATTATCAAGTAAACATACTTCGTTGTTATATTGTCTCGATCTCGTATCCATAGACGGTCACACGAAGTGTGAACCGATTAGTTATATTATCTCGACTCAGTCCATAGACAATCACTTTCGGAGAAGGGACTTATAGGTGGAAAAGTTTTAGATTGAGGTATGTTTGGGTACCCTCGTCTTTTCACAATACCCTGATCAACATCCCCCAGTTTGTGACATGTTTGATGTCTCGAGTATTTTCGTGGAAAACATGAAGCAAGTTGCTGAGTGGGTCTTGCTTGCAAGACTTAATTATTCTGACCAATCACGCGCAAGCTAGGCGACGGGTAGTCATGTGTGATGAGTCAAGTCATGAGACTTGCCACAAAGAATAGCATGTCACGCCATTAGATTAAATAACTAAGTTATTTTGTGAAGCCGATATTCATAAAATATCGTATGTATTCGATGCATGTAAAGCATCGCTTTTGAGCAAGCATCTTAAAATAATCGATGCATGTGAAGCATCGTTGTATTGAGCCTGTCTTAGTTGGTCGCGGAACCCAGTGTCTTAAAAAGAGCATGACCGGCCACTTTCAGGAAGTCGTTGGGAACTATTTGTGCATGCCAAATATAGGTCGGTCGGTCCCTATAGGAAAGTGATGTCTGGTAGCCATTTTGACATCATATTGGTCGGTCCAGGTTAAATCTAGACCGGTGAAATTGGCTAGCCAAATCGGATGGCTGAGATAATTTGTGGCAGTTATTGGTTGCCGCTAATTTATTTAAGACTTCTACAAGAAGCGCGGCCAACCATCTTTGGGCGATCGTTTAGGAGCCATATGGGCAGGCCGCGGCGTGGCCGATTATTCCTTATGAAAGGGGGGTGGCCGGTGATTATGGCCACATCTTGTTGGTTGCCTAAAAAAGGAGTTAGGCCGGTCGATTCGACTGGCGAAGTTGGGAGACCGAGATGATTTTGCGGCAGTTAATGGTTGCCGTTGATTTAATTTAGGTTTTCAAAACTGTGTGGCCAACCTATTTTGGGCTAACGGTTTTTGGTGTTAGCCGCGCGCTGGGAGTTGTTCGACCGGCCAGCACAATAGCCAGGCCGCTGGTGAGCGTCTCCGCACCTTGCCCGTTGATTGAGATTGAATCTAGGCCGGTCAATTCGGCTGGCGAAGTTGGATGGCCGAGATCGTTTTGCGGCAGTAATGTAACGCTGCTTAATAGAAATTAGGGTTTTGTAAGTCGAGCGGCCAACTAGCTTTGGGTAATCGTTTAGTGGCTCCGCTTGAGAGTTGAGAGGATTCTGATTGGCCTAAACGCAAGTTGGCCCGCCAGTGTACATGATGGTGCTTGCCCGACCATGTTAAGAAGTGGCTAGACTTGATAAATCGAGTGGCCAAAACGTACGGCCGTGATCGTTTTAAGACTGACATGGGCAGCCTATATTAAATTCCTTAAGAAATTAGGTGTGTCGACCAACCAACTTCCAACTTTATTTAAAATTGCGTGTGGCGCATTTAAAGCGATCTGATTGGTCGATGGGAAAAGGGGTCGACAAGCAACAACATAGAGCGTGGCCAGCCGGCAACAGGTGGCGCCCGCTGAAGCAAATTGGTTGGCCAAGTGACGCGGCCACGCTTCCTTTTGTCGTTGCTCTCACTTGCCGCAGTTCCTTTTTATTTCTTGTTTTCTGATTTTTTTGTTGGATCTAACTCCTATTAGCTCCATGATGGATCAATTTCCTAGTGTATCTAGGATTAGTTTCGACCAATAGGGTTTGAAATATCGCGCAGGGCGTAAAAACCTAATTTTTGCAAATTAATTAGGTTACAATTTGAATCTTGTGAGTTATCACA